>BSBK01005063.1:0-545000 GCA_027943335.1 Chamaecyparis obtusa | reverse complement strand
AATTAGTGTGAGATTTAGGTGCAGGGTTGGAGTATTTGGTTAGCTTAAGGGTTTGATATAGTTTCATTTATTAGGGTTAGGGTTAGAAGTAGTGTTAGGATCAATGTGAGAATCAAGGTTTGAAAATGGATGTGATGAGAGATGGCATGCAGGGTTTAGAGTTAGGATCATTATCATACTTATTAGTACTACATTTATGATTAGAGTTAGTGATGTGATGTAGGTATTAGAGTTAGGATTACAATCATACTTAGTAATAGAGTTAGGGTTAGAATTAGAGTTTTAGTTAATACTAGTTATGGTTATCGTGAATGATAGCATCTAGGGTTACTTAATATTAGTATTATGGTATGTTTAATTTAAGTTTATGATTTTCATTAATGTTTTTGAGATAATGGTTACGCTTAGGATGAATATTATCGTTTGGATTAGGATTATGCTTAGAATTAGCATATGGTTTTATACAAAATTTAGTGCCAAACATATCGATGAGATGTCCTTTGTAATTAATTTTTCACATTTATTTGGCACATCCATTGAAGGCATCCTTTTTGTGGGACACATTTTTTACATTCATTAGTATTAGAAATACAAATTTCAACAAAACGTGTTGCAAAACCTTGCAAGTATAGTCATAAACATCAATTAAATAGTGAAAACAATTTATTTTTCTCTTGTTCATGAAACTTACATAGATGAAAGGGGAAATATAAATCCCAATACAACTATTTAGATGAAGTGATAAGTGTGAAAGCCAATATAAGAATGAACTATGTACAAAATATTTCTCCATATTGATGTAAGTAATCAAAAGATGGTATTGCAACCTTTATTTGAACAATGATTGTGGTGGACTTCTTTCATCATTGACAGAAACACATCTACTTTTGCAGTCATCTCATGCACAACTTTTGCAACATCTTCCATCTGCATTATTTCAAGTTCTTCAACATAATCAATTGATAATGTTGTATTCTCCACAACTTTGATTATATTTGTGCACGAGTCTATAATTATTTGTACACACTTGTCAAATTTACTCTCAAAGAAATCATTTGAGGCCACCAAAGAAACTAGGCTCGTAAAAATGATGTTTGACTCTCTATTAGAGGAAGCCATAACTTGAACGATATGATACAAACTTTTAAGAAAACATCAGTATATAAAAATAATAAGAATAAATTTATGGTTAATTAGCGGAAAAAAAAAGAAATCCAAAATGTTTAGAATAAGATAATAGCTAGCTTAGTATGATGAAATGTGAGAAAGCATTTTAACAACCAGAAGAAATAAAAAATAATTAAGAAGCAATGTTGCATTGTAATTTGGAACTTTACTTGTTACTTATAGTGGAATAATATGTATTAATGTGTGGAATTTTTTTATTTAAACTAATGAAAATATGGGTATCAAAACATGATGTGATTTTCATTATTGATACACATTGAAGCAAAAGTGAACATAATTTCCAAATATCATCTACTAATTTATTGCTTAAGAATAATTGAACACATTTTTGACATAAAGTAGGAGAATAATCAATAATGTATTTTTTAATTAGTAATTTGAAAATGCATCATTAGAGTACATCATTGATTTTCAAGACATCTGAGTCTAATTTCTTCTTTTATGTTGGAAATTTGTTTCCCACTTTCCATTTTTTCATAGTGGTCATATGTGAATGGTTGCATTATTCTCAAGCCTTCTAGAGACTTTACATGAGATACAACCACAAATGTCAATTCTTCTCTTTCCATTGGGCCTATATCAACTGTGGCTTTTAAAAGAGTTAGTCGCTAAGATTTATGAACTGTCAACACCCATGCCAACCTCAATGGTAATTGAAAGGTTCTTCCCCTTTGTATTGGTGCTATTGAAACTACTTTTGGATGATGGTCATCAAATGGTATTCTAGAATAATTATCAAGTTCAACTATGACATATGTTGGTGGTTCAGGAGGACCACTTCCTAGTTTGTGCACAATATTCTAGATATATCCCAACACTCCATTGACAAGACCAACTTGTATCCAAATATTTTTAGTCAACATCACCCTTGAATCCTTACTGAACAAAAACTCTAGATCAACTTCATCAATTAAGAAATCTTCAATTGTATTACCATTCCTTGACTTAGCTGCAAGACTACATGCAACATAATGCCTCAAAGAATACAACATCCTCATGTTATGGTTATGAACATTTTCATTTGTTGAGAACAAATGCACTATCTTATCAAACTCATCATTGGTTGTAGAATCTAACCTTATATGGGTTCTCATCATAAGAAAGTTCCATTCATCTATTTTTGGATTTGCATCTCTCAAATTTGTCAGAAGCTAATGAAATCTTTGTTGATGGTTGTTTTCTCCATCTTGCCTAAATATTTTATCTAATCTAACCATTGTTTTGAATTCTTGGCATAGTAACTTTTCCTTCCTATGGATAACATATGTTAGTTTATCATTGACTGGAGGCAACTGGCCCAAATCACTAACCAAAATAATAGATACACCTAAAAGAAAATCACAGTAAATTATTTTCAAACCATCTACCAATATCAGATGAAGATAGTGTATATAAATAATATAAATGAATTTGGAGAAAAAGGAGAAACTTGATCCCAAGCAGAGCATTGAGATCTCTTCTAATAGAGATTATGATGAGCAGGTGGAGGGCATGGAAACAGAGGGTGAAAGTGCTGATGAGGAGGAAGATATGTTCGGGGAGGAGGAGGAAATTAAGGAGAAGAAGAAAGGAAAGAGAAACATCACAATTAAGATGCCTGAGGACAGAGAAGAGGATACAGATGCCAATTTTGTTAGGAAGTAGAGAAAAAGGAAGAACTTTGAAGAAGAAAATGAGGAAGGACAAGAGGAGGGGAAGGATAGTGAAGAGGAAGAGGAGAGTCAAAGGAGAGAGGATGACCACGAGCAGGACTGTGATGATCATGGGACTGGCCAGTACACCTGGAAGATCACAGATAAAGAGAAGAGTGTGGTCTAGATAAATTTTCATAATGTTTCTGTGAGGATGGGTTTAAAGAGGGAAATGATGAAAACTTTGGTTAAGGAGAATAATGAAGGAAAAATTCAAATGGAGGACCTGATTGACCCTACCCTGGTTATTTTGAGTGACATCACTAAAGAAAACCCTCGGATGGATGTGCTCAACAATGCCAAAAATAGTGCCATTGATAGTTATAGAACTACTAAATGGACCTACCACAAAATTTAGGAGTTAAAATTTAGGGTGGCTAGGTTGGAGAGGGAGGATAGCAGTAGCAAGATTAGGCTTACTAAGGAGAAGAATGATATTGAAAATAAAATGGATGAAGTGAAGAAAAGAGTTTAGAGCATGGAGGGAACTCTGTAGAAAATCGCTGAACAAAGCTACAACATTCTCAAAGCTTCTAACGACAACATCAAGGTACTGATCAGTAAAATAGAGGAACACAGGGGTAGCAACGATGAGTCTCCCAATAGCGGTAAAGATAAATCTTCGGAGGATGGTCCGAGGAAGAGAACCAGATCCAACACTATGACTTTAGTGATTTCTAAAAAGTAATGACCAAATACAACAATAGATTATCGACCTAAGTTTTTTACTTATAATGAAGAAAAGATAGGGTTTTTTCCCAAAGGATAGTTAATTAGGGCTTCTTGGATTTCAAAGTAGAATATGGCACTCTTGGTAAATACTTCAGAATTTTTTAAAAGTATGAAAATTTGTAAAATGAAAAATTTGAAGTGCTAACAATGGCTCTATCTAGGGATGTATACCTCTTGCAGGCATGACAAGGATTTAGAATCTCTTGGATAAGCAGACCATCTACTAAAACAAACTACCCTACAAATGCAACTTGAAAATAAACACACAACAAAGAAATAAAGCCTATCTATTGTTCATGGATAATGAGAGTACCTTAAGAGAAGTACAATTTGCAAAATTTTCCATGAACTAGAAATTCCACAATGTTTCCAATCAAATCTTTTAGGATGTAAGAGTCAGAACCACATTTAGTATCATTAAGATATGGTCCCAACCAGATTGGGTCAAATTTTCTATGCTTTCCTTTATCTTCTAGTCTAGCATTCCACATCAAGACTAGATCATCTATGTCAAAATTTATGACTGTAGTCCTCTTATCATAAAAAATTTTGTACTGGAGTTGTGATCTTATGTTCTTGTCATGGGCTTCCCTTCTTGATTCATCCAATTGTATCAGATCTTCCAATTTGATTTTCATTTCATTGTTCAAATCATCATCATATAATTGGATGAACTTATACATTTGCAATAAATTATTCTGTGGTAACCTGGCATGGATACCATATACCAAATCAAAAGGAGCACATCCAATAACCTTCTTTACTGTCACTCTATCAGCCCACAGAGCTAACTACAAATTTTAATCCCATGCTTTTTTGTTCTTATCAAGGACGCTTTTCAAAATCTTTATCGAGCTCTTATTACTTGATTTAGTTTGACTATTACCTTGAGGATGATAAGGGGTTGAGTATGAAATTTGAATCCCATATTGTTAACAAAAGATATAAAATTCTTCAGACCTAAAACACATGGCATTATCCACTATTATAACTTCAGGGCATCCAAATATTGTCAACAAATTATGCATCATGAAATCAGTGACTACCCTGCTAGTGGCTCTTTTAGTGGGAATTGCTTCCACCCACTTAGTGAAATAGTCTGTGGAAACCATGATCCATGAATGTCCCCCAATAGAATTTTTTAGGATCTCACTAATGAAATCCATGCCCCACTTTTGAAAATGGTCTGGAACTATCACAGGGCTTAAGGGCAGGTTGCCACTGAACTTCAACTTTCCTACAAACCTTTGGCAAGCGTCACATTTTTTTACAAATAAGTGTGCATCTTTGAAGATACCGGGCCACCAAAAACTAGATCTTAATATCTTATGTGTAGTAGTTTTAGCCATGTAATGGCCACCACACACACCTTCATACCAATCACAACAATCTAAATCACAAATATATGGCCTCTGCTCTTTTTCAAGAACATTGATCTGGTTAGCATCTAGATTTCTTTGAGCCATGATTTTAGCTAACCCTAGTCCCCTAACTAGCTTTGTAATTTGGATGTCAATGTTGAATTCTTGGATCCTATTTATCCATCTGTATCTTCTTCCTAAAACTTCTTCTTGTACCAAAACATCCTTTACAACAACATTAGGCACATATGCAACTATGGTTGCTCCAACTAGATAGGATCTAAAAGTCTTGATAGCCTTGACCATTGCATAAGCCTATTTTTCATTTATGTCATACTTTAGCTTAGCTTCTTGTAAAGATTTTCTGAAAAAGATATAGACTGCTCAAAACCCTCTGAGTTCTTTTGTAACAATACTGCAGTAATGACATAGATAAGAAGAAAAAGAAAAAATTTGAAGGGGCTTACTATAATCCGGTGTCCTTAGCACAAGTGCATCCTTAATTGCTTTCTTAATTTTATAGAAAGCTTTTCTATCTTCTTCATTCCACTCAACCTTTTCACCCTTCTTCAACATCTTGGAAATAGGGACACTGGTTTCAACAAAATTTGTGATGAACCTTCTGATAAAGTTGATCTGACCAAAGAAAGATTGAGTCCCTTTAACACTTCTTGGTATAGGCACTTTATCGATTACAATTACCCTTTTAGGGTCAATTCTTACTCCATCTTTGGACACAATATGACCCAAAATCTTACCTTCTATTACCCAAAAAGCACATTTCTCTGGGTTAAGTGAAACTCCATATTCTAAAGCTTTTTCAAAAAAATTCTCAAGATGGCCACAATGTTGATCTTTCCTTTCCGAATAAGATGTGAGATCATCCTAGTATACAACAAGAAACTTGTTTATGAAATCTGAAAATGCTACATCCATGGATCTTTGAAAAGTATCCCCACCATTGGTCAAACCAGAAGGCATCCTAACATATACATATGTGCCCCATGGAGTAGTAAGTGCAGTCTTGAATTGATCAGTATCTTTGACAACCACTTGGTTATAGCCTGAAAACCTATCCAAATGCCTCCAGTTTTCTTCCTTACTAGGACCAAGTTAGAAACCCATGTTGAATGCATTAACCTAAGTAAGATTAAGTAAAGTGTAATTAGGAATATTTAATTACACCAACATGCTTTAATCTTTTATTTTTTGATGCATATTTGGATCTTACCATAGATACAACCAATTCTAAATCTCCAATTACTCTGAGGTTTTTGATCTTATGCCTTGAGACCAACCTCAACCCTATGAACAAGGCCTCATATTATGTAGTATTATTTGTGCAAGAAAACATCAAAGTGAAAGAAAAATTAAAAGTTTTCCCAATATGAGCAATCAACAATATCCCTACACCATCTCCCTCTTTGGAGCTTGCACCATCAAAATACATGGTCCATAGACAATCTTGGTTTGTGATATTATTTGTATCATCAAATAAAAGAAAAGGCTCATTTTCTTCTTTAAGCCCCATGTTTTTCACTTGGAAAGAATTTATATCAGTATCCAGAAAATAGTTCATATTTTCACCTTCAGTCTCCTCCTCGATCATATGAGGAGTTCTAACTTCTCTGGATATTTTGACACTTTCACTAGCAATATTGAAAGTTGCAAAAGATAGATCATATTGAATACTACCCCCCATTGCTACACTCCATTTTCTTGATAGCAACATTCCATATTGGGGAGGTATATCAACAACTAAGATACTCATGGTCAACCATCTTCTTGGATAAGCTGCAAGTTTTTAGGACATGGCTTTAATTGTGCCAATGGCAGGTACTTCTCTAGAGTCCATAGGGTGACATCTCCCATGAGGAGTGTCAACATGTAATCCCATTGAACTCATGATCTAAGTAGGCATAACTATATTGGATGCTCCAAAATTAATCATACAATTCTTCAATATTTTTCCATTTATTATCAGGGTCAAGAAAAAAGGGTCAACAGTTCCCAAAGAAGTACTTACAAAATTTATGTCTAGATAGATCTAGGGTATTTGTGAAACAATTTCTTTGATGTCCTTTCCCTTATTTTCAAGTTTATCCTTTGTCTTAGTATTTTATATGTTTTGAATAGTTGTTGGTAATATACCATTTATCCATGTGAGGGCTTTCTCCTCGTGTTCACCTATTCTCATCATTTCCATCAATGGAACTTTAACAGTTATTTGAGACAACAACTAATTCATATCAATAGGTGTATAGTTTACATCAGATAGATCTTTCTTTCCTTGAAAAATATTTTTATCTTCAACCTGTGTTACAAGATTCAGTTTATCTTTCCTTAGTTGTTCATCTTCAACTTGGGGAATAAGGGTATTTGTAACTGGTGCATTTACTTTTATCTTATAAATGTTTTTCAAACCATTTGGCTTTTTAGCCCCTTTATTTTCAACTTCCTAACATCATCAACAACTTTATTCTTAGTTTGTGTTTTCTTAATATCTTCATGAATTTTCTTAATAAATACACCCGCTAGCCTACCATATGCATTACCAACAATCCTATTTCTCAAAACATAGTTAATCCTGGCTTGAGTAACTATATCAATAGTGACTTGAGCTATTTCTTCATCAGAAGGCCTTCTCAATATAGCAAGTTCTTCAAAATTTCTTATATTACTATTGATGTTCTCAATTTCTTCTTCATCATCAAAGAAGACTTGTTGATGGTATACCTCTCTTCTGCTTTGCAAATTATTTACATCTTGATTTTCATTTTCCTCTTCAGAATCAATTTCATCATGAAAATTTGAGGAAGTCATATCACAACCTTGATCATCATAAGATTATTCCTCATCATTTCTTTGTTCCTCATTTTCAGACATACTCTGAAAGACTGAACAATAATTTGGATCATGTGGAGATTGGCAAGTTGCACACCATGAAACATCATGAGTCATGTTGACTAAGTGCTTTTGTAAAGGATGAGGGGTTTTATCATTAGGCTTGTCCTTCCTTTCTAGGATAGTAGGTTTCCCATCCTTCCATTGGGTATGGTAAGGAAAATTCTACAACCTAGGCTGCCTATTGAAATTATTGAGAGGAAGCTGATCATTTCTTTGATCCTTGTTTTTGTTCTCACTAGGCTTCAAATCCTTTAAATAATTCAAGATCTCCTTCAAATCACCATCCTCTCTAGGCTTTGCATTGGAAGTTTTATCTAAATCTTTCTTTCCAAACCTAGGAGGCTTAGGTTCTTCTCTTCTACCTAGCTTTCCTGATACCCTTTTGTTGCTTTCAATATTTACTACAAATCTCTAAGCTTCCCTGATAGTTCTAGGATTTTTTTTCTTTGAGAAGGTAGCCCATTTTTGCATCATAAGCATTTAAATATCTTTCCAAATATACCTTCTCATCTAATCTCATAACTTCAAAAAGCTTATGCATTGCTTTTTGAAATTTGACATTAAATTCAAGGACCTCTTCATTTTGGTTTTTCTTGATATTGTTGAACTCATTCAACATAAAATCTTCATTTGTCTTATCACCATATTGGTCCTTGAAATAATTGATAAAGTCATCCCATGAGCCAATACAGTCATAAGGAAGTCCTCTAAACCAATCTCTTGCATCTTCAGTTAATGATTGAACAAATAATTTTATAATGATATCTTCATGTTCAATTTCATAATCATCTATCATATCAATAAACTTATTTTAGTGCTCTTCACATGTAATAACATTATTACCAGTAAATTTTGGAAGCTTTTATTTCTTTAGGAATCAAATTAGGATAACCAATAATTCCATTAAAGAGAAGTTGTTGGTACGTTTCAACATGAACTGGTCCCCTTTGCAATGATCCATCATTTTGAGAGGTGGATGCTTTATTATTTGATGTGTTAGCAATATTTGTAGCACTCACTAGTGTGAAAATGGTAGTCTGATTGGCAGAGTTCCCAGAGTTAGCACCAAGCATTGAAATAGAAGAGACAACATGATGAAGAGTTGAAGATTGTCGAAGAAAGTCAATCTTCTTTTTCATCTCTAAAGTAATAGCCTCAAGTGTATCCTTTTCTAATTCTTTGGCTAAAATTTTATTTCCTCTTTTAGTTCTTTCAAGATCATTATCCAAAATGGACAAGTGATCTATGGGAACCTTATCATTAATAGGTTCATTAATCAAAATACCTATTGCAATCCATTTACCCTTATCCTTAGGTATTATAGGCTCAACAATTGGATAGATAATAGGTTGTTCATTATTTTTCTTAGGTGCTACAACAACATTCATAGCCTCCAAGGTTAGCAACTGCCTCCTTAACTAGTCTGATCTAATTTGGGCTTGGATTAATTTGAATTCCTTTTCCTTTTCTCTTTCTTTTCTAATGGAAATTTGTTCATGGATCCTTCTTTCCAAATTGAAAAATTCTTCAAAGACATCTTTAGAATCTAGGAGAGCCATTTCAGAATATGATGTTTCAACAAAAAATTCTTTTTGTTCATCTCTAGGGTTATGAGGGCCTTTAGAAAGAGAAATCCCCCAAGTTGAAGGATCATTCCTACCTTCTAAATCTCTACTTTTATGTCTTGATTTTCCATCTTCCCCTTGAGATTCTCTATTTAGAAGCATTTCCTTCTTATGATGATGAGAATACTAATCATCATATGCACCTAACCCTAAATCCACAACCTCCTCATATTTAGAAGCATTCCCTTCTTGGCTAGGATGGGTTAGGTCATGTCTATTTGTGTTTTTCTTTTGTTTCCATGCCTGAGACATGTTTTTATCATTCTGACCTTTTCTTGGCTAACGAGCCCTAGAAGTACTTGGAAGTTCACATTCTAATATATCTTCAGGATGATTATTCTTGCAAGTCCTGGTATTCCTTTAAATCATATTTGGAAAGTGTTACAAACAAATTTTATTTTTACTCAGCACTGTTGTAAATATTTCTCAGAGTCACCTACCCAACACAAGTTGGGAAATATAATACTAAAAAACAAAATAGAGCACTTAAAACTTCAAAGAATACCTCATAAATGATAAAATGATAATGCAAACCCTAGCAAGATTTTCAATGATATTGCATAACCACAAGATTGCAAATTAAATATTTCTATGTACTCCAATGGTGACTAATTGGATCTGACAAATAAGAAGGCCAAGAGTCTAGCTCAACTTGTACCTACATTATTTGACACAAATTTATAACACTAGAGATCTTTAATTTAGATTCATCATGAGTATATCATCTCTATTCCCCACTAGAGTTTCCATTTTGTTGGTTCTGCAAAATGGACTTTATACTTGGAGAGACACTAGCATACCTAAAGATAGATTTTAAGGGAAGGTTAATTCCAAATGTGGTGAGGTCTATTAGGCAACTGGACCAACTATAGGGACAAGACTGCCCTCTGCACTTCTGGCTCTACAAAACCAAGGAGGGTACTCCTAATCCAGTGAAATAAACTTTACTTAAATAATCATAGACTGGATTTTAATGCAACAAATAAATGGTAAGAAAATACTAAATGATAACCATTCATTTATTGATTCTCCATTACCATTTGATAGGACACAACTTGCAGGTCACAGTACCTCAAATATCTTTCAAGCAGATTTATATCAAAGATAGGAATACAACCAAATTGTATTAGTCAGTCATTACTGCAAAATAAAACTCATTTCTGATCAGTGCCTTATCCATTCGGCTATACTTTGCTGCAAAGAAAATATATAAAAACCGATCAAAGCTATTGATTCAAGATCCCTTTAATATCACCACCTTATGATGATATTGATCAAAATATCTCTGAATCTACACTACTTACTTATATCCCCATGCAAACTCCCAAAAATCTATGCCCTATCCAAAGCCTTTAATATGATCCTTGATAAGTGTAAAGGAATAACAACACACACATAGGGGAACTCATATGCAATGAATTTCAATATTCATAATTTAGAGAGATGCTACACAAGGAGAGAAGTAAATCCTAGATTTTTGTATTCAAATTTACTAAACCATGTTCCTATATACACTAAGCTTTCAAATATACACCACCTCAATAATGGCTAAAATCAGACAACTCTGTTTATTTCTCATAAAACTTGACCTAACATAATCTTCTTATACCCTTGACTCAAAATTTGGAAGAAAAAAGAATTCAAGTCACAGTCCTTCTAAATGATCTAGGAAATCCTTTTATAGAACAAGGATTGCAAACAAGCTATATCAAAGATTACATAGATAAGACAAAGGACACAAAGCACACAAAGATTGGTTTCAGTTACAATTTTCAAAAGTGTAGGTTAATTTGAGTGCCAAGTCTTCAACAACAACTTCCAAAAAATATTTAAAACCTCGCCAAGTCTTGCCTTTTCATTTGTGACTTCATACTCCTTCCTTTCTATCAAAATATCCAATCAATTTTCATCTGTTGAAACATCTTATTTTGGGCTTCAAAGTGCTCCCCATAACCATCCTTGGAATATAAAAACTCAATTTTAGCTTGTCATGTATGGTTCATTGTATCAAACCCTGGCAAAAACCC
This sequence comes from Chamaecyparis obtusa, assembly GCA_027943335.1. Taxonomy (NCBI): domain Eukaryota; kingdom Viridiplantae; phylum Streptophyta; class Pinopsida; order Cupressales; family Cupressaceae; genus Chamaecyparis; species Chamaecyparis obtusa. The sequence continues at coordinate 533,469 of BSBK01005063.1, read as the reverse complement.
TTAATCAGTTTAAAATTTTGGCTCAATGACTAATTGATCAAATTTAAAATGTGACCGTTGATTCATCTCCTTCCCAGCACATTGGGAGGTTCTCATAATTTGGAAACAGACAACTAAGCCTTTTAAAATTTCTGGTCACATCATCATTTTCCTCAGCCAATCAAAAAAGAACACATTAGCTACACCTGGCAGTGGACCTATCTTTATCGTTAGATGGAATATCCAAGGGTCGATTCTTTTAGTACCTTTTGATTGGACCCACTGTCACATCTCAATGGCCAAATACCAAATCAATGGATGTCGCAATGCCACAAGTACAAATGCCTGATCATATTTCATCCGTTGAAACACGACAGTCATCAGATCTTGAGAAAGATGTCAATTCATTACAATCTTTATTAACTGGGCCTAGTGAACGCATGCTGATAGATCTTTGCAATCAAAAGGTTGTTATAAAACCAAGGTAACTGGTCCCACCTGACAAAAATGCTTAGTTGTCAATGCATCAATGGCTATTGCAATGCGGCATTGTTAATCTCCCTACATCTTTTCTTTGTGGCTATGCAACCACTGTTAGATTAAAATGTGAGATAAGCATTTTGATAAAGTGTTGAAACCTTACAAAAATTTATCATCGGGACTTAGGGAAAATATTAAAGGTCATGAAGCTTTAGACTTAGGAAAAATTAAAGCATCAGGATAGGTAGATAAAAGATTAGGAAAAAGACCCCTCAAAGAGGAAAATTATAACACACGCGTTAAAAGTACTTTAGTGATTTCTAAAAAGTAACAACCAAATAGAACAACAGAAGGTCAACCTAGGGTTTTTACTTAAAATGAAGAAATACTAGGGTTTTTTCCCAAAGGATAGTTAATTAGGGCTTCTTGGATTTCAAAGGAGAATCTAGCACTCTTGGTAAATACTTCAAATTTTTGAAAAGTATGAAAATTTATAAAATGAAAAATTTGAAGTGCCAACACCTTGGTAAACCAAGGGCACTTTGAAAAGGCATTAGTGGGCTCATAGGACTTAGCTAAACTAGAGGTAGTAGCCCGATGCTCTGTCTCCATTTCCTCATGACTCTCCTCCTCTCCCTCTTATGTTTCTTATTCTTCCCTTATGTTTTGTTCCTCTTCCAAACTTATTTGTTCTTCCTCTCCAACCCATCTCTTTGATCCATCTTGTCCCTCTAACGGAATCTCACTGATCACCTATGTTTCCTTTTCTAGCTCTTGAGGCTCTTGTGCTACTGTTTGAGTTTGATCAAGTGGTGGAATAGGAGCTTGAGCTAGAGGGTTATGCACAAGAGGAGTAGGAGTGAAAGGGGGAATGGGTGAAGGCACTAGTGGTGGAGGCGGAGTTGGCATGGGGATATGAAAAGGTGGAGGTTGTGGTGGAAATAGAGTGGTTTGAACCAGAGGTAGAAGTGGAGTGGTAGATGGTGGAGGTAGAGTTTATTGCATAGGAGGAGGTGGAATTGGTTGTGAGACTAAAGGGATTTGTGTTGTAACATCTTCCTCAGAGGTGACACCTATGGAAGAATCTCTTCCCAACTCAGCAGCCTCCTTTTGAACCTCTCCTACAACCTCCTCGACTGGCTCCGATTGAAATTCCTCTCTCACATTATCAAGAGGACTAGTGAATTATGTGGGGGGGAAATCAAAGGCAAAAGGTTGGTCTACAATAGGAGCCTGTTACTCAATTTCTTTAAATCCATGGAGGCCTTCAAAATCATAGATGTCAAACTCGTCAATACCTAGAGCATCCAAATTTACATGTTCTCCTTGGGATCCTCCTTTGATATCTTCATGTGTATCATCCTCTTGTAACCTCCTCTTCTTTAAGGATCCTGCAGATCAAGTCCTTTTGTTAAGGGGAACTAGATCTTCTTCATCTTCTTTACCCTCTTCATCCTCTTCTAAAAGAGTGTCCATATGTGTCGGTATCAAGGCTCTCTTCATCTTATACACATGCCCTTTTATCACTCCAGTCAGCCTAGGTCCAGTTATTTTAACTTTTGGTACCTTCTTGGGGGCACCTGGTGGTTCTAGACTACTAGAAGAGGGAGCATTTGCAGGTTCTATGCTTTGAGTCATTCTAGTTTTTGGCTTCTTTGAATGCATAGCCAATCCATATATCATAAGGCACTCATTCCTATACACCGTCTCCGGCCTCAGTGGTGCATTCTCTTTGAATTGTGGCATTAGCACCTTCTCCCCTTTCTTCTTTTCTCCTTAGAGGGCTAGGCTGTTTGTTGCTTCATTGGCATGAAATCCATTGGAAATGGATGGGTGATCCATTCCTTAGTCACCTTGATGACATGTCTGGCCTTGAAATTGATGTCATCATTTTCATCCCTATCAACTTCTGCATTTAAAATGGCCCAAGTGTATACCTTATCTAAGTTGTAAATAGGATCCAAAACATCCTCTGAATCAACTTCCTTCACTTTCTGTGGCACCCGTAATAGTAGAGCAGTCTGTGCTAGCTCTAAACTCATTCGATAATAGTCATGGATCCTGACCTCATAATGATGCAAGAGCATCCCAGGATTCTTGGCAATCCTGTATCAACCAAAAATATGTTTATCTTTGAAGGTAGATTGGTAGTTTTGATCTCGGTTAGTGGAGTATTTTCTTGGTTTTGGAGACTGGTTGCTCGGTTTTAGTGTTTGTCGGGGTGCTTGGTCTCTGAAGAATGCTTGGTAACTAAAGGTATCGGTTACTTCTGGTGCTTGGTGATAACTATGTTGCTTGGTCATGCTTGGCGTGGTTGGTTGACTGGCACTTGACTATTTTCTCTATTGCTCAGTGTTCTTGCTTACCAACTTGGCTATTTGGGTCGCGTTCCTCAAGTTATGGATTGACCATTGGACATGTGGGGACCTAGATCTAGCATGTTGCACTCTCCTATGTGGATCTGGAGGCTGACATGGATTATTTTATTTATTGTGAGGATATTTGAGAGCCGATTGATGTTTGGCATTTAATATTTGTATATCTTTGTAAAGCTAACTTGTGGCTGGGATCTAGTAATTAAGTTGATGCTTGGGTAGTTGTTGGGACATCATTTGGGGGGAGAGTTAGTATCCTGTGAGCTTAGGAACAAGAATATTTCTTGGAAATTTGAGTACAAGTTTAGATCTTTCTTGGGTGCCTACCAGTGTGCTGTGTGTTGTAGACCTGGACTAGCTGATTGATGAAGTTGTGGAATTGATTTGGATCCTATGAGATCTAGTAGACTATTACTTTCTTTGTAATTGGTCATAACCAGGAAGGCCTTACAACCTGACACATTGTATGTAATCAGTGATTTGATGAATAAAGATTTATGTTTTATATCAGATTTGTTGTTGTTGTTGTGTATTTGCCCTGCATTTTAGTTTGGTTGCAAGGTTGGTTAGTCCTTAATTGGATTCCCCAACCTTGACTGCATCAGGTGGTATTAGAGTGAAGTTTATTCCTACTTGAGTGAGGTTTGTTCCTGTTGGATCTGAGTGGATCTTGTGTTTTAGTATCTAGATCTTGGGTCAAAGATGCCTCTGAGGAGAAATCGTGAGATCTTAGAGGAAGAAGCTATTGTGTGCTAGAAAGTAGTCACACTTCTATGAATCATTACATTCAAGATCACTCAAGAATGAGGTCTCAAATAGCGATTCACAACTCTCTATTCATGGAGTGCAAAAGGTTGTATTATGAGGCCCTCAGATCGACCTAGTTAAACCCATGCAAGTACACCAAGAAATGAGAGATTCAAGGATGAGAAGCAAGAATGTTAATCCCCATTGATCTTGAAGTTATTGCATGCAAATAGAACTAATCTAGATGATAGCAATGTAAAGAAATAAACTATGCTATTGAAATGCAAGTTTTACTCTCCTTTACTATTTAACTATGTGAAGATTAAGCTAAAACTATGAAGGAAACTAAGATAAGATGCTATGAAGATTAAGCTAATGTAGATATGAAAGCTAGAATGTAATAATCTTCAAAACTCCAAAATATCGCCAAGAAAACCTGCAGCATAACAACAGTATGAAAATTCCGGATCCAAAATGAGAAGGAGAGGGCTCCTTATATAAAAAAATGTGGAAGAGAATGCATCTCCAAGAGCAATGTGGAATAAATTGAAAAAGAGGAAACAAAGTTCATTTTTTTAGAAAGTGTGGAGAGAAAAAGAATTTTCTTTATTTTTAATTATTTGTTTCTCTTTTTCATCACAAAAGAGCTTTAAGAGGATTTTTAATTTATTTATTTAAAAGAATGTTTCTCTTTTAATTAAATAAGATAACATTATATATTTAAAAGGGAGATATTATTTAAACAAGATAAAATCATTTAATTAAAAGGGATTTTAATTAAATAAAATTATTTTATTTAAAAGATATTTCTTTCAATTAAATAAGGCTATTTTATTTATTTAAGAGATAATATTTCTTTTAATTAAATAAATTGATCAAACCTTAGGAAATATTGAAATGATTGAACTAATTAGGATTGATCAAAGGAATTGATTTGAATTTTGCAAAGTATTGATTTAGGAATTTGATAATTTAATAAATGGGGCCCGAAGTCTAGGCAACCATTTTAGGGTGCATACAGCTGCTAGAGAATTCATTCTTGATGATTTTAGGGCTTTACAGAAACAAGTATAAGACCTACAAGAAGAGTTGAGAAAGAAAAATACTACCTTGAAAGAGCATAGTGATGATGAGGAAGAAGATCATTTTGAAGAAGCTATAGAAGAAGCTAGACATCCTGAGGAAAATAGAATCTTGAAAGCTATGTCTAAGATTGGGAAAAGACCTAAGATTGAAGTTTCTACATTTGCTGGAAGCCTTAGGCTAGAAGAATTGATTGATTGGATTAATGAGATGGATGAGTACTTTGAGTATGAAGAAATAGAAGATCCTGATAGATTCATATTTGCAAAGACTAAGCTAAAAGGTCATGCAAATATTTGGTGGAGAGAAGTTCAATTGGAAAGAGGTAGAAGAGGAAAAGAAAAGATCACTAAATGGAAACGAATGGTTGACAAGTTGAAGAAGCAATTCATTTCGGTGAATTATGAATTGGACATGTTTAAGAAGATGAAAGCTTTGAAGCAGACTAACAAATCAGTACAAGAGTATACCAAAGAGTTTTATAGAATCCTGATTAGGACTGGTCATTCGAAAGCTAATAAAGAGAAGGTTTCTAGGTATGTCTATGGTTTCAGACCTAGTATTCAAGAAGAGTTGCTTACTGTTTAGATGACAAAAATAGGAGATGCCTATCAGATGGCATTGAAGATTGAAGAGAAGCTGAATAAGAAGTTTGAAGGTAGACAAAACAATAGAAACTAAGGTGGTAAGACTGGTGAGACAGTTGCTGATAGTAATTTGGGAGAGAATCCTGTGAAAGCTGATGTGGGATATGGTAGTAGTCAAGGTACTAAGAATATTGGACAAAGAGGAAGGTGGAAGAATGAGTTCACTGGTACTTGTTATAACTGTGGTGAAGCTGGTCATAGAAGTTGGTAGTGTCCTAAGAAAAGAGTTGATTTAGCTACTGAAGAAGACATTGAGAATGTTCTTGAGAAAGGTGAATGCCTTGTCACCAGAAGGTTAGCTGCATATGTCCATGAACTGGTACAAAGAAGATATTTGTTCAAAACTAGATGTAAGTGCAAGGATAAGGTATGTAATGTCATAGTTGATGGTGGCAGTTCTGAGAACTTTGTTTCAGAAGAGATGGTTAGTAAGTTGAATTTGGAAAGAAGAAAACATCCTAATCCTTATCAGATTAGTTGGATACAAGATGTTTCTAAGGTTAGAGTTGAAAATCAATGCTTGGTTAATTTTAAGATTGGATCTTATCATGATGAGATATTGTGCGATGTATTACCTATGGATGCTTGTCATCTGTTGCTCGAGAGACCTTGAAAATTTGATAGAAATGTTTTATTTGATGGTCATGCTAACACCTATGTGGTTAGGCATGAAGGATCTAGCCATAAGTTGTTACCTTTATAGGAGATTGGAGCTAAGGAATGTGGAGTTATCAGATGTTATCCATGTGATCATGATAAACCTCAAGAGCATAGGATTGATAAACCTGTTACTACAAAATCTATTTTGAAGGAGAAGGAGAATGAGATATCTAAAGAGTTTATTGAGATTAAGAGGCAGATGGTCTTTTTGACATAGACGGTACAATAGATGATGATATTTATGATGCAGATAAATGCAAGTGATACTGAGTTGATTGATAATTCCAAAGAGAATGAGATTTACTAAGGTACTGATGTGATTGGTAGTAGAAGAGATGGTCAGAATTGGTTGCTATTAGTTATAGACAGAAAAGATAAAAGGAATGGGAAGCAGGAGGATTTGTTGTAGAGAATATTAAATGAAGTGAAGACAACCTGGGATGAAGGACAAGAGGAGATATGCATTAAGAATAGATTTGGCATACCTGTTTTGATTCCCTTAAGATGTTCCTGATTTCCTTATGGGAAAATCTTTCTTACCTAGGGCGTCTGATGCAGGAGCATCCTAGGATTCTTGGAAATCCTATATCAACCAAAAATATGTTTATCTTTGAAGGTAGATTGGTAGTTTTGATCTCAGTTAGTGGAGTATTTGCTTGGTTTTGGAGACTAGTTTCTTAGTTTCAGTATTTTCTGGGGTGCTCTGTCTCTAAAGAACGCTCGGTAACTAAAGGCATTAGTTATTCCTAGTGCTTGGTGATAACTACGTTTCTTAGTCATGCTTGGCGTGGTCAGTTGACTGGCACTTGATTATTTTCTCTGTTGCTTGTTGTTCTTGCTTACCGACCTTGTTATTTGGATAGATCAGCTTGGCCAACTGGTTCCTTTAATTTGGGCCATGTTCCTCAAGCTATGGATTGACTATTAGATGTGTGGGGTGATGAACTACAACTGATTGAGAACCTAATTGAAGATTAGTGATTAGAGATCACTGAGTTTTTGAATTGATATGTAAGATGATTAAATCAGTAATATGTTGTCATTGATGTCAACTAGTTTGACAACACTTATCTTGTAAGTTACAATGCTGAAACATCTGTATAAAGGAGAAAAAGAGAAGAAGAACTTATATATCTACATGAGAAAGATGTATATGATAGATGAGGATAAGAAATACATTGGGTAACTTATTGATGAGTCTATGACCTTATGTTATTGACTTGATTATGTTGCATTCATCTATGATGAAGAAAAGAGCTAAAAGACACAAGGCAGTGTGGTCGGTTGATGAAGCATCATAGTATACACTGAGTAGTGTAGTGTATACCAAGAATAGTATAAACCAAGCTTGTGTTCATTGACACATTTCTTTGTTAACCGAATAGAGAAAAGAACTAAATGATCAGTTTAGCCGATAAGAATTAATGAGCTAGAAAGTACCTCAAACTCAGTGTTGGAGATAAAGTTTGTTGTGAAGATCAACGGCTAACAAAATTCAAGGAAGATCTAAAGGATGGAAACAAAATGTGTTACTGACACATCAGCTGAGGAAGGTTTAAGTGGAAAAATCAACGAAGGAGAATAAGTGGCAAAATTGAATGGAGGAGAAGAAAATGGTTTACATGTCTATTTAAGAGACTAGGGTTTCATTATGAAATGGATGCCAGAAGAAGGAGATTGTAAAATTTTCATGTGAACAAGTTTCATGCATGACTGATCATACTGGTTAAAGGAGAACCAAACTGTAGAGATTACTGAGCATCAAAGAGATATTATCGACAGATAGTAAGTTGATGAATATTGTTGAAACAGAATTGATATAGTGATCAGAGGATTTGAATGAGCCTAATTTTGATTTGTATATCTAAAATTGAAGTTGTCTTAAGGAAGATCACCTACTATTACATTTTAACCATTGTATACAGTCAAATCTCTTAACTAAGTGGACTAGGAAAGTCTTTTATGTATCATTCATAGAATGAACATTGTTATCCTGTCAACCCCATAGTGAATGTTGGTTAGACAATAACTGTTGGTCTAAAATCCTCTAATAAGGTCACACCTGACAGTGTGTTTTGTAACCTTTAATAGGGTTGGGTTTTCACTGACCTCACTTTAGAAGAGTGAGAAAATTTTGGGTTGCCGGTCCCAGGTGGTTTTTCCCTTTGCAGGGTTTCCACGTTAAATCTATTATGTCATGTGTTAATTGTGATGATTGTTTGTTGTCATATTTTACATGTTTCATATTGGATTTGATCACTAATCACTATATGTTATTGACTGGTAATCGATAAAAGCACAGACAGTATAGTATTTTATGTTACCGAGCTGCAAAAGTTTAAGTAATTTTTTTTTTGGATATACATTTTGAATTGGGACTATGGATAATTGATTCACCCCCCTCTTAGTTATTCTAATAATTGGTATCAGATCTATGGTTTCTTGGAATAGCATTTTAAGGACTTCAGCACAAAGGTCTCAAAATGTTTAAGAGAGAAGTGCCAAAGCTAAACAAGGATAACTTCACAATATGGAAAAGCTGAATGAAGTTGCATGTATCTAGAATTGGGAATTCTTCCCTCACACTAATGGAGAATGGCTACCTTGCACCGCCTACTGATCCCTTGACCCTTGATCAACTAAGAGACAAGCATGAACATAATGTTACTATGATGGAAATTGTTGTTTCCTGTATAGATGCCAAATTTGAAGATATCAAGGACTGTACTACTGCTAAACAGATGTGGGATAAACTTTCTCAAGTTTATAGTGGAGATGTGAATGTCAAAAGAGCCAGAGTTGAAAGCTTAAGAGGAAGATTTGATGACATGAAGATGAAGGAAGGTGAAAACATTGTGTAGTACAGAAATAGAATAAAGGAGGTAGTTCATGCTATTAGAGCATCAGATGGAGTTATTGATGAAGACACCATGGTAAGAAAAATTCTAAGGACTTTTTTTCCTATTTATGCCATCAGAATATCTACAATTCATGAAAATAGGTCAGCACCTAATAGTACACTCACTCTTGATAATCTAATTGGAAAGCTAAAAACATTTGAACTGAACAACTATGATAATAGTGTTGTACCGACTATTGAATATGCTTTTATGAATTCTCTAAAGATTGGTAAGTCTAGTAATAGAAATAATAAGGATGATAGTGATAGCAATAATGATGATGAGCTTGATGAACTTGAAGCTCTTATGGCTAGAAGATTACCTAAAGGTAAAGGAAGGTATAGAGGAAAATTACCTTTAGCATGCTTTAACTATAAAGAGGTTGGTCACATTGCTGCTAGATGTCCACACAAGAAGGAAGAAGATAGAACCAAAGACCGATCTGAAGGAAGCTATGGAAGAAGAAACAATAGAAGCTACCAACACTAGAATAGAGACAATCAAGACAATAATGACAGAGGCAAAAAGGTATGTTACATAGCAGAAGAAAATGAATCAGATTTTGATTCAGATGATGATGTAGAAGTTGTATTTGTTGCAATGAAAGATGATTCTGAGGAAGAAGAAAAACATGTAGAAACAACATTGATTTCTAAAGTTAACAAAAATGATACATGGATCATAAATAGTGGCTATACACATCACATGACTGGTGATAATGATAAATTTGATCATCTTGAGCAATACAATGGAGGATCTATTAAGATGGGTAATGATACACCTTGTACGGTAAGAGGTAAAGGATCATAGATGATAAATGATAGAATAAAATGTGAAAATTATTATTGGGTAGATGGACCAAACTATAATTTGCTAAGTGTGGCACAACTGAACAATTCAAGTCACCGAGTTGCTTTTGAGAGCAAGAAAGTGAAAATATTTGATGATGGAGGAAGACTAGTTGGAACTGGAGCACAATCAAGATGTAATATATTTTATCTTGATAATGATGAGTCTTCTTGCTTGATGATGAAAAATGAAGATGCTTGGTTGTGGAATAAAAGGTTATGCCATGTGAATTTTGATAACATGATTAAGATCAGCAAAAAGAAAAGAGTTAGAGGTCTTCCTAACTTGTCAAAGCCTGATCATGATATGAGTCATGAATGTTAGAAAGGTAAAATGACCAAATCTAGTTTCAAAAGAAAAGATTATTCAACAAAGAAGATACTTGTGTTGGTTCCTACCAACCTATGTGGTCCTATGAGAACTCAGAGTTATTATGGTGATAGATACTTTATTCTTTTTGTTGATGATTATACTAGATTAATGACTGTCATGTTCTTAAAAGAAAAATCTAAGGCATTCAAGATGCTCAAGTGGTATAAAGAAAAAGTAGAAAAAGAGACTAGTAAAGAATTGAAATGCTTAAGATCTGATAGAGAAGGTGAATTTATCTCTGATGAATTTACTAATTTTTGTAATGAGCTTGGTATCAAAAGACAGGTCTCTACACTGAGGACACCCCAATAGAATGGCATTTCTAAAAAGAGGAATAGGTCAATTGTTGACTGTGCAAGAACATTAATGATAGAGAAAAATGTTTCTTAGACATACTGGAGAGAAGTTGTCAGCACAACTGTTTATGTTCTGAATCGAGTACAACTAAAGAAGGACACTAACAAGACACTCTATGAGTTATGGTTTGGACACAAACCCACTGTAAGTTATTTTAGGATTTTTGGAAGTAAATGCTTTATTCTGAAAGATGAAAGAAATGGAAAGTTTGACTCAAAAGGTGATGAAGGGATATTTTTAGGATATTCCAATAAAAGGAAAGCATACAAGTGTCTGAATAAAGTTACAAATAAAATGATTGAAAGTACTAATGTTTAGGTTGATGAGTTTGATGATAAGAATGCAAAGGAAAGAAGAAAGGAACTAGAAGACTACAGTAGATTCACTTACATTGAACAACCTGAGTATCTACTGAAGCCACAGACTGTGACAACCGGTTAGGAGGAAAACAATATCGAGGAACAGAACAGAGAAACCGACGAGCAGGAAGGACCTACCAAGCAAGCAAATGAACCTGCACAAGATGAACAAGAAAGAAGAGATCAAGTATTGGAAGGATTGTTTAGAAGACATCATCCTGAGACACAAATAATTGGAGACAGACAAGCTAGCATGATGACAAGGAGTAAGACAAGACAAGGTACATGTGTAGTTCGTGAATTTGAACCTAAAAATATTAAAGTTGCATTGAAAAATGATGAATGGGTTAACGCAATGAAAGAGGAAATAGAATAGATAGAGAAAAACAAGACTTGGACCTTAGTACCCAGACCTAAAGATAAGAATATTATCGGTACTAAGTGGATATTCAGAAACAAGCTAAATGAAAATGGAGAGGTAACAAGAAATAAAGCTAGATTAGTATGCAAGGGATGCACAGGAGGAAGGAATTGATTATGGTGAAACATTTGCACATGTTGCTAGATTAGAAGGAGTCAGAATGTTACTTGCATATGTTGTACACAAGAAATTCAAGATTTATCAAATGGATGTTAAGTCAGCATTTTTGAATGGAATACTTGAAGAAGAAGTCTACATAGAACAACCAGAAGGGTTCATTGATCTAGACAATAAAGATATGGTATGTAGATTACATAAATCTTTATATGGTTTTCAGCAAGAACCTAGAGCTTGGTATGAGAGGCTGCATACTTATTTGTTAAGTATTGGATTTGTTAGAACTAGTGAGAACAATAATTTGTACATGAAAGGAAATAATAAGAACATTTGGCATGGAAGATGCTAAACCTATGGGAACACTGATGGCTACTGGATGTAAAATAACTAAGGAAGATGAAACTACAAAGGTAAACCAGACACTGTATTGATCTATGATTGGTAAACTAATGTATGTAGTGCATAGTAGACTAGACATAGCACATGTTGTGGGAATTATTGCAAGATTTTCTACAAATCCTAGGGAGTCACACATGGTTGCTACAAACAGAATTTTAAGATACCTGACAAAAACAAAGGACTATGGATTATGGTATCCTATGGAAGGAAAATTGGAACTCAGAGTCTATACCGACACTGATTGAGCTGGAAATGTGGGTGACAGAAAAAGCACCACTAGAGGAGCATTCTTCTTTGGTGAAAGACTTATTACATGGATGAGTAAGAACTAGGCTTGCATTTCTCAGTCTACACCTAAAGAAGAGTATGTTGTTGTTGCTACAAACTATTCAAATATTGCATATATTAAGCAAGTGTTAGAAGGTATGAATGAGGTAATCATTGAGCCAGTGATTATATATTATGACAATACTAGTGTAATAAACATTTCAAAGAATCTAGTGATGCACTCTAAGACAATCATATATCTATTAAGTATCACTACTTAAGAGAATAAGTACAGGAGAAGCAAGTGAAGATAGAATTTGTTACATCTAAAGAAAAACTTGCATACATATTTACAAATCCTCTACTGAAGGACACATTTGAATACTTGAGGACTAGACTTGGGGTCTGTCCCCTGTCTATCAGTCACTAATGCAATCTGGATGTTGCATCAGCCTAATCTTATCAGAAGATCATTCATGTTGATGCAACATAGTTCACACTTTGGATCTTGTCAGGGTTGTCAAAAGTTTGAAGAACTAGAACAGATTGGCATATCAGTATACAGAGATACAAAGAATGCACCAGACAATAGAGAGTTACATGGCTACTACAGAGTTGTATGTTTATTTTTTTCTTTGGCATTGTTGTCAAAGTGAGAGATAAATAATATGAACCGATGAGAACATTGAAACATCTATCTAAGGGAGAGATAATTTGAAAGAAAGGGAGAGTATTGAAGATTAGTTACTGAGAACAGAAGCATGAATCTGGAGAGCTGAAAAGATCATATCTACAGAAGATAGTCTGTATATTTGTAATGTTGTTGAGTAATGTAGTGATTAAACATATTAAGCTAGGGAGAGCTTGTACAACATTTGTTTACAGAGTTGTAGAATACATGTTTGGTATGTGTATGGTATATTTCATATTGCTTGAGTCACCATCAATGCCAAAGGGAGAGATTGATGAACTACAACTGATTTAGAACCTAATTGAAGATTAGCAATTAGAGATCACCAAGTTGCTGATTAGATATGTAAGATGATTAAATTAGTAATATGTTGTCATTGATGTCAACTAGTTTGACAACACTTATCTTGTAAGTTACAATATCAAAACATCTGTAGAAAGGAGGAAAAGAGAAGAAGAATAGATATATCTACATGAGAAAGATGGATATGATAGATGATGATAAGGAATACATTGGGTAACTTATTGATGAGTCTATGACCTTATGTTATTGACTTGATTATGTTGCATTCATCTATAATGAAGAAAAGAGCTGAAAGACACAAGGCAATGTGGTCAGTTGATGAAGCATCATAGTATACACTGAGCAGTGTAATGTATACCGAGCACAGTATAAATTGAGCTTGTGTTCACCGACACATTTCTTTGTTAATCAAACAAAGAAAGGAACTAAATGATCATTTTAGCCGATAAGGATTGATGAGATGGAAAGTACCTTGAACTTAGTGTTGGAGATAAAGTTTGTTGTGAAGATCAATGGCTAACAAAATTCAAGGAAGATCTAAAGGATGGAAATAAAATGCGTTACTGACACATGAGCCCAGGAAGGTTTAAGTAGCAAAATCAATGAAGGAGAATAAGCGGCAAAATCTAATGGAGGAGAAGAAAATGGTTTACATGTCTATTTAAGAGACTGGGGTTTCATTATGAAATGGATACTAAAAGAAGGAGATTGCAGAATTTTCACATGACCAAGTTTCATGCATGCCTGATCAAACTAGTTAAAGGAGAACCAAACTACAGAGATTACTGAGCGTGAGAGAGCTATTATCGACAAATCATAAGTTGATGAATATTGTTGAAACAAAACTAATATAGTTATCAAAGGATTTGAATGTGCTTAATTTTGATCTGTACATCTGTAATTGAAGTTGTATTAAGGTGAATCACCTACTATTACATTTAACCATTGTATATAGTCAAATCTCTTAATCGAGTGGACTAGGAAAGTCTTTTATGTATCATTCATAGAATGAACATTGTTATCATATTAACCCCATAGTGAATGTTGGTTGGATGATAACTGTTGGTCTAAAATCCTCTAACAAGGTCACACCTGACAGTGTGTTTTGTAACCTTTAACAGGGTTGGGTCTTCATTGACCTCTCTTTAGAAGAGTGAACAATTTTTGGGTTGTCGGTCCCAGGTGGTTTTTCCCTTTGCAGGGTTTCCACGTTAAATCTCTTTGGTTATGTGTTAATTGTGATGATTGTTTGTTGTCATATTTTACATGTTTCATATTGGATTTGATCAGTAATCTCTATATGTTATTGACTGGTAATCAATAAAAGTATAGATAGTATAGTATTTTATGTTACCGAGCTGCAGAAGTTGAAGTAATTTGTTTTTGGATATACATTTTGAATTGGAACTGTGGATAACTGATTCACCCCCCTCTCAGTTATTCTAACATAGGGACCTAGATTTGGCATGTTACACTCTCCTATGTGGATCTGGAGGCCAACATGGATGATTTTATTTATTGTGAGGCTATTTGAGAGCTAACTAATGTTTGGCATTTAATATTTGTATACCTTTGTAAAGCTGACTTGTGGCTAGGATCTAGTATTTAAGTTGATGCTTGGGTAGTTGTTGGAGCATCAGTTGGGGGGAGAGTTGTAATACCCCAAAAATGGGCTATAGGTTCATTAACCTCCTACATCTTCAATTCAAATGAAATTGACATAAAAGTCCTAACCTAAGGCACATCTGCACATTATCGAATCCTAATTGATTTTATCCTAAATTCTACATCGGGGAATATTCCTAGTAATATTCCTATTTTATCCCAATTATCTTTAATTTTATAATTATTTTGTAATAAATCCTATTTATCCTAAAGTTTGATTAATTGAATATTTAATTAATTAGATTTAATACTGCCACTTAATTATTTAATTAGATTTAATTAATTTATTCCTAAATTTTATTATTTAATTTTGACTATAAATCTAAAATCTTATGACTAATTGATTAAATTCTTATTTAATTAATTCATGTCAATTGTCAATTTTTAATAATATAGTTTTAGAATAAAGTTTTATTTAATAATTGATTAACCCATAAATCAATTGTTTTAATTCAAAAATAGTTAAGTTGAGAATAAATCACTTTATTTTTAAATTAATTTATAATTAAATCATGCACAATCAGAAAAGCAATCAACTAGAAATCAACAACCAATTTTAAATTTAGACTCAACATCTGATGATAAGTTGAAATTTGATCTAAACTCTATTTTGAGTTAAACATTGATTTTGCATGATTTTTTGTGAGTTAATTATCTTTAATTTCTTGATAACTCAAAAATCAACCTGAGTTTATCAAGAGTGATTTATGGCTTTTCTCATGCATCCTCAAAGCCCTGGATTTCTATAAAATCAAGGCTTAGCTATTCATAATAACACACCTTGAATTTGCACAATTACTCTGGCAAATTTGTAATTGAAGGATTGAACACTTGAGACAGGCAATTTGTGAGATCTTTCATTATTGGTCATAGTTTCATAGTTTTCATATCATAGCTTTGCATTCATAGCATTCATATCATTCTTAGATAAATTTGCATTCAATCTCAATTTCATTCATCTAGCTTAGATTCATACAGTTTTTCATATTATTGCATAGAAAATATAAAAAAATAGAATAATCTGCATTCATTTCATATTCATTCTTTTTGCATCCAAATCCTTCGTTTAGGTGTTGCATTGTCACTAATCTCGATTCCAATCTGAGAACATCATACTCGCACCTACTAGAAGGTAGTAAATCACCTGGTTAGCTTAGTTACAATTATTTGCAAGATTTTGATTTATGCTAACCTCTAATGTTTTACTGAAGTGTTGTGTCTACAGCTAGGTACAAAATTCACACACACATTTCTGGCACCCACTGTGGGGCCCTAAAATGGGTTTCCATCTCTTCTATTTCACTTCTATCTATTTTTCTGTCATTTTTTGGCCCATTCTATGATTTCATTCTCTGTCCATACATTTTTCATATGAGTTTGGTCAGAAAGTCATACCAGAAGCTACTGGTTGTCGTACGATAGTTGAAGATTTTGAGGCTCATTTCAAAAAATACAGATTGTCATTTGAGAGATACATTGTCATCTGGTGAGACACCCACTATTGTATGAGTTTCTAGACAGTCATATCAGAGCTGACCCATTGTTGTATGGGATTTGGATTGTTGTTTGGGAGGTAACCCATTGTCGTACGACTTTTGATACTAGAATTCAACTGTCATTTCATAATATTTGGCAATTTTTCAGATTTGATTTTTAGATTTGGACTAACAGCTAACCCTAACAATTGAAATCTCCTATTTTTGACTGATATTTGTTGAATCTAATCGGGAAAAGCACAACTAAATTGCTAAAATAGGTAAAATATAGTAAGCACACTGTGAAGAATTTAGGTATTCTACTACGATCTGATAACACTTCGATTTGGACATAAAAAGAACTCTCATGTGCCAAGCTTGTGTGACTTTTATCACTTTCGTATCACAAACTTCATTTTGGGCTATAAAATAAACATAGATTTTCTTTCTGCATATCTGTTACACATAGTAAATAGGCCTTATGAACACTATTTGTGTATGATCTTGAGAGAGTGGGATTCTTTCACTTGTTCACGCATGCAAAGCTCTTCTTGACGAAGGATCCCCTTGTAGGTAGGGAGGTTACTGAGATTGTCTTGCGTTCTACTAGATTTGTGCATCTTCAAATTTTGATTGATACATTCTCCCTCCAGAGAGGTTGATAGATCATAAGCGGTTGACATCATAGATCTTTGTGAGATAATTTCAGTCTTAGCGTGTCAAATTAATTTGTCTACTTTGTTTTGGTTAAAAGTGAAAAGGCTAGAGGACTATGCTCTACTCCCTTTTTGGGTAGTATTAGAAACTCAGATCCTTGAATCTGGAACCAGTCTCCATGTGGTATCTTTTGTGAGTCACCTTTAGAGAGGGTTAACTATAGTTTACATTCCCTTAATTGGGTCAACCACATGGATGGAACCTCAAGTAGTAATAGCCATTTGCACCGTGGTAGTAGCAGCCGCTATATAAATGTCCTTGTGGAGGAAATCTTCACAGGTGTGGTCTCTTGTTGGGCTGTCAGATCTCCCTAGTAGCTCCTAATTGATTAAATTCTTAGACTGTGTCAAAACCCTGGTGCACCTGGATTGGAGTTTTCCCTCTTGAGATCACAAAAGTTGTAGAGCCAAACCATTACTACAAACCCTAGCGAGGCCAAATTTTTATTTTCTAGGAATATGTGCGTTGTTGAAAAACTTTTGAGAACATACACAAGTAGTATTTCTAGGGATTAGCACAATAAGTCACTATTGCTTGTTCATGCACAAGGTTGCTTTTACCCTTGTTCATTATTTTTAGATGATTGCTTGCTTCCCTTGCTTGATGTTTTTCATGCTTGATATCTACTTGGTTATTTAAAATGGACTATTACACAGATCTTCAAAACTAGACATAAAACTTTGCCAACAATCTGAAATTGAAAACCAAAAAATTGCAAAATCTGAAGCAAAATTCCTCTCTAGAGTCAAAAGTCATCCCACAGTCTCAGATTGTCATACGAGTCTTGAGAAAAAGTCATTTCACAACCCCTGTATTTTTGTATGGTATCTAGTATTGTGTCATACGAGTGTTGTCACCAGAAATCAAAAGAACAATTATCCCTAGCAGTAACTGTCATATGAGTCTTGCAATTATCATTTGAGAGCATACCCAGTATCGTACGAGCTTTCAGAAACTCATTTGAGAATTTTCAAAAAGTTGTCAAAGACTTGTCAAATTTGTCAGAAATCAAGTTTTTACATTCTATTTTCAGATTTTGTCAAAATGTTCACTGTGTCAGGAACAGAGCAGAAACTAGAACTAATCCATTCATTTTCCTAAAGTGGTCTCTTAAGTCTGATTTAGCCTTCTGATTTATCAATTTGAGTCTTTTTCATCTTGTGTCAAAACCTTGTCAAAATTATCTTCAAATTCAGTCTTCTTACTAAACGGCTAAGTGTCATGAGCTCGTGCCCACAATCTTTTGGGCATCTACCCATACTACTGTGGCACAATATCCTTCATTTACATCTGATCTAATCTTCAATCAATCCAATCTTGACAAGGTTGCATCATTTGATCTTCTTGAATCAAGTCATTCTTTAGTTGTCTTCATCTTGCTTTCTTGATTCACCCAAGGTTAATGGTGGAAACTAGAGCTTCCTCACACAAAAAATCTAGAGAAGCACCCAACACCATACCTTTGACTACTCACGTTGGTCCAACTCTTGAGAAACTCTACAATTTTGGTCTTTACAAAGATGATGGTCTTGGCAATTTTCAATTGAAAATTGGTTACATACCCCCTTCATCAACTCATAGAGGTAATAAAAAAACTCCATCTCAATCTATCCTAGGGAGTCCTAAAACTCCTAACATGTCTCATGGAGGGACACATCACAGGTCTCAAGGACCTCATTCTCAACATGGTGTGGATCAAGAACCTACACCTTTTGAAATTGCTCGATATCAAAATGATGATGACTTCAAGAAAATGATGAGGCATTTCTTGAAAGAAGATAGAGAGGCATACTTTCTAGAGTTAGCTCATCAAGGAGCTAAACTTCCTCCAAACTTTAATGCTGAAATTATCATTACGCATGAGGAAGAAACCCCTATCATGGCTATGATGAAACAAATGCATGCCATGCAAGTCAATCTCAACAAACTAGAGAAAGAAAAGGAACCTAAGGAGTTCTCCATGGAGGCTCTATGCCCTTTTCCATTTGATAAGGACTTGTACCTGCCACCATTCCCTAAAAGAGTGGAGATGCCTAAATATGATAAGTATGATGGAAACTCTGATCCTCAAGATCATGTTAGAGAATTATGTACTCAATCTATGGAGTTTATGCTTGAACCAACCTACTTAATGCATCTTTTCCCTCGATCTCTAGGAGGAGCAGCCATTCATTGGTTCTCTAGGATGCCTCCAATTATCAAAACTTTTGAGGAGTTAATCAAACTGTTCTATCAACAATACTCCTACAATATTCAATATCCGGTCACCATGATCGACATTTTCAATCTGAAACAATATCGAGGAGAACCATTCCTAACATTTCTCAAGAGATGGAGGAAGAAATTTTCTCTATATGCTAGACCCATTCCAGAAACTAAGAAGCTAGAAATCTTCATCAATAATCTTATTCTAGAAATCAACTACCCTTTACAAATGCAAAATCATACATCCTTTGATAAGATGGTATATAATGCGACCAAAATTGAGAAAGTACTTGTGAAAAAAGGAGACATCACACTTCAAAAGCACAAGTATGAATCTGGATCTAATTCTAAGGACAAGAACAAAAATTGGAACAAGAATAAGGGCTTTGTCACAGTTGGCATTGTTGATACTATCTATGCCCTATCCAAGGCACCCACTTTCAATCTCACTGTTGGCACCCAAGCCATCAAAGCTTTCGAAGCTAAAACAACAGAGCCCAACAAAAAGTCATCTGATTACAAACCTTGGGCTACAAATCCTAACAACAAATTCACTCCTCTTAGAGAATCCTTGGAATCTGCCATGAAAACTCTATTGGCTAACAAAATCATCTACTTTCCTAAGATAAAAGTCTTTGATCCTTAACCTAAACTGAAATGGTGGAGAGAGAATGATTTATGTGACTTCCATCACAATAAGGGTCATAAGACTAATAACTGCATTCTCTTGAAACACATCATACAAGATAAAATTGATAATGGAGAAATCATGATTGATAATCATAAGAGCAATAATGATCATACAACATTCACGGAACCATTTCTAAAACATGGTAAAGAAGATTCTTCTTCTCAGCCTAATATGGGTGCTTAAGTCAATTATGCCTACTCTGGAAACAATTATGTCATCAATATGGTTGAACCATGTCTATCTGAGCATTGTAATATCATCACAATTGTGAGAAAAGATAGAGAAAATTAATCAGCAAATGCAGTTACTCGATCACAAGCTCAGGCACATCTGCAAGGACAAATACCAGATTCACCCAATGTCCCTAAGATGCCTTTCAATATTTCATCTACTTCTAAACAAAAAGCTACATATAAATCTTCAAATCCTAAAGACACAAGGCCTACATCATATAGTATTGTCCAACAACTTTAGCATACAAACACAAAAATCTCCATGTTTGAGTTGCTTCGGATATCTCCAGCTCATAGAGCCGTTCTAGATAAAGCTTTGCTCAGATCCAATGTTCCTGATAACCTTGATTTAGACAGATTCTAGACTATGGTTGGTCATCTTAACTCTCCATAGTATATTTCCTTTTCAAAGGAAGATGATAACTCCTTGAGTCATCCACATAACCAGCCTTTACATATTGAAGTCTTGATCAAAAACCGTCGTGTCAAATGTATGTTGATAGATGGGGGCACTGGTCTAAACATTTGTTCTTTTAGCTTGATTACACAATTGGTATTTTAAAAAATGGCCATTGATCCTAGAAAGAAGATAACTATCAAAGAAAATGATGAGCAAGAAAGATCTTCCAAAGGAACAATTGTCTTACCTATCAGAATAGGTCCTATTATCAAAGATACTATATGTCAAGTTCTTTATCTACCTTTGGCTTACAATATCCTTCTAGGGAGACCCTAGATACATGAAATTAAAGCTATTCCTTCTACATACCATTAGTGTTTGAAATTTCCTTATGAAGGAGTAGAGGTGACGATTCCAGCTGATCTATATACAACTTGCAATGCATTGAAAGAAAGTGCTAATAAATTTGTTCCTCATAATAGAGAATCTTCCACTAAGTAGCTAGACGTTGCTTCAACATCCAAGATGGAAGACATTTCTAAAGAGGTTAAAATCAAAGAAAATAGTATGGGAAAATACACAATGGAGCCAGTCTTATCTTTGACATCTCTCCCTATCTCACCTAAGTCCTATGGGAAAACTCTAAAATAGTCCAAACTAGAGTCTAAAGAACCTCTTGAGGCATATAAAGGAAATTTTGTTGCAGAACAAGTATCTAAAAAAGAGTTTGAAGAAGATGAAGTTGTGCTTGCATGGCTATACAAAGATGAACCTGAATCTCAAACTGTTCAAACATGTGAATCTAAAACACCGAAGATCCCTTCTAAGTCATATGGCCCAGGGGACAAATTGATCACAAAAATGGGATATAAAGGAAAGGACCTCTAGGAATACAGGGTAAAGGTCTTCTATCACCTCTTGACCACCATGACCGAATCGACAAGAATACAATAGGTCTAGGATATAAGAAGAAGCCTTTCAATCTTAGCAAGAACTCCTCACATGTCTTAGAATAGATTGAGCCATCCACAACAAATCAACTAAAGGGAGAAACAACAGAACAATTTGACGGTGATGATTCAGACACCACTGAAAACCTTATTTCTTATGAGCATTTTCCTAAAGAAATAAAAGACCTCCTTGAAGTTGAAGATGACCCAGTAAAAAGAATCAATGTAGTAGAAATACAAGAACCTACTATAGAGAAAGAGATAGTTGCACCACAAGAACTAGCTAATCTCAAAGGAAATCAAATAGACAAAGAGGAAGGTGGTAGTGAGAATGAATTCAAATCAGAATCTGAGGGTAACCCTTCTTGGGGTATTCATCCTGACTTTACTCATGTTCTTAAAGTTCCTAGAGGCATAGATAAAGAATCTAATGACTATGAATGGGGAGCCATTTCAGAGGAAGATGAGCTTATCACAAAAAACATGTTGATGTTATTCACCAATATGCACCTAAACCCAATGTAAGTCTAGAGAGAAATGACAAAATTAACGAGTCTGATCCACCGATGGCTGAAGTGGACTCCCATAATGACATTGAGCCTATTAATGAATTGAATGTCTTAATTTGTAATATCACCTTTGAACTCGAGCATCGGGTTAGGACCAATGATGATAGATCCATATCTGTAAACACTCTTTCCCAATCTTTCACCACTTTGACTATCCAACATCTTGAACTTCTTGACCAAACCTCTACAAATCTAAGCCAAGGTATTTATACCTTTCCAAATGACTATGCTCTTGCTTGCTACCTTAATGTAGTTGAGCCTATGAGGACTTCCATCAGTGAACTGAGCATTAGCATGACAGAGTTAGACATCAAGTATCTTAGTCAAAAAAGTAAGAATAAGAATAAAAAGAAAAGGAGTTTTGAGGGTGAAAACCACTTTGTGATAGTCTCAGAACCTGCAAAAGTAAAAATAAAAGACGTATCCAAAGGTGAAAACCTCTCTGAGGCACCTAAGGATGAAATATTTGATGTCCTTCCAAGTCATTTATAGGACAAATCTCTAGTTCTAATTGAGCCCACTCGATCTATCAACTTGGGAACATCAGAAGAACCACAATTGATCCATGTAGCACAATCCTTATTAGAAGAAGAAAAGAAAAAATTTACAACATTCCTAACAAAAAAGAAGATCAACTTTGCATGGAAATATTCAAATATGCCAAGGTTGGATCCCGATCTCATAATGCACCATTTATCTATAGCTCCAAACATCAAACTTGTTAAGCAAAAATTGAGAAATATGCATCCACATGTTGCACTCTTGGTCAAAGCTAAATTAGAGAAGCTACTAAAAGCCAGATTTATCTGTGTTATTGACTATGCTGAATGGATCTCTAATATTGTACCTATTTTGAAACTAGATAAATCTATAAGAGTGTGCATGGATTTCAGAGATGTAAACAAAACATGCCCTAAGGATGATTTTCCACTACCTAACATTGATATGATAGTGGAGATGACTGCGGGCTTCAAGATGTATTCTTTAATGGATGGTTTTTCTAGATACAACCAAGTAAAAATTGCTCTAGAGGATCAAGAGAAAACTACTTTCACATGTGCGTGGGGTACCTTCTATTGGGATGTCATGACATTTGGGCTTAAGAATGCTGGTACCACATATCAGAGAGCTATGACATCTATTTTTCATGACATGATGCATCAAACTATGGAGGATTATGTTGATGATACTTTAGCAAAATCTATGATAAGATCTAAACATCTGAATGACTTGAGAAAAATTCAAGATCGAATGAAGAAGTTTAGTCTCAGATTGAACCCTAAGAAGTGTTCTTTTGGTGTCACTTCTAGAAAGCTCTTAGGCTACATAGTTTCAAAAAAGGGCATTGAAGTTGATCCAGCTAAAGTTAAAGCTATCATGGAGATGCAACTTCCCAAGAATATTAGTCAAATGAGAACATTACAAAGACATTACATAAAGGTGTGGCCTTTTCATGGAATGAGGAATGTGAAAATAATTTTAATCATATCAAGAAATATCTATCCAATTCTCCTATTTTGATGCCTCCTATTCAAGGGAAGCCATTGATCTTATATGTCTCCACCATAGATACATCACTGGGGGCATTTTTGCACAACATGATGAGAACAAGAAGGAAATAGCTATATACTATATTAGTAGAACATTGGTGGCATACGAAAAGAAATATTCTATGATTGAAAAGGCTTGTCTAGCTGTGATCTTTGCATCATAGAAACTAAGACATTATATGTTGGCTCATACCATGCCTTTGGTAGCTAAGATTGATCCACTAAAGTACCTACTAAGCAAAGATTCCCTAACGGGTAGATTTGCCAAATGGGTCATGCTCTTAAGTGAATTTGACGTTGAATATGTTGAACAAAAAGCTATTAAAGGCCAAGTTATTGCTGATCAACTAGAAGATGCACCTTTGTTTGATGATACACCAATGCAAATGGAATTTCTAGATTCTTCTATCATGAATCTTTCTTTTAGAGAATGGCAATTGTTCTTTGATGCCTCCTATACACATAATGGATTTGGAGCAGGCATATTGTTTATCACTCCTCAAGGATACTCCATTCCTAAGGCATTCAAAATCAAATTTCCTTGTACAAACAATATAGCTGAATATGAAGCCCTTCTTAATGGTATGAAAATAGCGATTGAGTGGAGAGTAATAGAACTACACATTCATGGAGACTCACAACTTGTAATACACCAAGTCAATGATGTGTATCAAATGAAAGATGAAAAGCTCATTCCATATAAGAGAATGGTGGATGATCTAAGGAAATACTTCATATCTATCACATTTGAGAAAATACATAGAATAGAGAACAAGGCTGTCGATGCAATGGCAACGCTATCTACTTTATTATAGTAGCCTGAACATGAGCTACAATATGAGTTCATGGTGGAAGAACTATCTTATCCTACATATGATTCCCCTAAAACCCATATGATTTACACTATTGTAGCTCATGAGTCATCCCACTATAAAAATCTTTTCTCCTATCTCAAAGACCAAATCATTCCAAATACCTTTAATCACCATGAAAAGAGATACCTTATCCGTAATGCGTCCCGATATGTCATCATTGGTCACAATCTGTACAAATGAGGTCTAGATGGTATGCTACTTAGATGTTTAGAATGGGAAGAGTCTCAACATGTGTTAGAGGAAGTCCATGATGGTATTTGTGGGTCACACTCAAATGGTTTAACACTAGCCCAAAAACTTATTAGGGTTGGGTACTATTGGCTGGAAATGGAGAAAGAGGCTATCAAGTTTGTGAAGAACTATCAAAAGTGCCAAGTACATGGAAACTTAATTCATGCACCAAGGAGAGATCTAATTCCCTTCACTACAAAATGGCCTTTTCACCAATGGGCATTTTGATCTTATATGATCCATACATCCTCATTCATCTAATGGACATACCCATATAATCACTACTATAGATTATTTCACAAAATGGGTAGAAGCAATTCCTTTGACACAAGAAACTGGTAAGCAAATATCTATGTTCATCTTGAACTACATCATATACCGGTATGGTATTCCACATTCTATAGTCATAGATAATGGTGGTCAATTCAAGAACAAAGACTTAGATTATCTATGCAACAAATTCAAGATCACACAACATTGGTCATCTATCTACTATCCTCAAGGGAATGGACAAGCAAAGGCTTCAAATAAGAATCTATTGAAAATCTTGCATCGTACAGTTAATAAAATAGGAAGAGACTGACATCTCATGATCAATCCAACTCTCTGGGCCTACAAAACAAGTATCAGAATGCCCATTGGGGCTACACCATTCACTTTAGTTTATGGGTTTGAAGCGGTACTGCCTATTGAGGTTGAAATCCCATCACTAAGAATCAGAATGCATGGTTTAGTAACTGATGATGATTACAGAGTGTCTAGGTTACAAGAACTTGAACTACTAGATGAGTGCAGACATGCAACGTATGATCATCTCAGAGTATATTAGAAAAGAATGTCTAGAGACTACAACAAGAAAGTCAAACACTGAGAATTTCAAGTTGGTGATCTAGTCTTGAGATAGAATCCTAAAAATCAATCACATAGAGAGTGCAAGGGGAAGTTTGAACCCAACTGGCTAGGTCCCTTTGTAATCACTGCTACTTTTGGCTTTGGTGCCTATCAAATCTCAATGACTGAAGAGGAACAACTCCGAGAACCAATCAATGTTCTCCATCTAAAGAAATTCTATGCCTAAGGCATTTAGTCTTTGCAAAATGTCCTGAAAAAATTATAAAAATTGAAAAAGTCCTAAAAAAATGAACATCTTGGTGAAAACCTAGCAATAGGTACCTTGATGATTCATAAAAAAAGTAAAAAAGATAAAAAGTACAAAAAAATAAAAAAAATTAAAAATACAAAAAAAAGAGAAAAAGAAAAAGTGCCTTGGTGAAAACCTGAAAATAGGCACCTTGGTAGAAAAAATAGAATCTCTGCCAAGATGGTGAAAACCTGGTAAATGGGTGCCACTTGTTCAAAATGCTCCATCTATCAATGCAATCTTGGTCTTTCCCAGCTTTCAGGTTTTCTTTAGTTTGTACATATTTCCCAGTTTGTTTTTGCATTCCTATTTTCAATAAGTCGGTCTGTACACCAATCAGCTCAAAGTGTATGTATCCTATCAAAGTTCAAACTTGGGGGCAATAAAAGTCGTATCCTCCTATGTATCTTAGACATGTCATATCTAGCTAGAGTCATTTGAAGCTTCATCCAAGTCAGTCAGTCAGTCTCCTCTCTAGAAATGATTTTGCATCTACAACAACACAATCAAACATCAACACAAATTGAAAACAATATGTAATTGATGCTTTTATCTCCTTGTATATTTACTGATTCGCATTGAGATTTTTTCATATTGTGTCCTTTCAAGCTCTTTGATGATGTCCTTTATAGGATTTAGAGAGTGATGACTAGGGGGCATAATCTTTTCTTTGCTTTTTTCTTGTATGTGAAAATATAACAACTTTGGAAATTCTAGATTGAAATGGTGTCCGTCTGTAAGAGCCTTCATCTCGTATTGGATGGCCATGAGTACCTCGAACATTGATACCTAGAAAATTCAAGGAAGTTTGATCTAACTATTGCCTTTTTGAGTGAGTTCTTTCTCCTATTGTGAAATGCAATCTTACCTAAGGATGTGAATGACAAAGGGTCACTACGGGTAATTCACACTGGATTTAGAATGATCTCTTGACTTCTTGGTATGTTTGTTTTGCAAGGCATATTCAAGTCATCATGACATTTATGTTTTGATGCTTATACCAATTTTTATATCAAAATGGACATGATATTCAAGTCATCATGGTGTTTGTGCCTTGGTACTTATATCTAATCTGACATTCTGAAAACAAAATCAATATTCATATGTCCATGGTTGTCTAGCCAGTGGGCGTTGTATTGATTCTTGCACATACAAATCAATATTCATATGTCTATAGTTTCCTAGCTAGTGGACATTGTATTGATTTATCTGGTTACCTAAAAAGTTCAATGATGACAACAAATCGACACATGATCAGAGACTAGGTCCTGTAATACCCTAAAATTGGCACCTATTTAATTTTATCAATTTCAGTGCAAATTTATCTCAATTTTACATCTCCAAAGTCCTAGTTCCCTAGGCAAATTTCCTCTCTCCTATTTGACTTAATTCGACTTGATGTCAAATGCAAAAACCATAAATTGCATAAATCAAACGCTAAATTAATTCCTAAGTCTCTCTGACTTTATTAGCTAAATTATCTCTATGATACATTAATTTAATTCTAAAAGTCCTAAGTGCTTTTAAATTAAATTAAACAAAACCACCCCCTTTAGCTAATACCCATAAAAAGGAATTAATAAATTACTTGTTATTCGAATGGACACTCCTTTTTGAATTAATAATTCAAAGATATTTGAAAAGTCCCCATGTGGCATTTTCCATTCTTTTAATAAAGTAATTCTTGCATATTTGTCCAAAAGAGGAATGAAGAGCCAGGAGTTTCAAATCAAGAAACTCTTCACCCTCCTCTTGGCTTTTCTATTTATTCGAGCCTCTTTTCTTCATTTTAGAGAGAGCACTTTTGAGGAACAAACTATAGTCATTTGAGCCTCAATTATAGCCATTTGCTTATAGCTTATTACTTGCATTATTATTTGCTTTCATCTAGTGATATGCTTGCATATTCATATTAGCTCAATATCCTTTTAATTAGTATTGTTTCAAAGTTTCTTAGATTAAATTTACATTATCATCTAAGTGGAAATCTACACTTTAATTCTTAGATTAAAGCTTGCATCTTCATATTAGATTAATTGCTATTTTGATTACCATATTCATACTCTTTGTTTGCAAAAATCCTCCATTTTTGAATTGGTATCCCAGCTATTGGCTCTCTCTTTGAGAGTGTCCAAACACCCCATTCACATAGGAGGCAACAGGTTGCCTCACTATGGAATTCGGATTGAGTTCTTCATACTTTCTCCTGAATCCTATTGAGTGAATAATGACCATGTTGAGTATGTGAGTTGGCTTTGAGGTCCGCATTCAACTGCATACATATCTGGCACCCACTGTAGGGTGGAAAATCTAATTTCTGACCTCATTTGAACTTTTAAAAATTCATCAACAACTGTGATTTGCCGAGTGTCCATACTGTCTATGTATGGATCTTCGCGAGAGAATCTAGAGCGTCTTGCATGAGATTTCACTCCATATAGCATTTCCTCACGTGAGATTTTGAACCTTCACACGAAAGCCTATACTTTCTCACACGATGTGAGGTACTTCCTCGTGTGAGATTTGAATATAGTGCTTATCTCTTGTCTCTATTTTTTTTCAGTTTTCAAGTTTTTGACAGTTTCTTGCTTTTTGTGGCTCATTATTTCTTTGGTTATTTTTCATAGCTTAACAGTTTCTATAGGATGTTTGACCAAGAAATACAAACATACTAATGGTGTGAATGCAGGATGATTGTCAAAGATTGCTAAAATGTTGTGTCTTATTTCCTACTTTTATTCACAGAGTTTTAATTAGGGCTCCGTTAAAATTTCTTGAGGATTTCAATAGTGAGTAGGGAATTTGGCTCTTCATATCATGGAGGTGATGACCATGAATGAACCTAAAATCCTAATGATCTTACTAATATGATGAATTCTTGGGGAAGTGGAGAAAGTTGGTGAATCTTTACACTTCTACTTGCCAGGGGACTATGCTCTTCTCTCTCCAAGAGAACCAGAAACCCAAAAGTTTGTAGTTGTGGTGGAGTGAACCCAACTCGGTGATGAATGTGTTTTGAGTGTTTGGGTGAAGAAATAGGATAGAGAAGTATGCTCTTCTCCTTTTGGAGAATCAAAAAATTTGAACCCTGAATCTAAGCCAAAGTCTAGAGTCACCTTTAGAGGGCCTGCCGGAAGTTGAACCTCCAAGAATGACCCAAGTGAGTACACACCTTTAGCCAGTGATTCCACCTTACTTTAATAAAGAATGCTTTGTCGAGTCTAAAGACTCCAAGGCCATGGTAACTTCCTACTCAAGACTTTGACGATCATCTTGAGTAGGCCTTGTTTATTGTACTGAGTGGCGCTGCTCCTAGCCCTGCTTGTGGGGGTGTACGATTCTCAAGTGTTGGTGTGGCTATGACGCCTCAACCCTGCATTGAGGCACTGAAGGTTGACATGAATGGAAGCTAATTAAACACCTTTCTTAGCTAGTGGCCTACCCAGTTCACCTCCGAAAGGAGGCATAATCTTTGTGCAAGGAGGGGGAAGAATCTCTCCCATAGATTCCCATCATAGGCATACACCTAGATGTTTGGAGGTGGTTGCAACACTAGCCCCTACTACAAGGGTAACATTTGAACGTACACCACTGAGTCCTTGGAAACACCAAAAACACGGGCACCCTTTAGGGGGTGACACGACTGTGTGAGGTACATGTATGCGCTCAAGCAATGGGGCAAAGGTTTTTTCTTCTCACCATTTTTTTGGTAGAGATAAGATGAGTGTTTGTTATTGAGTCTAAAACATTGTCCAATCATCATCAAACAAGACTCCCCCAACACCACCAAGTTGCTTTGTCCTTGGTGGGTTTGTTTTTTACTACTCTTTGCGTCACAACTACCTGACTTGAAACATTGTGCCTGTAAACGATTGTTGAACTCCTAAAACTGAGATTGTTGATTAAACTATTCTAGAACCTGTCAGAAAACTAGATTTTCTATCAGACATCAATTCAAACTGTACCTCAAAATTCAACTGGAACCTTAAAAATTATGCCATTTTGTCAGAATTTGCCCCTTTCTCATGTGAACTTTCATCTTTCAAGGCATTTCCTCATGTGAGACTTTGTTTTCTCATGTGAAGCTGTGTGTTTCCTCACATGGCTCAGTACTCTCTCGCGCAAGATTGTAGCTAGATTTTCAAAAATAGAGACTTAATTGCCATTGATTGTTTGACTTTTTACCTGATCTTCTTTTTGTCTGAGATCTATTTTTTTCTTTCTTGTTGTTCTCTATCGAAAACTAGGTGTATTGAGCTTAGAATCGATTGATTGTTGGCATTGACTCATTCATCTCTCATCTCTTTGCATTATCTCTCATATGCTTTTGACCTTGTGTTGCAATATTCATATCTCGACTATTCTAGCCATACTCTTAATGACTCATACCAAGCTCATCATGCATCTCAGCTATTCTAGCCTTCTCATCTCCTTGTTATCTTAGAGACCAAGTCCTAGCTTCATCTCGAATCTTCTCTCATTCCATCTCTATCTATGACAGTCACAAAAAGAAGTGGCAAGACATTTCCCATGCAGGATCCCCATCTGGGTGGAAGTAAACCTCTCAATCCAGACATAGATCATTCTGAATCTGTGGTGAAATCCAAAATTTATCAAGGATCCTTGAGTTCCTCATTCAGTACTTTGGCAGACAACTTATCTCAACCAGTACCTCTGATATTTTAGGAGTGCTTCAATCCTTTGTTCCATGTGCAATCCGATTTCTCATTCCAAGACCAAGACCATTCATTCTTCTGAGATAACTTGCTGTTTCACAATCTTGAGATTTCGCTCCCTAAGACAACTCCTATTGTTGAAAAAATTGATATTATAGAAGATGGTGATGGATTTGAACCTGTTGACAAATTTGATTCTTCTGATCCTATTCATGCCCTGAAAGTTACTCTATCCACACCTTTTTGACACCGTTCAAATCACTTCACTAAACCTCACATTACTAAACCTCACATTGATAAGATGGAAGATCCAACTGGGTTCCAACTTGGAAAGTATTGCAAAAAGAAAGATCAGTCTCAAGACAATGTCCATTATGGCCAATCTTCTAATGAGCCACATCAGGCTCCACCTCAAAAGGATCAATATCATGGTCATTCACAACAAGACCAGAACCAAACTCACACTGATGATCAACCTTAGGGTAAAGTTCAAAGTGATAAGAAACCATAAACTTATCATGTTCCTATCTATAATCACAATCAAGATGAGCAACAAGAAGAACCCCCAAGTATCTATGAAATCCTTGGTAATGAGGATGAAGTATTCACTCCTCAAGATATAGCCACTGCCAAGGAAAATAAAATCCTACTTAAGATTATGGAGGTCCTTCTTTTAGAGGATAAGGAAAAGTATTTCCTTGAGCTTGCACAACAAGGGGCCAAGTTATCCCCAAATTTTCAAGTTGAGATACTTGTAGCTAGAGAAGAGGAAATTGAAACCATAAAGCTACAGAAGATGATCCAAAATATGCAAGAAAAAATTAGTTAGCTTGCTAAAGAGAAGGACACACCAACACAACACTTCACTTTGGAGAGCATATGTCCTTTCCCCTTTGATAAGACTATTTGCATGCCTCCTTTTCCAAGAGGAGTAGAGCTACCAAAGTACGATAATTATATGGGAACAATAGATCCTCAAGACCATCTAAGGGAATTTGGTGCCTTGTGTATGGAATTCATGCATGATCAGACTTACCTCATGAGGCTCTTTCCATGTAGTTTGGGAGGAGCAGCCATGGAATGGTTTTGCAGATTGCCTTCTGGGATTAAATTGTTTGATGAAATTGCTAACTTGTTCCTTCAACACTACTCTCATAACATTTAGCACCCTGTTAACATTCGTGACTTGTGCAACTTGAAACAATGACAGGGGGAGCCATTCTTGACTTTCCTTTAGAGGTGGAGGTAGCTTTGTACCAAATACCCTCAAAAGTTACATGAGTCTGAAAAACTTGACATTTTTTTGGACAATCTTGTCTCCAATTTCAGATACCAAGTACAGTTACAGGGTCCATTGACCTTTGACAGTATGATTAGACAAGCTATCCAAATAGAAGCTTTCATGGTCAAGAAAGGAGAACTGACTTTAAATAAGGATAATAAATAAGGGTTCTCCTCTAATAAAGACAAAGGAAAGGTGAATAACAAGAATAGAGAGGTAGTGAATGACGAGTGGTCAACAATGTCACTGCAAAGCCTCAGAAGTCTATTTTCAATCTTACTTCAACTATGCAAGCAGCCGAGGCTGTAGAAAAGACTACCATGAATACTCAACAAACTTCCAAGTTTTCTAACAACAAACCTTGGGCTCCTCGGCCTAAGCGTGAGTTTACTTCCTTGGGAGAATCATTAGATGTAGTCTTCAAGATGCTAGTGGAGCATCATGTTCTTACACCCCTAGAGAAGTGTCTTTATGACCCCCAACCAAGGCCACATTGGTCGAATGAAAATGCATATTGTGATTACCATCAGAATAAGGGTCACAAGACAACCACTTGCCTCTAGTTGAAGCATAAAGTTCAGGGTTTGATCGACTGTGGTGACATTCTCATAGATAATCCTAATAAGAATTCTGATCATCAAGCATTTAAAAACCCCTTTCCTCACCATGAGAAGGGAGAATCTTCCACAGCTAAGAATTCTAATGCTAAGGTGAACTACACATATGCTACCAATGATAACATTATCAACATGATCGAACCCATTGAGATTGAGTATTGCAATATGGCTTCCTTCAAGGGTAATGACAATGTTACTAAACCTAAGATCTCGTTCATCTTACGAAGCTCTACATCTCATCCCGTTGAATCTCCATGACCTCAAGATTGTGCAGTCACTTGGGAGAGTTATCTTGAAAGGTCCTGACATTCTTGCCTCTAATCCTAAGCAAGCTATCAATAAGACTACTACTGGTCCTACCAGCAAGACTACAAAATCTACTCCTACATCTAACACTGCCAGTTATAGCATTTTAGACCAGCTCCAGTGCACTAATGATCAGATCACTATTTTTGAATTGTTAAGGATATCTCCTGCTCATAGGCAAATTCTAGACAAAGCCCTTGCTAAGGCTAACGTCCCCAAAGATTTAGACCTTAACCAGTTCCAATCTATGGTGGTTCATTTGACCTCACCTCACTACCTATCCTTTTCTAAAGAAGACAACCATTCCTTGAGTCACCCACATAATGCACCTTTGCATATAGAGGTTATGATAGGTCCTACCTGTGTTCATCATGTGCTCATAGATAATGGCGCTAGCTTAAATATTTACTCTGCTAAACTGCTCACCCAGTTAGGGTATGATGAAGATTGCATTGATTCACACAAAAAGATCACAATCAAGGCTTATGATGAAGAAGAACGCAAATCCAAGGGCTTAGTTGTGCTACCTATTTGTGTAGGACTAGTCGAGAGGGATGTTGTGTGCCAAGTTTTGGATATTCCCCTCACCTACAACATCTTTCTAGGGAGACCTTGGATCCATGAGATGTAGGTCATACCCTCTACATATCACCAGTGTATTAAGTTCTCATTTCATGGAGCTGAGGTCAAAGTACCTACCACCACTAATCTCTCTTGCAATACACTTGGTCAGACAACTGATAGCTTTGTTCCAAAAAATAGAGAATCCACTGAATTCTATGATGCAAAGCTGAAAGAGATGGAACAAACCTTCAAACTCACAAATACGGGTATGGGAGGATACTAGATGTAGCCTGTGTTATCTTTGGCTACTCTCCCACTGTCTCTGCGTTCTTATGGGAGACCTTCAGAGAATCACATATCTTCAAATGCTTCTCCCCAAACTATATATGATGGTTCTTTTATGTGGGCTTCTATGCCATTAGAAGATGAAGAGGATAGAGCTGTCAGGGCTTGGATTCATAAGGGAGAAGCACCTGCTAAAACCACTGTTCCACCTCCAGATCTAGAACAAGAGCCATATAGTGAAGCCTTCAAGATTATGAAATGCTTTGGCTACAAAGGAAATGGTCCCATAGGGAAAAATGATAATGGACTATTGAAGCCTATTGCAGTTACTGGCCGCTCCCCAGAAGACACTACCATCCTAGGATTTGAGAAGATGCCTTTTCATCTCGGGTTGAATAATTTTGTGCCAAAGCCCAAACCAGAATCTACACTAGAACCAAACATCAAAGAAACTACTTCAAAGACCAGCTTTGATGAGGATATTTTCCCATATCCCATCCCTCCAAATCTTGCTGCACTCTTTCGAGAACCTGATGAAACAATAATACCTATCAGTCAGGTGGAAATGGAGAGTGACTCTGATGAGACTTCTTCTATTACTCTGCTACCATATGAAAAGTGGCTAGAAATGCAAGATCTTGATTTTGTGGGTGAACCATATACACATTTTCAAGAAGTGCTCAAACAAGAACAAGTCTCCAATGTTGCAAAAGAAGACCAGGGTTCCGATGGAACTCTCTCATCAAGCACTAATTCCCATGAATATGAATTTTCTTCCTTATCTGATGCTACCTAGGATAAAGACATAAACACAGTGCATGTATTTGCAAACCCATTTTAAGTAGGTAAAGGGTCTAGTGCTAGGACACGTGAGTTAGAATCCACTAGTATTAACATGTCTTCTACTTCCAACGTAAGGTCTCCTAGGGACTCGAACACACCTGTGGATGAAATCACTTTAGGCCTTGAATTACTCATCAACACTTTTGAGGGCTACACCATGAATGTAGTTGAACCCATCATTACTCCCCTTACTCTCAAAAATCCCACGCTCATAGACTGGAATGCTCCTTCTCCATCTAGTGAAGTCCTATCATTCCAGAGTGATTATGCCTTAACCTACTATCTTCACACCCTCGAACCTGTAATGTCTTCCACCGGTGAAAATAGTGTAAAAATGATAGAAGATGATGTCAAGTATCTCAGTTTGAAAATCAAAAAAAGAAAAAATAGATGTTCTGAGGGTGAAAACCACATTGTGGCAGTCTCAGAACCCAAAATAGTAAAAACAAAAGACATACCTAAGGGTGAAAACCTCTTCAAGGCACCTAAAGGTGAGATACTTGACACACTTCCTAGCCATTTTCAAGAAAGATCATCAGTACTAATTGAGCCTACACAGCCGGTCAACTTGGGTACAAAGGCTGCTCCACAGATCATTCACCTAGCTCAGTCCCTATCTACAAAAGAAAAAGAAGAATTCACCAAGTTCTTTCAGAGTAAAAAGATAAATTTCGCATGGACTTATTTTGACATACCCGGATTGGACCCCAATCTTATTATGCACCATTTGTCCATTGCGCTAGGTGTTAAGCCTATTAAACAAAAACTCTGAAAGATGCATCCTCATATAACACTATTGGTCAAGGCAGAGTTAGAGAAGCTTCTCAAGGCTAGATTTATTAGAGAAATTGATTACACAGAATAGATCTCAAACATAGTCCCCATTACAAAACATGATAATTCTATCCATGTGTGTATAGAATTCTAAGATCTCAATAAGGCATGTTTGAAGGATGACTTTCCTTTGCCTAATATTGACATGATTGTAGACATGACAAATAGATATGAAATGTACTCTTTAATGGAAGGCTTCTCTAGCTACAACCAAATTAAAATTGCACCAGAAGATCAGGAAAAAAATTCTTTTACTTGTGCTTGGGGAACTTTCTACTAGAACGTCATGCCCTTCAGGCTTAAGAATGCTAGAGCCACGTATCAGAGGGCTGTCACTACAATCTTTCATGATATGATGCACAAAACTATGGAGGACTATGTAGATGATACTTTAGAAAAGAGCATGCATCGCAAAACACATCTTGCAAACTTGGGTCCTATACTTGACAGAATGGAACAATTTAGTCTCAGACTTAACCCGAAGAAGTGTGCCTTTGGTGTCACTTTAGGGAAACTTTTAGGCTATATTATCTCAGCTAAGGGTATTGAAGTGGATCCAGAAAAGGTACAAGCTATCATGGAAATGCCTCCACCTAGAAATATCAGTCAAATGAGAGGTCTGCAAGGAAGGTTACAATCCATTCAACACTTTATTGCACAGCT
The DNA here is from genome assembly GCA_027943335.1 of Chamaecyparis obtusa. Classification (NCBI taxonomy): domain Eukaryota; kingdom Viridiplantae; phylum Streptophyta; class Pinopsida; order Cupressales; family Cupressaceae; genus Chamaecyparis; species Chamaecyparis obtusa. The sequence goes on along the minus strand of BSBK01005063.1, from coordinate 497,691 downwards.
AGCGGATAAGTCACAACTATTCACCAAGACTCTGCATAAAGGGGTGACTTATGAATGGAATGAAGAATGCGACAAGGGGCTAACTCAAATAAAGCAATACCTTACTAATCCTCCAACCTTGATGCCCCCTATTCATGGGAAGCCCCTTATTCTCTACATATCTGCTACAAATACATCCTTGGGTGCTCTCCTAGCTCAAGAAGATCAGAACAACAAGGAAAGGGCTATCTACTACATTAGCAAAACATTGGTTGCTTATGAAATGAATTACTCCACCATTGAAAAAGCTTGCTTGGTAGTAGTGTTCACCTCACAAAAATTGTGACATTATATGCTAGCTCATACTACAAAGCTCATTGCAAAGATTGATCCACTAAAATACTTACTTAGTAAGGTTGCCCTTACGGGTAGACTAGCTAAGTGGGTCCTGTTGCTAAGTGAATTTGATATTGAGTATGTTGAGAGAAAGGCTATTAAAGGATAGGCTATCATTGATTAGCTGGTAGAGACTCCATTGAAAGACTATCAACCTCTGAGCATTGAATTCCCAGACGAATCCATCATGCTTCTTACACATTGCACTTGGAGCATGTTCTTCGATGGGTCATTTACTCAAAAAGGGTCAGGTGCAGGCATCTTATTTATAACAACTCAAAGGTACTCATTACCTAAGGCTTATAAAATGTTGTTCCCTTGTACCAACAACATAACAAAATATGAAGCTCTTATCAACAGGATGAAGATAGCCATTGAATGGTCTGTAGATGAGCTTAACATCTTTGACGACTCTCAGTTAGTTATCAATCAAGTGAATGATGTGTATCAAACTAAAGATGACAAGATGATACCTTATAAAAGAATGGTGGATAGTCTCAAGAAATACTTTGCACACATTACATTCCAGCAGATTCCAAGAGCAGAAAACAAGGCAACTGATGCCATGGCTACTCTTGCTTCTATGTTACAAATTCCATAGAATGATTTCAGGCACAAATTCCTAGTGAAACATTATGCTACCCAGCTTTTGATACACCTGAATCTTGGACGATCTGTTCAGTCATTGGACATGACTCATCTCACTACCACCATATTTACTCTTACCTCCATGATCAAATCATTCCCGATACCTACACTTGAAATGAAAAGAATAATTTGATCTGTACTGCTTCATGGTATGTCCTTATTGCAAATGACTTGTATATACGGGGCTTAGATGGTACCCTCCTTAGGTATCTAGAACTTGAAGAATCTGAATGTGTGTTAGCTGAAGTACATGATGGTATCTATGGGTCCCACTCAAGTGGTCTAACACTTGCCTGAAAACTTATTAGAGTGGGTTATTTCTAGCCTAACATGGAAAAAGAAGCCATACAATATGATAAAGCCTGCAAACAATGTCAGTTCCATAGAAATTTGATCCATGCCCCTACTAAAGAGCTCATTCCTTTTGTTAACTTTTGGCCATTCTAGCAATGGGCCTTTGACTTAGTGGATCAAATTCATCCATCTTCTTCTAAGGGGCATAAGTTTATTATTACTACTATAGATTATTTCACAAAATGGGTAGAGGCGATGCCCTTAACCGTAGTTGATGGCAGGTCTATTGCTATGTTCATATTGAACTATATCATTTGTAGATATGGTATACCCTCGTACATTATCACTAACAATGGGGGCCAGTTCAAGAATAAGGATTTGATAGATTTGTGCACTAGATTCAAAATCATTCAACACTGGCCATCTATCTATTATCCTCAAGGTAATGGACAAGCAGAGGCTTCTAACAAGACTATCCTTAAAATCTTACACAAGACAGTTCACAAGTCTGGTAGGGATTGGTACCTTCAGATCAATCCTACTTTATGGGCTTAAAAAACAAGCATTAGAACACCAACTGGGGCCACACCCTTTTCCTTAGTCTATGGGGCTGAAGCAGTACTTCCTATTGAGGTCGAGATTCTGAAACTATGAATCTCTCTGAGAGGCCTCATTACTGATGAAGAAAATATAATATCATGGTTGCAGGAGCTTGAGTTGCTAGATGAATGTCGCAAGGTGGTGTTTGATCATCTCAGAGCATATCAAAAGAGAATGTTAAGAGCTTATAACAAGAAATTTAAGAAAAGAGAATTCCAAGTGGGTGATCTCGTCCTGAGAGAAAACCCTAAAAATCAGCAACATTGGATCTAGAAAGGGAAATTTGAACCAAATTGGCTTGGGCCATACATTTTATTGTAGCATTTGGGTCCAGATCCTATCGGCTTTCCACCACTGAAGGAGAGCCACTCAAAGAGCCTATCAACACTCTTCATCTAAAAAAGTTCTACAGCTGAGGTATTCTCAACATGCTTATTGATCCTAGAAAAATACCAAAAAATTCATATATGATGCTGAAAAAATCCTAAAAATGGAAAATGTCCTGAAAAAATGATCTTAGTGAAAACCTGGCAAACAGGCACTTTGATGTATCTATTATCTTGGTGAAAACCTAGTAAATAGGCACCTTGATAATACAAAAAAAAATGAAAAATGGAAAAATACAAAAAAAAATGAAAAATGGAAACATATAAAAAAAAATAAAAAATGAAAATACAAATAAAAAGTGAAAAGATCAAAAATACAAAAAAATCAAAAAAAGAGAAAAGTAAAAAAAAATTGAAAAAGAAGAAAATGTGCCATTGAAGAAAACCTGGTAAATAGGCATCGTACTAGCAAAAATAGAATCTCTGCCAAGATGGTGAAAACTTGGTAAACTGGTGCTTCTTGTTTCTGGAAGTTGCATCTCATCTCGGCATCGCTTGGTCTAGTTGCTTTGCACTCCCTACTTTTAGCCTTAGTTTCCCTTCATGCACTCTTGCTTTAGTTTGCTTTCCTTGCTTTCTGTGCTTTCCTGCTTCAGTTTGTTCTCTGCTTTGCCAGCTCACGCATTCCCCTTCAGATGCCTTTCGAGACTTCTTTTCCTCAACTTCCCATGGATTGGAATTGGTCACAATTGGGGACACCTCCTTGGTCTTGGGGGCATGGTCCTATTGCTTTGGGAGATGCTCTTTTGCATCAGTCACCAACATTTCTTGTTGTGTCTGCCTGCTGATGCCCGGCTATCTTTGAGGCCTCTCTTCTTGAGGGTCTCTCTTGTATCAGTCACCAGTGATTCTCGCTGCGTCTGTCTACTAATACCTAGCTCTTGTTTGGATCTCTCTTCTTGAGGATCCCTTGTACATCAGTCACCAATGGTTCTCATTGTGTTTACCTGCTGATGTTTTTCTAGCATCTCTAAGATTTCTCTTCTTGAGAATCTCTCTCTCATATCGGTCACTAGCATTTCTTGTTGGGTTTGCCTGCCGATACCTTGTTAGCTCCCCAATTCTCTCTTCGAGATGATTTCTCATGTCAGTCACCAATGATCCTCACTGTGTCCACCTGCTGGCACCATCTTGTTGAGACTTCTCGTGCTGTATTCTTCCGATTTGATCTTCAATCCACCTGAACACATGAACTTAAACTGAAACTAAAACTATGTGTGATTTTCTAAAGTGTGGTGAGCTTTTCTTTTTGAGTGTTCCTTTCTTTTCTCACTTTGTCATTCCTCCTTGAGCAACTCTAAGATGTCTATTCTGGACTGAGAGAAGCAATGAATGGGGCCATGATCTCTTTTCTTATTTGCTACTTGTTGGTTTAGTTCCTATGATCTGAAAAATCCATATGAGAGGGGTGTCCATCTGTAAGAGCCTCCATCTCGTATTGGATGGCCATGTGTACCTCAACTCCTTTTATATGGATGCTTTAGTGAGGTTGGTTCTTCTCCTTGCTTATTTGAGTGACTTCTTTCTGCCATGAATATAAATGCAAACACTCATCCTGCTAAGTGAACGTAAGGGTCACTGTGAGCACTCTTTGGCAAAGGAAGAAGCTCTCATGTGTCTGGTGTGTTTGCTCTGCAAGCAACATTCAAGTCATTTTAGTGGCTATGCTTCAATGCTTATGTTAACTTGCTAAATTAAAAGGAATAGGTATTCAGGTCATTTTGGCCTCTCGTGCCTTAATGCTTACACCTCATTCCAAAAATTCTAAAGACTTATGTCCTATTCATATTCTCATGATTGCAATGTTAGTGGGAATTGTATGATATCTTGTGAATGTCCATCATAAAAATCTATGATGAAAATATGATGAGCCCAATAGCCGAGTCCGGAGGATTGCATTTCTTCATCGTAGGCTTGCATTTAGACTTGCATCTTTCATCTTAGGCTTGCATTTGAGGTGTTATCTTGTTGCTCTCTTTCTCTCTCTCTTCATCTGCTCATCAAGGCTCTCCTCTTTTCTTTCAAGTTCATCTTGGCTGCATGAGTGTCCGATCCTCGGTCCTTGATCTTCATCCATCCTTTTTTACTAGTACCTATTATATATTGCCACAATCCTACATGAGATGATTAGTACCACATACATTACATATCCATTGCATTATATTTTCATTGCACTTCCATTTGCATTCATACATTTACATATACATATCCATAACATGTACATCCATTATAAGCATAACTCAAATCATACACTACATTTTACATTGCATTCTATCCATACATCATTGCAAACATAACCATGTGCATCTCATACATTTCTACTCATACATCTAAACATATAGGAACATCTCATTAACATCAATATCAAAGAAATATAACACAAGTACAATGATGTCAAAAAAATCATGATCTCATATATATATTTATCTCGAATGTCATGTACAAAAGAGGTGCTACTCGAGCACAGTATCAAAATGGGCTACAAAATACAAAATGTGTCTAAATATGGACCAGATGGGCCCTGCACCACCTAGAGGAGGTGGTGGTGGTAGTGCCTGAGATGCTAGTGTCTATTGCGGTAGTCCTTGTGGTGTTGGCAGTGGTTCCTGAGGTGGTGGCATTGGCCTCTGTGGTGGTGGTGGTGGCACCTACGAAGCTACAACATACTCTGAAAATGGTGGTACCTACTCTGAAAGATCTAGCACTACACCACAATATGCTATGAAATAATAAGTTGCCTGAGCAGCCTCATATCTACTCTTCGCTCATACCTATGCCAGCTCCTCCCTAAGGTGTCAGATCTCAGCATCCCTATTAGATATGTAGTTCTCCTCCCTAATAAAATGAGTGTGGAAGTCATCTCACTCCCGCTGTACCTATTTGACTCTCTCCCAACTCTTCCTAAGAGCCTATTGCAACTGTGGTGTCCCGAATGGAAGGTCATTCATATCCACATCCTCCTCTATGGGAGCCTACTATGATGGATCCCATGTCTACTACCTGGTGGATCTCTGTTGGCCACTACTACTCCCAACACCTATGTCAGATCCCATAGCTCTCGCTGGAATGCTAATCTACCCTGATCTGGGCCTTGATGTCCTCTGACCCTACACCTATCCCTATCCCTATCCCTGCTACTGCACAAGCTACTACTGTATGGGAACTTGGTGTACCAGTACCTACTGAGCTGGTACTTGCTATGCTACCTACTATTGTGCCCCTATACCAACAAGATCTATGAACTGAGGAGGTGACTGTGCCAACAATTAATCTCTATATGCAGGAGTCACTCCTACATTTGTGACCCCCACCATGTAATCCCATCTAACAGGAGGAACTCAAGCATCTATGGCACAATGCCTAGGATCAAGCCTCACATGCCACCCCCTCTTCTCCTCATCAAAGAAGTGGGCGTACGTGCAATACTCCTATGAAATATCCTGCTACCAGCCAAACTAGTGCATGACATGGGTCACAAGGAATCTCTCGATGATGGTGACACTACGCCCTATCAGTGGACATGAAACAAACATATGAGAAAACTCTCTTTGTGCATCATCCCAAGGCTCAGTGGCTACCCAGGGTCTCCAAACAACTATTGTCATGTCATCCAACTACCCTCTCCATTGCTCTATCTTACCCAGCAAGGGCTGAGTCATCAGGCCAATGTATATGTAGATATACGGCTCAAGTGGCTGCCGTGTGTCATGGAAGATGGGCCTACAAACTGGAAGGTGCTCCCAGGCCTAGATCTACAAAATGAAGACTCCTACTACCATGGTCCTCACACTCTGGTAGATGATCTCATGTATCTCATGATACATGTGGGCAAGCATGCACTCGCCCCACCCAAATCTGACTGTTGGTCTAGCCAGCATCCTATGAAGCATCATGCCCTAGCCACACTCAAGACCGTGTTGTCCTTAGTTTGGAACTAGATAACAGCTCAAGAACATGGAAAGAACCACAACAAGAGGATGTGCTCCACCGTACCTTCTGGTCAAGTCCTCCCACGTAATAACTCGACCCATCATAAGATCATCCTGGAAGATGGTCCTCAATGCAACTGTACCATGAAATGGTTGTGTCTCATACTCCACCTGAGTACCATGGAAGGGTATTCACAAAATCTGATAGATGTCCTCTGGAGTCACAATCAACTCCCCCATCGGCAAGTGGAAGGTGTTCATCTCCGAATGGAAATGCTCTACGAGTGCACCCAACAAATCATGATTCACTTGAATGTCAGGTAGTTCACGCAAGTATCCCAAGCCTAAGGCATCAATATGAGCACCCTCAGCATCTGACAATCTCTATACAAGGACTGTAATGGCTAGATGGTAGGATCTGAAGGCAATGTCAAGAAAGTCCACCTGCAAAGCAAGTGATGACAGTGAATCAGTACTTTAACTTGATATTTGTCAAAACAACAACAGTAGACAAAGTGAAAAATCTACTCTAGATAGGACTTGGACATGTTCTAATGGCTCAATTTTTCTCGACAATGGAAACAAGCTTAACACACTAAAACACATTCTCACGTGAGAAAACTATTCCTTCATGCGAGATAGGATCCATACCTGCGTGAACAGGAGAAATTTTGTGCGAGACCAGCTTTCAGCTCGTGCGAGATTCTAGACAGAGCCCACGCGAGGAATTCCTTTTTGATGGGAGGAAATTACTTCCTTGCACAAGATGGAACCTATGCCAGCATGAGGAAACTACTCTCTCACGTGAAACTTGAAGAACTTGACCCTAAACTATGCAAGATCTTCCTAATTTGACCTATGAAAGTAGTACGAATTGAAAACAAGGCAGTTTATCGACTACTTACAGGTGCATCATACTCCAGAGGCTGGGCATGTTGTTAGGAGCACTCAAATTGATGCATATGAAGTAGAAGACCCTCCATATCTCTCTTAGAGCTCAGAAATCAGCAAGAAGACAAAGTGTAAAATGACTTGAAAATGACCCTTCTGGACCTTATATAGCTTTTGACCTAATTTTTAGAATTGCTCCGTTTTGCATGAAAATTGCACCCTTGGCTAAATCGACTACTCTAAATCCATTTTTGGGATTGAAATTGAAATTTGACACCTCTAAGTGGCTCAAAATTGCATTTTAAAATTTGGACCCCTTTCAGATCAGATGCTTGTGCAGCTAGTCTTCTGGTGTCATCTTCCTGCCAGATCCTCATCCTTGCATCATATTCTCAGATCTTTGCTTCTTTTCATCAAGTCAACTCTAGCTAAAATTTGGTCAACCATAATCAACTATGGTCAAACTTGGTCATCTAGACCTCTAAATCACTTTAAACTACTTCTACAGCTCCTTCAATCTATTCTAATGTTCTTTATCTACTGCCTTTGATGCCAATCATCCTCTTGAGATGTCATCTTTTGATTTCACTCCCGAGGGGGTAGGATGGTTGTATCTTCTTATCTTTGAATCTTGTTGAATCAGTTTCTTGAATCAGTCTGATCTCAAACCAAAGTCCTCACCGCTTGGGGCATCTCGTCACTTGGGGCATCTTCGTGCCTTACATCTTATCATTTGGAATTATATCTTTTAGATATCTAAGCAATCTAACTCAGATCCTTGAGGATCATTCTTTGTTATGAAGGTGGTTCTTGAAATCTATTAGGTATTGGGACAATCTAACCCTAATTCCTAGGAGTCAATCTTCATTCTAGAGATAGCTCTCAAAATCTCTTTTAGACTGCTACCTAGGCAATTTAACTTGGGTCTCAAAGGGCTAAGCTTCGTATTGGGGCAATCTAACCCTGATTCTAGAGATAGTCCTAATCTACATTTGGATCTCATTTTGGGTATTGGGGCATTCTAACCTTGATTCTCATCTCTCTCAAGACCATTGTCTTCGTAGTCTAACTTAGACTTCGAAAAATCATGCTTTCATCTGTTGCATCAAACTATTCTTTGAATCAATGCACTACTCGCACATCAATTCAAAGAGGGGAAAATGTAATACCCTAAAATTGGCACCTATTTAATTTCATCAAATTCGATGCAATTTTATCTCAATTTTACATCTCCAAAGTCCTAGTTCCCTAGGCAAATTTCCTCTCTCCTATTTGAATTAATTCGACATGATGTCAAATGCAAAAACCATAAATTGCATAAATAAAATGCTAAATTAATTCCTAAGTCTCTTTGACTTTATTAGCTAAATTATCTCTATGATACATTAATTTAATTCTAAAAGTCCTAAGTGCTTTTAAATTAAATTAAACAAAACCACCCCCTTTAGCTAATACCTATAAAAAGGAATTAATAAATTACTTGTTATTTGAATGGACACTCCTTTTTGAATTAATAATTCAAAGATATTCAAAAAGTCCCCATGTGGCATTTTCCATTCTTTTAATAAAGTAATTCTTGCATATTTGTCCAAAAGAGGAATGAAGAGCCAAGAGTTTCAAATCAAGAAACTCTTCACCCTCCTCTTGGCTTTTCTATTTATTCGAGCCTCTTTTCTTCATTTTAGAGAGAGCACTTTTGAGTAACAAACTATAGTCATTTTGAGCCTCAATTATAGCCATTTGCTTATAGCTTATTACTTGCATTATTATTTGCTTTCATCTAGTGATATGCTTGCATATTCATATTAGCTTAATATCCTTTTAATTAGTATTGTTTCAAAGTTTCTTAGATTAAATTTACATTATCATCTAAGTGGAAATCTGCACTTTCTTTGTTAGATTAAAGCTTGCATCTTCATATTAGATTAATTGCTATTTTGATTACCATATTCATACTCTTTGTTTGCAAAGATCCTCCATTTTTGAATTGGTCTCCCAGCTATTGGCTCTCACTTTGAGAGTGTCCAAACACCCCATTCACATAGGAGGCAATAGGTCACCTCACTATGGAATTCAGATTGAGTTCTTCTTAGTTTCTCCCAAATCCTATTGAGTGACTAATGACCATGAGTATGTGCGTTGGCTTTGAGGTCTGCATTCAACCGCATATAGGTCCTAGGTCTTAGATTTGCATTTCATTCTGCATGTCATTTTGCACTTAGCATGATTTGCATGGTCTCACAAATTTCTTGAACACTTATAAATGATTCTTCATAAACAAAAATGCTAAGCATGCAACAAGGACTAAGCATTGTATGACAGTCCCTCCAACGAAACAACAATTAGAACTCATTTTTAGGATCAAAATCAAAATCCGAGATCATTTATATTGCCGATTGCTTGAATTATCAACCTTCAATCATCACAAAAATCTAGAATTCAACTTAACTGATTATCTTACATCAACCTATTCAAATTTCAAACTTGGTCAACTCATGGTCAAACCTAGTCAAACTTGGTCTCCAGGACCTCCAAATGATGCAGAACACATTCTCATACATTTACAACCAATTCTGAAATCAATTAACATGCTTCTAAACTATATAACACTGACGTTTCTTAATTTTTATCCTGAAGGGGGCATGGTGTTGCACATCATTCAAGTCTGTAAACTCTAATTTTGACAATCAAATTTTTCTTTCAGTAATCAAGACAACAACCACGTCTAGTTTTTGATTCATCTAAAGTCCTCGTCGCTAGGGGAAAATCTATTGAATCTTGGGGCATATCAGATTCATAGAGATCCATATCAATCTGGTATCCTAAATCTATCTTGTAAACTATATCAATATTTTCGTAACCATCGGTTCATTAGTGTAATTTCCTTAGTTCTTTGTAACTGATGGGTTTAGAATGTGATACCAATATGATTCTTTTTAGGACAATCAAGTCTAGAATCGGTCACTCACTTCTTCGCAATCATAAGGTTCAGAATCAGGTGTTTTGGCACTTTTTCATAATCACCAGTTCATTGTTGGTATAGTTAACATTATCTTTGGTTAGTCAAGACCTAAATCTTGCATCTTTAAATATTTCAATCAGTTTCTATCTTAGAATCGGTTAATCTTTTAAATCAGTTTCAACATCTTTATCAAACACAAACTATTCTTTGAACCACTACGCTTTGTACAGTGATTCAAAGTGGGGCAAAATGTAATACCCCAAAAATGGGCTATAGGTTCATTAACCTCATACATCTTCAATTCGAACGAAATCAACAACAAAGTCCTAAACTAAGGCACATCTGCACATTATCGAATCCTAATTGATTTTATTCTAAATTCTGCATTGGGAAATATTCCTAGCAATATTCCTATTTTATCCCAATTATCTTTAATTTAATAATTATTTGGTGATAAATCCTATTTATCCTAAAGTTTGATTGATTGAGTATTCTAAATATTTAATTAATTAGATTTAATACTGACACTTAATTATTTAATTAGATTTAATTAATTTATTCCTAAATTATATTATTTAATTTTAACAATAAATCTAAAATCTTATGACTAATTGATTAAATTCTTATTTAATTAATTCATGTCAATTGTCAATTTTTAATAATATAGTTTTAGAATAAAGTTTGATTTAATAATTGATTAACCCATAAATCAATTGTTTTAATTCAAAAATCAGTTAAGTTGAGAATAAATCACTTTATTTTTAAATTAATTTATAATTAAATCATGCACAATCAGAAAAGTAGTCAACTAGAAATCAATAACCAATTTTAAATTTAGACTCAACATCTGATGATAAGTTGAAATTTGATCTAAACTCTATTTTGAGTTAAACATTGCTTTTGCATGATTTTTTGTGAGTTAATTATCTTTGATTTCTTGATAACTCAAAAATCAACCTGAGTTTATCAAGAGTGATTTATGGCTTTTCTCATGCATCCTCAAAGCCCTGAATTTCTATAAAATCAAGGTTTGGCTCTTCACAATAACACACCTAAAATTTGCACAATTACTCTGGCAAATTTGTGATTGAAGGATTGAACACTTGTGACAGGTGATTTGTGAGATCTTTCATTATTGGTCATAGTTTCATAGTTTTCATATCATAGCTTTGCATTCATAGCATTCATATCATTCTTAGATAAATCTACATTCAATCTCAATTTCATTCATCTAGCTTAGATTCATATAGTTTTTCATATTATTGCATAGAAAATACAAAAAAATAGAATAATCTTCATTCATTTCATATTCATTCTTTTTCCATCCAAATCTTTCATTTAGGTGTTGCATTATCACTGATCCTGATTCCAATCTGAGAACATCATACTCGCACCTACTAGAAGGTAGTAAATCATAGTTAGCTTATTTTTAATTATTTGTAAGATTTTGATTTATGCTAACCTCTAATGTTTTACTGAAGTGTTGTGTCTACAACTAGGTACAAAATTCGCACACACAAGAGTTAGTAGCCTGGAAGATTAGGAACAAGAAGATTGCTTAGAAATTTGAGTACAAGTTTAGATCTTTCCTGGGTGCCTACCAGTGTGCTGTGTGTTGCAGACCTGGACTAGCTGATTGATGAATTTGTGGAATTGATTTGGATCCTACGAGATTTGGTATATTGTTACTTACTTTGTAATTGGCCGTAACCAGGAAGGCCTTACAGCTTGGCACATTGTATGTAATTAGTTATTCGATGAATAAATATTTCTATTTTATATCAGATCTATTGTTGTTGTTGTATATTTTTGTTGTGTATTAGTTTGGCTGTAAGGTCGATTAGTCCTTAATTAGATTCCCCAACCTTGATTGCATCACATAATCATCAAGTCAGTTCATCCAGTGGTCTTCATTGTGAGGCTCGTGCACATAATGCCTCCCCATTATGTGGCTGTATGTACCAATGTGATCAAATCTAGTCCTTATCAGATTGTAATTTTGTTGTGGGAATTCACCCCATTCAAAGGCCAGTGACTTCAATATCTTGATGTCCTGTAGGCAATGGGGACCCATAGAAATTGGGAAATCCCAATAATGTTTCTTCTTGTGTCGGATATGCTCATGAGCATGTGACAGTTGTTAGGCCATTTCCATCAAGATTATTATCTGATGGGTACCTTAGCAACTTCTTTAGAGCCAGGGTGCTTCCTGCCACCCAGATATATGTGAAGGTCTTGAATTGAATGTAGATTGCCCCAAGGGCCTTCACCTTAGTTGGAGCTTCTGTGGACATTCTTTTAGCATAATCTCCTTCTATGGAGTGTATGATGGTGAATATGAAAGTATCATTGACGATGCAAAATTCCAAACTATCTTGTGTATGGTACTCCTTCTGAACTAGTTGTGGGTATACTGTGAATATCCATGCATTATGATCACCCATGACACCAAACTTAAGCAATCCTGGGTACATTGCCCTTGCAGCCAATAAGTACACCATGTAAGATGTCATGTAGAAGTGAGGGTCATTTTTTACTGTGATCAATTGTTGATCCAGGTTGTCACTGAGAATGGTAGCCCAATCAAATGTCACTTGTCTCTCCTTTATCTTTGCAATGAGCAAGATCATCCAAGGTTCCAATTGCATAGACTTTAGAAGTGCATACACTCAAATAATCATTGTGATGGCTGCTTGGATATCTTCTTTCATGTATCCCCTTCTCATATCTATCTTATCAAGTTTATTCTTCGAAAGAGGTTGTATAAGATATTCTTTGTTCACGATCTCATGGGAAAATGAGATGTATTTCTTGTAAATGTTCATACCCTTTCCAATGGAAAAGCTGTAAAACTTGTCTATCACTTTGGGTAGGTGGAAGACATCCTCACGGTTGTCTGGTTAGAGATCTAGAACTACTTCACCCATGTTATTTTTTACCTTTCTTTTGTCTGGCACGTAGTGGTTCACCAGGGTGGTGATCAGATCTGAAGAAAGGATAGATATAGGGTGTGTTGTTGTGTTTACCAGAGAACAATACACTAATCAATTCTAGTCCTCAGACCTTCCTGTCGATTGTGCACACTTCACCAAATAATCATTCCAACTGACGTTCCCAATATCAATATATGTGATCTCTGAATGTAGATTCCCAACTTTGGGGGGTGCATGGTAACCTTTGAAATGATACCTCATAGCTGGTGAATTGACATTCTCTGACATTTCTGTAAAGAGAAAAGGAGACATAGATCAATAATCATCATAATGATAATCATGAAGGAGCACTGATGTCAAATAAATAAAAATCAATCAAGCAAACCCTTAAAAGACCAAGTTAAAACCCTTAGGAGACCAATTTCGTTCTTTTAGACCTTCGAACATGTCAGATCTCCAAAAGGCTGAAAAGAGGATGCACAAGGCAAACTTTTGGACTTTCAATTCACAAAACTATGTAGAATCTTCAGGGTGTGAAACCTCTAAAAATATGAAAAAAAGGTTCCTTTCAGCTGACATTTCAAACTTTGGCTCTTTGGGGGTGTTGAGTCTCCTAGGGCTAAAAAGCCAAAAGCTAGGTCTTAGGGTTTAGAGCTCAAAAACAAGCCCTAAAACAAGTCCAACCACAAACTCAAGGCTAACGGGTCCAAGGGGACAACCCTACAACCCTGAAGTAGGAGAAAACTGAGAAAACTAAACAAAACCCTAGTGAAAACATGCTAAAAACTAAAAAACTAAATGCTAGAAATAAAAAAGGGCAAAGAGGGAAGTGAAGAAGCCTACCTTGAGCATGCTAAATGATGAGAAGACCAAAAAGAATACAAAAAGATAAAGACTGTGAAAAATGCACACGCAAAAAAAAGCTCTGAAAATAATCACTAGTAGAAAATAAGTGAAAACAAAAAGTGATTCTCCACCTTATATAGGCAACCAACGGGGGTGATGTCAACCACCACTGCCAATCGACCTTTTAGGCTTTGGGGATCTTGGACCTCCAAAAGGTAGAAACGTCAAAAGGTCGATTCCCTTCAGGGAATCAAACTTTCAGTGTTTCAGACCTCCAAAAGTCTAAAATCCTGAGGATGTACCAGTTATAAGGAAAACAAGATTTTGGTCTTTCATCCCTTTTACACATAAGGGACTTTGAAGGTGCGAAAGTGCGTAATAAGACAAAAAAACTAAACAAGGGGATTGACAAGAAAAAAAACCCAAAGCAACAAGCTAAAAGAGGGGGGGGGCTTTAGCCAAGAGACTAAAAAAAGGGGAGTGTGGTTTTGGAGCCACAACAAATAGCCCCAAAAAAAGAGAAGGAAAATATCCTGAGTATCCCAAAGTCATTCCATCATGAGACAATCCCATCTCACGGTGAGCCAGACACAAAAACCTTTAGCCATAGTGACTCTCCTATCATCATCAAGATCGAAAAAATCTTTACATTCGCATCTAGTGTGTGTACATATGTGTTCAAAATTTTCCAAAAATCCTTGACTATAAGTTCCTCGTATCCTCAACCAATCATCATCAGGTCTTTTCCCACAAATCTAAATTTGGCCAAAAGTCATTTTAACCTTGCTCTACTGTCAAGTAGGCATTTATAGCCCTAGTAGAGGCTGCTAAAGTCACCTCTCCCCTCCTATAGATGAGATTTTTTTGAAGTTTTAAACTTCTCTGGAGGGCTCTTAGACCCAACATGTGTTAGATTGAAACTGAGTTGCTCAAAACATCATATCCTGATTAATTTTTTTCTTCTTTTGTTTGAGATTTTGTACTTTTGACAAACTAAGGAAATGATTAGGTTGTGCTACCTCTGCATTTGTATTTCTTCCTTGTCTTTTTTTTTGAAAACCTAGGCAGCGCTTAGACGGTGCTACCCAAGTGTTTGAGCTTCCCTTTTTATTGACCTTGTCGTTATGTGTTCCTCCCTTTTTTGCTTTCTTGCTCTTTTCTTTTAGTCTGTGTTCTAGGTGGGAGAGGGTTCTGACTTCTAATCTCCTTCGCGACCATGGGTGTTACCTGATTCTAATTGGAATCCTATCCAAGAAACTCTCAATCTAGGATCCTTTTAGATTTTTGTTAGTGTTGAGGATGGTTTTCTTTGATGAATCTGTTCGATAAGTCTGAGAGGAAAAAATTTCACTTTCAACCTTTGTATCTGAATTGCTATAAAACAAAATTAAATCAAAGGGATTTGACAAAGGAAGACCCTCATCTTTTTCCTAGCCTACCTGGTGCAGAACATTAATGCTCAAAGAAACCTACCCTCTGAAAGACACAAATCAACAGACCCAAAGAAAGGACACAAAAGAAAAGACTCTAAGCTAAAAGAATATACAAGAAATATCAAAGGTCCATCAAGATCCAAAGTAATGCTTGAGAAACTAGTCATTGATGGGAAATGGGACCAATTCTCCATCAAGAGAACTGATTCTAAAAGTGTTCTCTCCTATAATTTCTGCAATCTGGAAAGGGCCTATCCACAAACATTGGAATTTAGTGTGGCTACCTAGTTTTTCTTTTTCTTTATCCCACATCAAAACTAGATCAGAAATCCTAAAGGCTTTTATTGTTTCTCTTTTGTCAAACCAACGCTTGATGATAGCTTGATGTTTGGCCACATGCTCTAAAGCCATGGTTCTCTTTTGCTCTAGATCCAATAGCTTCATGAGACGAACTAGCACCCAATCCTCACCTAAATTTTAGAATTGGTATTTTTAGGTTCATAGGAAAAATGGGTTGTAGGTCATAGACCAATTGGTAAGGGGAAGTCTCTAAACCATTTTTTATTCTCACCCGATCAGTCCATAGGGCATATTTTAGCTGAGTGTGCCAATCCTGAGGGTTATCATCCAAAATGCATTTGATTATTGTTGTTAAGTTCTTATTAGTTGATTCAGCAACCCCATTCCCTTGCAGATAATAGTTGGACGAAAATTTTAGGATTACCTAATTCTCTAAGGCCCATTGAATGAGGGATGCAGATGAGAAATATGGAGCATTGTCACATACCACAAAGAAAGACATGCCAAACTGTGTGATAATGAACTCCTCTAAGAACTTGGTTACCACCTCCATAGTACAGTTTCTCAAAACTTGTGCCTCTATCCATCACATGTAGTAGTCAGTTCTAGTCAATATGTACCTATGTCCTATAGAAGAAGGAGGATTAATCATCCCTATGAAATCTATCCCCCATTAGGCAAATGGACATACCTCATAAACTGGTTTTAAGGGCATCGCCAGATGTCTCTTGCCAATGACACTAGTTTGACAAACATGACATGAGCACACATGTTCCTGCGTATCTTTGAACAAGGTTGACCAGTAATAAATGGATCTCAATATCTGATGGGTTGTGGCTTCAGCTGACCCATGTAGCATGCCATACTTTTCATGAAACTCCATGAGAACATGCTCAGCTTCTGGCCAATCTAAACAATGAAGGTAAAGACCATCATAATTTCCCTTGTAGAGCTTTCCATTCTTTAGCATATAGGATCCACTTTTATTCTTTAGGGCTCTCCTTTGGGAGCCATTCAATCCTTTTGGGAAGTGGTTTTGGAGCAAGTAGTAGACTATATCCTAATACCATAGATTAGTGACTATCCCTTCATTGGTGTACACTTGGCACACTAAACCTTATTTTGTTTCTACCATCATTTTGGTGAGTCCTTGACCTCTCACTAACTTTATTGGCTGAATTTTGATGTCAAACTTCTGAAGTTTAGCCATCCATTTCCCCCTTCATTCTCCCAGCTCATTTTGCATTAACAAGTATTTGATAGCTGGATCAGGGACAATAGTGTTGACCTTACTCCTAAGGATTTAACATCTAAACTTCTTGATAGCCTTGAACAATGTGAAAGATTGTTTGTCAAGATTGGGGTATCTGAGTTCAGCATTTTTCAGAGGAAAACTCATGAAATCTATCGGTCTTTCATCTTCCCCTTCTTTCTTTTTGGTGAGGATTCATACACATGAGTGTTCTAATGCAAAAGAGTATACTTTAAATGACAGAAGGTGGTCAAGGCTGACCAAAACTAGAGTGGTAGCGATGGATGTCTTAATATCTTCAAAGGATTCTTTAGCTAGAGCATTCCATTCAATCTTTGCATCTTTCTTCAACATGTTATTCAATGGATACATTATCTCTGCAAACCCATTGATGAACTTCCTGATGAAATTTATCTTTCTGAAGAAATACTTTAGCTCCTTTCGGCTATTCAGGGGAACCAATTTGATGATGGCCTCAACTCTTTTAGGATCAATTGAAATGCTTGTTTTAGATATGATGTGTTTGAGGAGCTTGCCTTGGGTTACCCTAAAGACACACTTCTTAGGATTTAGTGAAATTCCATATCACCTAAATCTCTTCAACACCTTACAAAGATCTTTGATGTGGTCCATGCGGTTTTTGGAGAATACCATGAGGTCATCCATATATATAACAATATATCTATTGACAAGACCTTTAAACACTTTGTCCATAGCCCATTGGAAATTTTCTCCTGCGTTGATCAAACCAAATAGCATATGGCGGTAAGAAAATAGCCCCCACTTTGTCATGAATGTTGTCTTCAAATGGTCCTCTTCTTTTACCATAACCTTATTGTACCCCAAGTAACCATCAAGGAAAGACATCATCTGGGAGCCATTTACTACTTGTAACACTTTGTCAGGGGATGGAAACAGGTAGTTATCCTTTTGAGAAGACCTATTTAAATTTTTTAAGTCTACAAAGAGCCAAATTTCTTTTCTTTTCTTTCTTACTGGGATGAGATTTTCTACCCAAGTCGAGTGTCAGATAGGAAAGATAATCTTGGCATCAAGAAACTTCTGCACCTCTTTTTGGATCATTGGCTCAATCACATGGTTCACTAGCCTCTTCCTTTGGCAAAAAGGTTTAGCATCTGGGTTTAATGGGATGTTGTGCAAAATGATGGTAGGATCATAGGTTTTTAAGTCCTCATAGCTCCAAGCTATGACATCTTTTTACTTAGTGAGTAACTCTACCATCTACCTTTTTTCCTCATATGTACCAATTTTCCCAATACGAACCTCACTAGGTTCTGGCTATGTGCCCAAATTGTAGAGATCACATTCATCACCTCCTAAAACTAGTGTCCTACTCTTTACACAAGCATATTCATCCATTGTCAAAAATACTCTCCAAGGCTACCATTCCTTTCGGGATAGAATTAGTCTTCAAATTTAAAATCCCTAAATCATCTGATTCTTCGATCTCATATTCTTATTCATCAATGTTTTGTTTCTAAAAGACCCTGACACTCATGATGAACTCAAGTATCTGTTGGTCATCTTGGAATACCTAGAA
This sequence comes from Chamaecyparis obtusa, assembly GCA_027943335.1. Classification (NCBI taxonomy): domain Eukaryota; kingdom Viridiplantae; phylum Streptophyta; class Pinopsida; order Cupressales; family Cupressaceae; genus Chamaecyparis; species Chamaecyparis obtusa. The sequence continues at coordinate 479,281 of BSBK01005063.1, read as the reverse complement.
GTTTGTGATATTATTTTGCATAGCTAGCACAACCACTAGCTTGACAAAGAACTTTTTCAGCTTAGACTTCTCCAATGTGTGTAGGGAACTTCTCAATATTGCCAAAGCATTAGTGATAATATTTCTTCTTGGTACACTCTAGATATTAAATGCTTCAAAATATTTGATAAAATACCACACTCAGTTATGGTATGAGGCCAATCACTTATGAGTACAAGAATACTAGCTCCAAATCTTCCTAACTACTAACTATGAGTCTCCTTCTATGACCAAGGCTTTTACCTTCTTTTCATGTGTCATGAGGAGACCCCGCACCAACACCTCATATTCAACAACGTTATTGGTGTAGTAGAATTGTAACCTATAACTAGTATAGTATGAACCACTCTAAGGATTGACCAACTTGATCCCAACCCCTACTCCTTGTTTAAATTTAGAGCCATCGAACCTGAGTTTCCACACAGGGTGACTCTTGTGATAAAAAGGCTTAGCTTGGGATTCTAATGCAACTTCTGATGGATGTATGCTAATTTGGGTTTCAATGGGGGTTTTTGGTGGAAAAAGGTTCTTTATGGTTGGGACCTTCATGTTCCCTACTTCTAGGTTCTCCCTTGCAGAGAGAGGTGCCCATTTCATCTTCTATTTTGCCTTTGCATCACGCTATATTTCATTACATGGGGGCAGGAAACTATCATCGGAGGAGCTCCATTCCTTTTGTATGGGGCATTCTATTATGGGGACCCAGGGTTATTCATAATGAGAAGGTCTTTCATCACTTGATTGTGTCATTGTCCCTTTTGCAAGTTCAAACATGCAAGATATTTAGTTCATTACTTGAATTATCACACTTTGGCAATCTTGGCATTCAAACTCCGAATGACTCACCTAGTGTAGATGACAATATCCTGGTAACATCAGTATGTTTGGATTAGCATCTTGGCCAAGATGTTTCTTTTTCTTCATCATATTTCCTATAAACTCCATGAGGATCTCCTTGGGGATTTGAGCATGCACCAAACCTTGTACAGGACTATTGTTTGAGTTCTTTTCTTCCTTGATGTGAAATTTTACGACCCTATCAAACCGATACACCCCTAGATCATCTTGTGAGAACAAGAGTTCATTTGGGGCATTGTATTCAATTATCATTTATTTTATTTTGGGTTCAACATCAATCTTAATTTGGTTATTTAGTCCCTTTCGTGGTAGCCAAAGTTGAGTGAAATCTGTGGAGAATCAACCTCTCAAGGACCTGGTCCATTCCCTACTAAGTAACATGTTGCATGTTTCTGGGATGTCCACCACATGTATGTCGATGTAATCTTGGATCCTAGGGTCTGTGGTGAATTGTATGTGTGTATCCTTCAGGACCCAAATGACTTTGACCTCTATTTTATCAAGTTGGATCACAACCCTATCAGTTGGTTGAGGGTTCATCCCCAGCTTTTGGCATATGGATAATGGCATGATGTTACATGAAGCCCCTAAGTCAATTAGATAGTTATGTAGGTTCTTTCTAAAGATCTTGAGTCTGAGTAAGAATGGGGGTACTTCTACCTGATCTTTGAACATGGTTGGCATTGCCTTAGCTATATTGACGTTTGATGAATTTCTAGCATTGTTGCTGGACGGGACCACTTGGAATGATCAATGGACCTTAGGAGAACTTCTCTCTATGAAGGACAACTTTGCAACATGTTGTACATCAACATATTATCTTTTTCATTCCTCTAGTGCATTATACTTTTCTGTGGCCCAAACTAGAGTCTTCAACATGGTGGGCCGGTGTTGTGTTGTCGGGGCAATAGTGGCACTTGAACCTCTAGGAGGTATAGGATTATTGTTAATCCATGGGTCTGGTGGAGTGGGATGCATTCCTAGGGGAATACCATTAGTTAGAGGTTCTCTTCTACTTCTCAGATTATAATTGCTTCTATTGTTATTATGAAAAGCATGGATCTAAGAGTACTCAGGCTGACTTTGTTGATTGAATGAGAAAACAAATTATTCTTCAGTTGTGTTATTTGTAGGACCTCCCTCTGTAACTAGGTCATAATAATCAAATACCATGGTGTTGAAATGAGTCTGGGAGTTGTCGGTGTCCTGACCTTGTTGATTGTCAAATTCTCCCCTGTATTCATTGTCCAATTAATGTACATTGGGGGCTTGGGTGAAATTAACCTCTGATGAACTAATGGCATTGGCATTGTTAGAGGGTATGCTATCATTATTGGGATGTGTGTTCCATGGCCTATTAGCTCATTTTTGACCAAATGGTTTATCTTGAGAAGTATTCCCATAACCTCCATTGTTATTATTATTATTGTTGTTGTTGTAATTCCCATAATTATAATTCTAATTTTGACGATAGGTGCTTGGGGCAGCAATTGGTTGCTGGTATTTCCCTTGGCTTTGAGGTGGATTAAGCTTCATTATGGTGATCTCACTTGTTATATGGGATAAATTATTTTTCATGGCATCTAACTCATTCACTAAAGTGTGGTTAGGCTCATTCAAGACAACAACCTTTTGTTCACACAAGGCTGCCTTATATGCATTGTACCCTAGATATGTGATGGCCAGTGGTGGGGAAGTGATGCATGGGGTCAATACCGGATTGAGTCTTGGGGTGTGTTATAGCGGGGGTTTATTATGTGCTACAAATGGACCAATCATGGTAGTGTTCCCTAAAGCAAGTGAAACACCATAGTTTCCACCTGCTTTTGGATCCATTTGTTGGGTGAATGTAATGGCTTCATTATAGACTTTCTTCAGAGTATCAATATCACATGGGGGAAACCTCTTCAAAAGTATGGAAGTTAATGGATCCAGGGCCCTTAGGTATACTTGTATGGTAGCCCCTTCAGGTACAGTGTAAGGATCTTCCAATCTTTGGTACATCTTGTGGAAGCAATGATTGAACATGGCAATCCATTCATTGTGGTCTTTTCTCACCAAGATGAATTGGTGGTGAAGATTAGCTGGATCCATGTATAGCTTGAATTAGTTGAGTAATTTTATTTCAAATTCTCCCCATGTCAAGATAGATCCCCGTGGAAATTTTAAATACCATTTATATGAAAACTCCACCAATGTATAGGGGAAAAGGTGGCACATAATGTCCTGATGTGTGATCTCTTTGTAATTGCATAATTCCTTGAAGGGAAGGATGTGTTCTTTCGCTATCCTAGATTCCCCATAGATGAAGCATGGACATAATTTCTTAGGGTTTTTGGGTAGCTCATGGAGCTATCCTTGTAGAGCCAATGGAAAACTTTGTGCATTTATGAAAAAGGCCATTGGAGCTAGTTGTGGAGCAACAGCGAGCGGGGCAGTGATGTGCAAAAATGGGGGAAGATTAGGCTAATGTGAAACATCCTCTCCTTGCTTTGCTTTACTACTATGAGGTATGTGAACTTCTCTAAGTTTTAGGAATTCTTATTTGTTTGTTGAGGATCTGAGAACTCATTCAAACCTTTCAGGAGAGAATGATCCAATGTTCCATGGTTTCCCTTTTGAGGGCCCTCCTTCTAGCACCACTTCTGTTGAGCATCATTTTTACATGAGACAATGGCTAGGAATTTATGTAAGTAAATTCCTCTCTTGGAAGAGTGATGTAAATCAATCTCAAGGTTCCTTCTAGGCTGGGTCTCAATTGCTTGGATAGCTCAACTAAAGATAAATGTGAATCTGTTCATGAGGAGGCCTTTGCTGGTTCATATCTTGAGGGACTGCAAAAAAAATCTTTCAAATACAACAATACTTCTCTTTTTTTGGATTTTTTGAATCTTTTAAATGAAAGAAAAGTTAATCTATTTAATTTATTATGACTAATTTGCGAAGAAAATAAGGAGCAAGGTGACAAGAATTAGAAAGAAATTTTCTGAAAAGTAAACTAATGGACATAAATTGATGTTACGTTGTTTTGTGAATTAAAATACCAAGAAGATAGAGAAAACCCACAAGATAGAGATATGAACAAATCACAATCATGATTTTGTAGATGCAATCATCAATCAAAATGAACACAGACATATGATAAGTCAAAATTAATCAGATCATGAAGCCACCACAGATGTACACACACGTGAGACAAACTTATCTTAAAGCACCAAAAAGGAGAGATCTTCCCAATAATTCATCACAACAAAGTAATAAAACAAAGGTAAACACTAGACTAAAATAGTCACAGATCAAAATCATCATACAATCAATTGGCTCTTTGAAATGAACAAATGAGCAATCACGCATTCATAAATTTCACAAAGATAGCAGAATAATCACACCACGATTGAAGCACCAACTGTATGTATTGTTGCAATAATAATCTACCTCAATTACATGGATCTCATACAATTTATAGAGTTGTGCTCTCAATTTCATAGCTAGGGTTTTGACTACATAAAAAACTTGAAAATAAATCTAAACAAAAGATTACATGAAGGAAACTAACCATAAAACAAGTGAAAACTATCCTAGCATGGAATTAAATCTCATGCATTACAATTTTGGAGCAGATTATGCACAAAATAACTCAAAAAACAAAGTCTGGAACTCATGCATGTTCTTCATGAAACTTACGATTCTCCCCTTTATTCACCATTATAGCTCTCCTTCATGGACTCAACTGGAAGATGCCCTTAAATCATACAAAAACTACCCCCTAGAAGTGATCTTTTTGACTGAAAAAGGAAGTTGGACAAGATTGAAGTTAATGGTAGTTGTGCCTAGAAGTTTCAGATCCCGACCATTACCTTGAAAAAATGAAGTTCCAGAATTGACTAAGTGCTAAAACAACTTCTCCTCAACTTTCAAACTTTCAGAGGCCAAAAATCTCATAAGGCTGAAATGCCAAAAATCTTGATCTTCAAAAATGGCTAACTGTGAAAACATGTTTTTTCTCCATAAAAAATTTGGCTAAGTTAAAACAGGGTGCTCATCTGCTTAAAAGGACTTATGGATGAGCTTTGCACAACCTATCCATAGTCTATTGCACCTCTTCAAAATCAGCCATCTTAACCCCTTTAAGGTGTTCTTATTGCTTCTCTCGAAAGGTGAGTAACTCATATGCAAACCTACTTATTTCCTTTTCTCAAGATAGCATTTTTTGAATTTCTTCTCTTTGATAGAGCATCTGTTGGAGTTCTACTTTAGTACTAACTCTACTGAAGATATCCAGATATTGGCCCATGATAACATTTATGGGATGCATTTTTTTCTCATCATCCTCGTCATACAAGTCTAGGTCTAACCCCTCAAAAAACTTATGCATTTCTTCAGCAAAAGTAGACCTTTATCTCTCTTTTTATCCATCTTCTTTAATGTCCTCTCAAAAATAGCCAGAGTGTTGGTGATGTCTTGGATCCACTCCTCAAAATTATCTAATTTTGACCCTTCATATACTTTAACCAAAACTTGGAAGCATTGCTTCCTTATTATTGTGAGGTCTTCTAGATCCTTCTGCCACTTCAAGATTTTCTCCTCTAGACCTTCTTCCTCACTCATAATCTCAACCAAATATGTTATTCCTTTAACGATACCCTTAAAGGGCCTCAAAATATTTCTAAGAGAAGCCTTTGAAAACTCTTTAAAATCAGCCTTCCAATCTATACTTGACTGAATAAAAGAATGTGGGACACCTGTTGGTATACTTGTATCACCCCTTTTCTCCAAAATATCTTGTAATGAGGCCTCAAGGTTATTAGGGTCAATGGGACCCGCTGTCTTAAGATAAAACTTCTTCATTTCTTCATTTTTTCCCATCAATGCCTTTATCTTCTCTTCATCCTTGTCCATGAAGCCTAGAGCATGCTTCAATACTAGCATAGATAAAATTTTACTTCCATCTCTAGTTATCTCTCCTAGGTCTACCTCTTCCAGCACATAATATTCTGGGGTAATTTATGTCATGCTAACATTCATTATAGGGATAGCCTCTTTAGCCTTCTACTTGCCTACTTGATCTTGTGTTACATACGAGAGGGTCCTTGCCCAGGAACAAGATTATCCTTGGTGGAATGCTCATTCCAGCACCTCCATATGGATATCATCATCATCTATGTATACCCTTACCCTTGGTTGGATTTCCTTGGTAAACCAAGTGGGCTTTGAAAAGGAATTAATGGGCTCATAGGGTGCAACTAAACTAGACTTAGTGGCCTAGTGCTCTATCTCCATTTCCTCATGACTCTCATGATCTCCCTCTTTTGTCCCTTGTGCTTCCCGTATGTTTTGTTACTCTTCCACACTTATCTATTCTTCCTCTCCTACCTATCTATCTAATCCATCTTTTCCATCTGATAGAATCTCACTGATCACCTCTATTTCCTTTATTGGCTCTTGAGGCACTTGTGATACTATTTTAATTTGAGCAAGTGGTGGAGTAGGAGCTTGAGCTAGAGGGTTCTACATAGGAGGAGCAGGAGCAAGAGGGGGACTGGGTGAAGGAATTTTTAGTAGAGGTAGAGTTGGCATGGGGATATCAATAGGTGGAGGTTGTGGTGGCACTAGAGTGGTTTGAAGCGAAGGTGAAAGTGGAGTGCTAGATGGTGGAGGTGGATTTTTCTACATAGGAGGAGGTGGAACTAGTTGTGAGACTGAATGGATTTGTGCTAGAACATCTTCCTTAGAGGTTACACCTATGGAATAATCTATTCCCAACTCAGCAGTCTCCTTCTAAACCTTTCCTACAACCTCCTCAACTAGCTCCCATTGAACTTCCTCTCCCACATTATCAAGAGGACTAGTGAATTGTGTGGGGGGGAAATCAAAGGCAAAAGGTTGGTCTGTAGTCAAAGCATGTTGCTTAGTTTCTCTAAATCCATGGATACCTTCAAAATTAGATATGTCAAACTTGTTACTACCCAGAGCATCCAAATTTACTTGTTCTCCTTGGGCTCCTCCTTCGATATCTTCATGTGTATCATCTTCTTGTAACCTCCTCTTCTTTAAGGATCCCACAAACCTAGTCCTTATGTTAAGGGGCACTTGATCTTCTTCATCTTATTCACCCTCTTCATCCTCTTCTAAAAGAGTGTCCATATGTGTTGGTGTCAAGGCTCCCTTCCTCTTATACACATGACCTTTTATCACCCTAACTAGCCTAGGTCCATTTATTTTAACTTTTGACACCTTCTTGGGGGCACCTGGTGGTTCTAAACTACTAGAAGAGGGAGCATCTGGAGGTGCTATGCTTCTAGTCATTCTAGTGTTTGGCTTCTTTGAATGAGTATCCTATCCATATGTTGTAGGGCACTCATGTTTATAAACTATCTCTAGCCTCAGTGGTGCAGCCACTTTGAATTGTAGTATTAGCACCTTCTCCCCCTTCTTCTTCTTCTCCTTAGAGGGTTGGGCTGGTTGTTGTTTCATCGGCATGAAATCCATTGGAAATGGATAGGCAATCCATTCCTTATTGACCTTGATGATGTGTCTGGCCTTGAAATTGATGTCATCATTTTCATCCCTATCAACTTCTGCATTTAAAATGGCCCAACTTTATACCTTATCTAAGTTGTAATTAGGATCCAAAACACCCTCAGAATTAGCTTCCTTCACTTTCTGTGGCACCTATAATAGTAGAGCAATCTATGCTAGCTCTAAACTCATTCGGTAATAGCCACCAATCCTGACCTCATAATCATCAAGGTAGGTCATCTAGTGGTCTTCAATGTGAGGCTCGTGCACATAATGCCTCCCCATTATGTGGTTGTATATACCAATGCAGTCAAATCTGGTCCTTATCAGATTGTAATTTTACAGTGGGAATTCATCACATTCAAAGGCCAGTGACTTACATATCTTCATGTCCTGTAAGTAATGGGGACCTATATAAATTGGGAAATCCCAACAGTGTTTCTTCTTGTTCTGGATATGCTCATGAACATCTGATAGTTATTGGGCCATTTCTAAAAAGATTATCCTATTTCACGAGTACCTTGGTAGCTTCTTTGGAGCCAGGGTGCTTCCTGCCACCTGGATATATGTGAAGGTCTTCAACTAATTGTAGAATTCCCCAAGGGCCTTCACCTTAGCTGCAAATTTTGTGGACATTCTTTTAGCATTATCTCCTTCTATGAAGCGTATGATGGTGAATACAAAAGCATCATTGACGATGTAGAATTCTGGACTATCTTGTGTATAGTACTCCTTCCAAACCAGTTGTGGGTATACTATGAATGGCCTCACATTTTGATCACCCATGGCACCAACCTTAACCAATCATGTGTACACTACCCTTGCAGCCAATAAGTACACAACGTAAGATGTCATGTAGAAGTGAGGGTCATTTTTTACTACAATCAATTGTGAATCTAGGTTGTTGCTGAGAATTGTAGCCCTGTCAAACATCACTTGTATCTCCTTTATCTTCTCAATGAGAAAGATCATCCAGGGTTCCAATTGCATAGACTTTAGCAGTCCATACACTCGACTAATCATGGTGATGGCTACTTGGATATCTTCTTTCATGTACCCCCTTCTCATATCTATCTTATCAAGTTTATTCCTTGAAAGAGGTTGCATAAGATATTCTCTATTCACGATCTCATGGGAAAATGAGATGTCTTTCTTGTAAATGTTCATACCCTTACCAATGGAAAAGTTGTAAAACTTTTCTATGACTTTGGGTAGGTGGAAGACATCCTTAATGTTGTTTTTTTAGAGATCCATAAGTACTTCACCCATGCTATTTTTGACCATTCTTTCATTTGGCGCATAGTGGTTTGCCAATGTGGTGATCAAATCTGAAGAAAGGATAGATATAGGGCGTGCTGCTACATTCACCAAAGAATAATTCGCTAATGAAGTGCAGTCCTCAAACCTTCCTGTAGGTTGTGCACACTTCACCAAATAATCATTCCAACTGACATTCCCAATATCAGTATCTATGATCTCTAAATGCAGATTCCCAACTTTGGAGGGTGCATGGTAACCTTTGAACTGATACCTCATAGCTAGTGAATTGACTCTTTGCCATTTCTACAAATAGAAAAGTAGACATGGATCAATAATCATCATAATGATAATCACGGAGGAGCACTAATGTCAATTAAATAAAAATCAATCAAGTAAACCTTGAAAAAACCAAGTTAAAACCCTTAGGAGACCAATTTTGGTCTTTTGGACCTTCAGACATGTCGGACCTCTAAAAGGCCAAAAGGCCAAAAAGAGGATGATGTACAAGGTGAAATTTCAGACTTTTGGTTTGTGAAATGATGCAGAATCTTTAGGGTGCAAAACCTCTGAAAATGTGAAAAAAGGTTCCTTTCGGTCGACATTTTAGACTTCTACTCTTCAGGGGTGTTGATTTTTCATAGTGTGAAACCTCTAAAATGTTGAAACAAGATTTAGCTAGATCTTGGAAAGAAAAAATGCTCTCCAAAATTTTGGACTATGAAAGTTTGAAACTCTTAGGGCCGAAAAGCCAAAAGCTAGGTCTTAGGGTTTAGAGCTTGAAAACAAGCCCTAATACAAGTCCAACCATGAACTTGAGGCTAAGGGGCCCAAGGGAACAACCTTGCAACCCCGAAGTAGAACAAAATCAAGAAAACTAAACAAAACCCCAGGGAAAACATGCTAAAAACTAAAAAACTAAACCCTAGAAATGAAAAGGACATAGAGGGAAGTGAAGAAGCCTACCTCAAGCATGTCAAAGGACAAGAAGACCAAAATGAAAACAAATAGCTGAAAATTTGAAGGCTAGGAAAAATGCTCATGCAAAAAAAAACTCTAAAAATAATCACTGGCAAAAAACAAGTGAAAAAAAAAGTGATTCTCCGCCTTATATAGGCAACTGATGGAGGTGACATCACCCACCACCATCAGTCAGACTTTCAGGCTTTTGGTGATCTTGGACCTTTGAAAGGCCGATTCCCTTCAAGGAATCAGACTTTTGGTGTTTCAGATCCCTAAAAGTCTAAAATCCTAAGGATGTGCCAGTTTTAAGGAAAATAGGATTTCGGCCTTTCGGCCCTTTCGTACATAGGGGACTTCGAAGGTGTGAAAGTGTGAAACAAGACAAACAAAACTAAACAAGGGTACTGACAAGGAAAAAACTCAAAGCAACAAGCTAAAATAGGGGGGGCCTTTAGCCAAGAGGCTAAAAAAAGGGGGAGCATGGTTTTAGAGACAATAGTAACTATGATTTTGTCTTTACATAAGATCCTTTACCACTATTAGTTAAAAAAATTCATCTCTTACAAGTTATTTACAAATGAAATTATGGAAATAATTAATATAAGGATTTACAAGGTGGATGTCACATAAATCCTAATGTTCTCCCATAGGATTTCGGCCTTTCGGCCCTTTCGCACATAGGGGACTCCGAAGGTGTGAAAGTGTGAAACAAGACAAACAAAACTAAACAAGGGGAATAAAAAGGAAAAAACTCAAAGAAACAAGCTAAAAGAGGGGGAGGCCTTTAGCCAAGAGGCTAAAAAAAGGGGGAGCATGGTTTTGGAGCCACAATAGTAACTATGATTTTGTCTTTACATAAGATCCTTTACGACTATTAGTTAAAAAAATTCATCTCTTACAAGTTATTTACAAATGAAATTATGGAAATAATTAATATAAGGATTTACAAGGTGGATGTCAGACAAATCCTAATGTTCTCCCACATGACATCATACATTGTAAATTACACCCATAGAAATGCAAATAGTCAAGTATAGTAATCAAGGCTAAAGGCATTCCTACACCAACAAGGGGAAGACATCCTTTAGTTACACATGTATCACTTGATTATTTAGTATGCTTATGTGCTACAAAAAGATACCTACAATAGAAACTAAGGTAGCTACCCTCAAGAAAGACCTCCAACATTCCATCTATGGAAGGAAAGGAAAATGCCAACATGAATGACACCAACTACCTCTAAATCTTGCACAAATATATACATAAACACAACTATCAAATTAAAATGGTAACAAAGGCTTTGAGAAATCATCTTACTCACAGCACCTGAATAGAAACCACCACAAATTGCAACATGTCCAAGATAAACATACTTCAAGTCATGGTATACCAACGTAGATAAAACTATGTGCCATAAACATAACTACTCAAAATTGCAATCAAGTCTTTGTATATCCACCCTTCTACCTCAATATAACATACCGATGCACAAATGACCAAAGACAAGACCAACTAAATTTTTTTTCAATAATTCTAAAATAATCTCATGGATATAAAAGGTCCATATTCGATTCATCCCTCTATAATAAATGGGTCGACACACCCACAAACTCCACAACTCATAGATCCTAATCCAATGAAATGGGTGTACTCATCATAACATAAATAATCAACAAATCAAGATATCAAAGATGATAATTGGACATACATCCAAAATATTTCATTGCATGAGTAATGTCAAATCATAGAATAGATCAAAGCATATCAAGTGTATCTATAGTACTTTACATAGAGGATGTGGTTGATTCCTCTATCATATAATGTCAGGGAAACATACATTGATCTATAAATTCTGCAAACAAATATGTTGCAATGCCTCTCTCACTACTAATCTTCATAGCTCTTCTAAGTTCTTCACACTCAACAAAAATTTCATGTGAATACAAACATCCAAGAACAAGAATATTAGAAAATAATTAAAAAATAAATAAATTTTAAAAAATATAGAATCATGAAAATGGAAAATTCAATCCTAATTTGTTGGGCCCTTATCATTTCCAAATACAAATTAGGATCATATAAGTTGTCTACAATAGATATTTGAGAGTTAGAAGAGCCAATTGTTATAAGTAGTGGTTTTTATTCTACCAAAATATCAACCTGTTAATGCCTAATAAAACCACTAGACTTATAGAAGACATAGGAGGTAGTTAAGCCATGTCATGAATCCCAATGGGAGCGCTGACTACTTTTCCAACAAAATCTCCCTTAGCATTACCCAAGGGATTTGAACCTATGACCAAGCTCTAATACCAATTGTTACAAGTAGTGATTGTCATTGCACCAAAAGATCAACTTGTTAATGCCTGATACAACCACTAGACTTATAGAAGACATAAGAGGCGGTTAAGCCATGTCACGAATCCCAAGTGGGGTGCTGACTATTTTTCCAACACCAATGACCATTGCACATCTCAAAACAAAATCATCTAATATATATAACCAAAACATCATAAAAAAAGAGAGAAAAAGAGAAAAAGAAAAAGGAAAAAAAGAAAAAAAAATTCCAGTGTTGAAAATCAATCTTTGGTAGCCCTAGAAAGTACCATGATGAAAACCTAGAAAATATGCATCATATGTAAAGCTATTATCCACTTTCTGCAAGAGGCTTACACTTGGAGGAAGGTCAATTGCATCTACCTTTGGTAGTTCATCATTTCCATAGTCACCTTCCTGCTTTGACCTTGATTTTCACTTGGTAGAGTTTTTAATTCATGCTTTGGGGAAAATGTCTTTATTAAAACAATAACTCTTAGAAACTATTAATGATTCAATATGCTTAAATCTTGTGACCTTATTTTTAATTGAACCTTAGTGCACACTACATCCTCAAAACATACAAACTTGGAACTTGTTGAAACAATGTATCCACAATTTCCAAATCACATATGGAAGAAAATTAAAATCATAGTTTCACAAAATTAAAGGAGATCCTTTATAAATGAGCATCATAAATGGAAGTTGAAACATGGCATTTCACTTTTGACAAGGCTATTTCATTCCTAATCCACCTTTTTTTACATCCATAATTTCTTGGAGGTGTAACAAAGTTTTCCTTAATGCATATCATTTTCATTCTATCATGTATCTTCAACCTTTAGTTTTAGTTTTTCCTAGGGCAATTTTTATTAACTTCTTTTTATAGCTAGCTTTCTTACTTCCTTTTAGTTTTGTGTGGGTCCATAGGAAATATTTTGAAAAATAACATCATGGTATTCCATATCATGATGTTATCTATCAAATTCCATCTTGTGACATTTTCTTTTTATTTTGAGTCAGTCTTATACCACATGGAAACAACATCATCATGAGAAACATAGAAAGATGGGTACTTGAAACTGAGGTAATGTTAGTCTAAAAAGGATCTATTATTAAATGTCAGTTATTATGATTCTCTTATAGCTCTATATTTTTTTAATCATTATTTTTTTAAGACAACTATAATAGGTTTAATATCATCGACTATACCTTAAAATAGAAAATTTTGGATGCTTGAAACTTTAGAGGTTTGAATGAGGAGTCATTTGAGATGTACATGTGCCATTTACATGCTTATAAGTGATTGAAAAAGTGTGATAAGTGTTTTTCATGACCCCCTCTTTTTTCATCATCTAGAAGCTTCCTCCTTTGTTGTATTTCAGTAGATAAGGTGGTCTTTTAGAGCATTATAAATGTTATGTTTTGCATGTGAATTGTTATGTTATCAAAATTTATCCATATTGTGGGTCATTAGTTGTATACTCTTATTGAATATGTTAAGTGTTGATGTTATATTGTAACCGATAGCTTATTGGAATACAAAGTACTATATTTTTGGAGGATTGTGGTTTTCTCCTGAAAGGGGTTTTCCCTTGTATACCATGTGTTCATTGTGTTATATCTTTATGTATGTTTATTATCTCCTTTTGAATGAGTTCTATTTTTATAATAGGCAAAAATTGTAAATAAAATTTGCACTAACTCCCTCTCTAGATTAGTGTTAAGAAGTGGTTTTCGCACCTGGTCTTCCTTTCAAAAACTCACCACTACTAGCTTCAACTTGGGGGTTACCTTTTTAGCTTTATTTAGGTTCACAACCATAATATCAGCTCCATCATCCTAAATATTATTCTTATCATCCATAAGGCTATAAGAATTAGATAGGCTTGCAAAGGAATGAAGATTTAGTCAAGAGAAGGGGAAAGGATCCAAATCTTTTCCTTTTAGGGGTTTGGGGGGAGGGGGCCCTAACTAAAGTGAGTCACTTCAAAGGGTTTGGGTACTTATAACATAACATGTTTTAAAAGAAAAATTATAATGGATGAATGTAGGGAGTATTTTCTTTCAATTATCTTCACTTCAAGAGTTGATTATTCTAAAGAGGAGAGGGAGAAAAGGAAAACTAACTTTGTTTTATTCCCAAAATGAGTCAAAAGGTTGAATGGTAGCTGTAAATTATATTGTGTCAGGAATAACAGTCCACAATACAACTGAGAGGGGGGGTGAATCTTGTATGATAGATTATTAAACTTTAAACTTTGAGTAGCAGCAATATCAGATCCAATGAACATAATGAATGTCAATACAATAACACAATATTTTGGTCTTAGGGAAACCCTATTAAAGGTAAAAACCCTAGTGGGAATTAGCACCCACAAATGATGTAATGAGAGTATTGTATCCTTGTTAGAAGATTTAGCCTTGTTAGGAGTCAAGAAAGAACGGTGGGCTCACTACCCAGGCTCACTACCCAAAGAAGGTTACATCCACCTTCAGAACTCACTGTTCGCAAAAAGTGTATAGGAATACATACACAATCTTTTTAACTAACCAACAACAACTATCTTTGCTTGATCAATTCCAATGAATTTCACCAATAAATCTCTACTCTACATTCAACAGACACAAGCTCGTAGCTTCTTACAATCTTCTTTATATCACATTCATTCTCACCATATCTTTTCCAAAGAAAATATCTTACATATATACCCTATTACATTCTACATGATCAGGTCAGCCAATTAGGCTTTCCTATTTACATAAAATCTTGTTAAGATACACATGGTGCCTAAAACAAGAATACAATGATTCTATTACAATAATTAAGGATTTCCATCCTTAATTTACATTTGCCAAAAAAATGCACACTACACTTTTAAAGTCAACTCCCAAATAAGTCTTCTCCAAATCACACACCATAGCTAATGTCATCTAGTGTTCTATACCTTATTTTGACCAATGAACATCCTTCAGTGCCTTGTCTTTCATCTCTCAAGCTTGCATGTACCGAATCCATATCTTCTGTAAGATATACCAAAAATGCACAGACTCACTCTGTCAGCTTCCACTGTTACTGTCTAGTAACTAGTCTTCACCAAAACATGTGTAACTCTCTCAATATGGAACATTACTTGAATCAATCTTGGATATAAGATCACAACATCTTCATGTACTCTCATCTATCTTTGCATGTTCTGAAACATTCATACAATGTACATACACTATCATAATCAGCCTGTACTCTTCACAAAGACATATGTTGACATTAGTGACAAATCACAAATGACAATAGTATGAATGCTCATTTAGTAACATAGTGATTAAACATATTAAATGTATCAATCACCACCTCATGCATTAGAAATATCCAACAAGCTCCCCCTTTGGCATTGATGTCAACATATGGGAAAATCCATCATCCCAAAGTTATATTAATCCAAAGCTCTACAACCAAATAGTACTACATAATATCTCCCCATACAATAGGGATTTTCTCATAGAAACACTCCTTTGAAAACAATGGAAAAGGGTGCCATGATTCATCAACTATTTTCCAACATCTTTCTTCCACGATCACTCCCCCTGAGGGGCAGATCCCTACATCCAGTCCAGAATATGATAAGGCTTTGAAAACCTCTGGACTAATGCATCCTTACATCATTTAATTTTGATTAGGAGGGGTCTAAACCCTAAGAACACCTCTGATAAATTCAAATGTATCTTTTGGCAATGGATTTGTGAAGATATCTGCAATCTATTCCTTTTTACTAATATACTCTAATTGTATTTCCTTCTCTACCACCTTGTCTCTCAAGAAGTGATACTTGATAGAAATATGTTTAGTTTTAGAGTGCATCACTAGATTCTTTGACATATTAATTGTACTGGTGTTATCACAATGGATAACCACATGTTCATCAAAATTTATTCCAATGTCCTTCAGCATTTGTTTCATTGAAACAATTTGAGTGCAATTTATAGCAGCAACAACATACTCTGAATCAGCACTAGATTGTGCTATAAAATATTGCTTCTTACTTAGTGTATCATCTTAAAATGGAAGAACTTCCATCTTGATAGGTTTATCACCCTCTTTTAGTGCATTTATCATGATAGATTTGCATTTAAGATGTTCTTTGCACTTTTTTTTCCTCATTCTAGGTGAAATTAGGGTTAGGATCCTGAGGATTCTTTTTTATTTCCCTTCTCTGTGGCTCACTTTTCTAGGTAGTACCTAAGTATAGGTCCTCCTAGCTCTCAGCATGTTCATCATAGGCCTTTGTGTCTTTTTTTGGCACTCTAACCTATTCTGATATCATTTCCAAGTCTTTGGGCATCCCCGGGATCTCTTGTTTCCAATACAAATGAGATTTGGATCCCCAGGTCAAGGTCAAGGTTGACTCTAACCTAGGTCAGGGTTAATGTCAAATTTTACCTAGGTCAAATTTTAGATCGACCTTAACCTCTGTCATGATTTGATTCCCCTTTTCAAATTTGGTTCCAACATGCCCCAAAATCAATGTCGGGTCCCTAGATCCAAATGTGGAAAGGTTTTAATTTGAATTTCATTTATTTCTTTTCCCTCCTTAGTTGGTTATTGTGATTGGACCATAATTCAAGGTGAAATTTGAATTATGGGCCCTTACATTTCCTAAGGATTCCCTCCTTGAAACCTCTATATAAAGACTCTCTCTTACCTTCATTTTCACCAAGCAACTTGATGATCAAGTGCTCTCAAGGAGACATAATTGATTGAAGAAAGAAAGAAATTGATGGAGAAGTGAAGATGCAAGATTTCAAGAGGATGATATAGAAGATCAAGCCATTGTTGATATCAAGCATCTTTTATGGATACACCATTGTGAACCTCTACTTGGAGCAAGAGAGATCCCTTCTTCCTTGATCCACCATTTTCAACATTCAAGCATTCAAAGATAGAATCATAGGGTAGCAATTATGGATTTTGAGTTTGGTGAGAGTACTTTAGCCTTGGGGGCCTGGTATGCTTTCTTATCTTATTCAAATCTATGTATTTCTTCCTCATAACAATTCATGCTAGGGTTTCAATCTAAAGGATTAGATCTTGGCATTACACATTCAATACACACACATATTCTATTACATCCAGCTATTCGTGGAGGTGGAGATCACCAAAATGTGGGTTTGACTAAGGCAAAACCCTATATAGCCACCTGAAAACACCATTTACAAATATCTACAGTCATGGTTTCGAGAATTGAAGAGCAGATCCGAGTACCCTTTCATCAAACTTCTAGGATCCGCGAACAAAATTTCCATCAGAGCTATTTTAGGTCAAGGTCGACTTTCAGTGAGGGGTAAAATTGTGCCCTAAGGTAAGTTCTTACCTTGGTTTCAAGGTCAAGGTTGACTTTCCCTAGAATTGGAAAAGATTTATGGGTTTTCTTTGTTTCGGCTTTCTATTCCTGGATCTGGTTGCGAAGTTTCCCGAAACTGTACATAGGCATCAGAAAATAGGTATTTCTAGATTATTTTTACTATGAGGTATGTATTTGATCCTATCTAATTTCAAGCATTTCCAAATTTACATTAGTTTAATTCATTGATATATTCATATCTATATAATAAATAAATGGAGGTCTAGGATCTTTACTAGGTACATTGTGAAAACCCTACCTACCTACACTTCCATTTCGCCACTTTACATTTTGGTGAACCCATTTACGAAAACTCTTTCTTTTTGGTGTTAGATTTTATTTTTTGTTAGATCTTGAATGTTTAAAAAAGTAGATTTATTTTATGCTCTTGCATTTATTTCAAAAATACAAAAAAAGTGCAAAATCTCTTTCAAAAAATACAAAAACATTTACATTTTCATGCTTGTAGTATTTATTTGTGTTCAACATGTATGATTCTTGTTTTGAATACTTTGATGAGGCTTTTATTATACATGAGAATAGATTCCCTAATTTGGTACATGGAAGTGAAGATGAAAATTTCTCGAATGAGATCTCCATTGATCCTATTCCTATTTCATTCTCCTCCACAACCTCTCCAATTGATCTTTACCATAGGGTGTGTGCATGGTTACCTTCATGTCCCACTCTTTGCAACATTGATAAACCTAAAATGATATATCCTACACCTTTCTTGATGGTAAAAGGATGTCCTTGATTAACAATTAAAGGTAAACCTAAAGATCCTTTGGATTTCCTTGATAAAACTGATTCTGTCTCACATGCTTATCACACATGGAATAACCCTCAACCTACTATTTTGGTTTCGGTACCACCTTCTAAACCTATGC
This sequence comes from Chamaecyparis obtusa, assembly GCA_027943335.1. Taxonomy (NCBI): domain Eukaryota; kingdom Viridiplantae; phylum Streptophyta; class Pinopsida; order Cupressales; family Cupressaceae; genus Chamaecyparis; species Chamaecyparis obtusa. Next base: position 461,040 of record BSBK01005063.1, on the reverse strand, counting down.
TTCCTCAAGCTCCTAGGTTTACTTCTACCTTTAAGGAGTATAACTTAGTTGACCAATTACATGCTACTCCTGCTAAGATATCCTTATAAAAATTACTTCAAACTTCCCCGACATATCATGAGGCATTGCAAAAAGATTTATCCACTCTTCCTACTCCGCCTCTTAATTAAGACAACATTCATTCTATTTTAGAATGCATGTATACTATGCCTTTTGTACCTCCTATTATGTTTTTCGATGATGACTTACCTTCTCTTGAGGTGTAGAATCAATATGATGCTCTTATGGTTGCAGTTTCTATTAATCAGAGTATCATTCAAAGAAAGTTAATCAACAAAAGATCTAGGCTTAACATTTGTAGCATGGATATGCTTAAGGAAATTAAGGCTGATCTTACAACTATTCAACCTAATAATGTCCCTATCCGTGGATTTGATAATATTGCAAAAATAATTTTGGGCATTATTACCTTACAGGTTAAAGTTGGTCCAGTTATTCTAAATACAACTATTCATGTTATGCCTGGACCTCTCAATTATAATCTTCTTTTAGGAAGACCTTGGTTACATACTATGTATGTAGTTCCTTCTACTCTTCATCACAAGGTTAGGTTCATTTATAACAACTTAATGTATACATTACATGCAGATGATGCACCAAATCCTTGCCTAAGTGCAGAATATGCTAAATTTTCTAAGTCTCTTCAACCAAGCAAAGAGACTGGAAAACAACCTGAGATACAACAACCCAAGATAAAACAATATGAAGCTCCATCTTCTTCTTTGACTGGGGATGATTAAGGGACATTGGACTTTAATCCTACTTTTATTGCAAAATAAAAGGTCTCTAATTTTGAGTTTATGAAACCACAAAGTGAATTTGAAGAACAAGTTTTTACTCCTCCACTTTTTGAAGAACTAAAGAGTAATTTTGTTGCCACTTCAATTGAAGAAATTAATGAAATGATTAAACCTGATTGTTATGATATTGTGACATATGCCACTCCTTGGACTCCTTCTAATATGGTCGATCGATATGGATCTGGTTATCATTTGCTCAACAAATCAGAATTTAATGGGAAAGGATGTGGTAAATATGAGCAAGGTATACAAGTACCCTTGGATAATGACCTTTATGATCATGCATATGGATTAGGATTTAATCCCTACAATCAACCATCAGATTTTCCTCTTAATATTAATCACATATGCAATGGACAGTTGAAATTGGTTAATCCACTTCTCATTGACATTAATCAAATACCTACTTTAGATATTTTTTCCAAAGATGAAGCCTTAATGGATTTTTTAGGGGTTTATGAGGACTTGCCTAAGTTTCATTATAAATGAAGGAAACCTTATTGTTTAAATGCCAATGCTTACTTTGGAGAAGATGATAAATAGGATATTTTCCCTTTACTGATAGATTCTCTGATAGAAAGTGATTTGTTAATAATAGAAACTATTGATATTCAAATGGAAAAAAATGACTCTAGCAAGATGATAAAAATTGGGAAATGTTTGAATCAGGAAGAACGTGATCACTTGATTTCTCTTTTTCTTGAATTCAAGGACATCTTTGCTTGGACATATTCAGATATGCTGGGTATAGATTCTAAGATTGTTACTCATAATATTGTTTTAAAACCAAATATGAAATTTGTGAAGCAAAAAATTCAAAAGATGAATCCAGGAATTGCTTTACTAGTTAAAGCTGAAATTAATGAAATTAAAAAATAATTGGATTCTAGATTTATCCATTCTATTGATTACTCTGATTGGATTTTAAATATCGTGCATGTTTCAAAAGGAGAAAATAAGATAAGGATGTGTATTGACTTTAGAGATTTAAACAAAGCATCCTTAAAAGATGATTTCCTGCTACCTAACATTGATATGATTGTGGATTCAACAACGGGTCATGCTTTGTTATCCTTTATGGATGGTTTTTATCGATATAATCAAATCTTTATTCCTCCTAAAGATTAATTTAAGACCACATTTATAACACCTTGGGGAACATTTTGTTGGGTCATGATGCCTTTTGGATTATAGAATGCGGGAGCAACTTATCAATGAGCTATGACTTTGATTTTTCATGATTACTTTCATAAGATTCTCGAAGATTATGTGGATGATATCTTAGCAAAGTCTATACAAAGAGAAGATCATGTTACTATCTTACGATAGATATTTGAATGGAATAGAAGTTACAACATGAGATTGAATCCTAAAAAATGTGTCTTTGGAGTTGACTCTGGTAAATTATTAGGATTTATAATATCTAAGCGAGGCATTGAGGTTGATACTGAAAAGATTGAAGCTATTGTTAATATGCCTCCTCCTAAGAATATTTCTCAATTGAAAAGTTTACAAGGAAAAATTCAAGATATTCGTCGCTTTGTTTCCAACTTAGCTAATAGAACCATTCCTTTTACTTCCTTGCTTAGAAAGGATTCCACTTTCTCTTAGAATGATGAATGTAAACAATCTTTTGAGAAATTTAAGGAGTATCTTGCTAATATGCCTATCTTGCAACTAGCTAAATTTGATAAACCCTTTTATTTGTGTACTTTAGCGACTCCAAAAGTTGTGAGTGCATTGTTAGCTCAAAATGATAGTGAAGGTAAGGAAAAATTGTGTATTACATTAGTCAAACTTTACTTGATTACAAAACAAGATACATAGATTTGGAAAGACAATGTTTAGCTATAGTTTATGCATGCCAGAAACTCAAACATTATCTTATAAATGCTAAAGTCAATGTGATTGTTAAATTTGATCCTTTGAAACATCTTTTCTCACAAACGGAACTCTCTAGTTGACTAGCAAAGTGGGTGATGTTACTTATAGAATTTGATCTTAATTTCATTTCTCAAAAGTTAATTAAGGGACAAGCTTTAACATATTATTTAGCTAAAGCTCCTTGTCCTCACTCCAACATGTGTTCTACTTCAATAGAATTCCTTGATGAAAACATTCTAACTATTCAATAGGATGATGTTTGGGAATTATATTTTGATGGATCTAGATGTAAGACAGGTTCTGGTGTTGGTATTATCTTGATTCCTCCTATGAAAAATCCAATCCCTTTATCATACAAATTAACCTTCCCTTGTACTAATAACATTGTAGAGTATGAAGCTCTTATAGATGGCCTACAAGTAGCTTCATCCCTTGACATCAAACACTTGTAGATATTTGGAGATTCATAATTGGTTGTTGAACAAATTAAAGGAGGTTACCAGACTAAGAATGATAAAATGACACAATATAGAGATTTGGCTCTTGATGTTCTTTCACAATTATCTTCTTATACAATTCAAATATTAAATAGGAAAGATAATCGCCATGCAGACACCATGGCAAGTGCAACTTCTTTGGTTTGTCTTGAAAATAATGCTAAAAATTTTCAATTTACTATACAAACTCTTAAAAACCCTACAATTTCTAAAAAGGTTGCCTCTAATTAGTTCAATTTGCATTCGGATGAATGGTATTCTCATATCTTTCACTTTTTGAAAGATGGTACTTTTCATGAATCAGCAATAAGAAACACATGTAATCATATTAGGAAACTTGCAGTGTGTTACATCATTTTAGGAGACACGCTTTAAAAACATTCTTATGAGGGTTTTCTATTAATATGTCTTAATAGAACTGAAATTCTAGTAGCTTTGGTAGAAGGTCATTCTGGTTCTAGTTGTGGGGGACATTTTGGTGGAAAATCTTTGGTTAATAAACTACTTAGAATGGATGTTATTAGCAAACAATGGAACAAGATTCTTTCATGTTTGTTAAGAAATGTCGTCAATGTCAACAACATAGTAATTTGATTCACACTCCTGATCATGAGCTTTGTAATCAAGTTTCTCTGAGGCCTTTTAGTATTTGGGGTTTTGATCTTATTGGAAAAAAGTTCACCTACTTCTTCTCAAGGACACACATACATCCTGACTGCTACAAATTACTTCACGAAGTGGGTGGAAGTTGTCCCTCTTCGTTCAACAACTACAGATGTTATATGCGATTTCATCCTTAACAATATCATAACACGAGTTGGTATCCCTTCAGCAATAGTTTCGAATAATGGTACCTCTTTTAAGAATAAAGAAGTTACAAAATTCTTGGAGAAATATCAAATTCAACATAGATTTTCAACTCCTTATTATCCTCAATCTAATGGTCAAGTTGAAGCATCAAATAAAATCATTGAACAAATCTTGAGAAAAATAGTTAACAAGCATGCGACAGATTGACATACTCAACTAACTTATGCTTTATGGGCTTATAGGACTAGTGTCTATACTGCCACAGGTACTTCTCCTTACAACCTTGTTTATTATAAATACCTTCTTTACGTGTTTCATTTCATGGGATAATTGATAAGGATACTTTTTGAGAACACCGCTTAAAAGAGTTAGAAATGTTGGATGAACAATGAATACATGCTTTAGAACATATACTTCCAAACATCTCTCAGAGGGTAAGCAAAGCCTCTTGGTATACTCGCATCTACCATCACGGGGGTACCCTGTGGATGTGTACATGTGAAATTCTCAAATAGCCAAATATGCAGGAGTGTTCATATCATAAGACTCTCTCTATGGTATCTCACTAGCTAACATAGCTCATGGTATAGCTAAGCTAACACACTACAACCCCATGAGAACATGGTCCTCTCTTTCTCCATCCTCCATACAAGATGTGTAAGTGTGTACAAGTGAATGTACCTTCATAGAATTAGTGTTAATCATCAATCAATAAATGAAATAGTAACTAAATTACAACCAAAATTGAGAAAACTATTTAACAAAATCAATGACTAATTGAGCATCCTATGGTTCTCTAACTAAGATGTTAATGGTAGAATCTCTCAACAAGCTCTCATTAATGATAGTCCTAGAATGAGAATTGATAAAGATAAAATGATGCTAAAGCTAACAATTATCAAGATAAATGCTAAAATGCTCTCAAATGCCTTTCTAAACTCAAATTGCAAGAGGTTTGATGCAATTCTTAGATGTGTGGTTGGTTCATTGTGAAGGATTTTAACCTCCCTTTTATAGATTTCCCAATGGTAGGGGGTGTAGTTGCCTTTGATCATGATTGAATTGGGGTTAAGTCCTTGGTTCCACCCTTTGGGGACAATGCAAAGTTTGTCTCCTCAAAGCTTGGGACAAGAAGACAAAATCAATGGATGAGATTCTTTCTCCACTTTGAGTGAATGAGATTCAATTGAGCTTGATCCATGTGAAGATGTTTCCTTAAATCTCATTGGTTGATGAATTTCCTCCTTTTGTGGGTATTAACAGAAATTGAGATTTATAAATCGATTTAATTGATTTATTTTAGCCATGCACCCCTTGAATGGGTTGAATTTAATTTAAACCGAGACTATACAATTAATTGATATAATTGTATTTTGATTTGATTTTACTTGATTAAAGTGCTATCAATTTTGATTGATCTTGATTGAATATTTGATTTTTATTTTGATAGGTTAATTATGCATTGTGATCTCGTTAATTCAATTATGTCCTTGCTTTGCTTTGATTTGACTTGATTTGCTTTGATTTATCATTAAATTGCCTTGTCCATTTTTAGGTGATTACAAATTCCCCTCTTTGAGTTGATGTACAAAGCATGTCAATTCAAAGAATATTCTGATCTTCCTTGATGGATAGATCCTGACTCACTGATGATAGTTCTTTGATGTTCATTCGATGTCTCTTGATAATAGATCCTTTGATTTTTGATATGAAGTTGATACAGATATGATTCATATGATTGATATGGTTGATTGATTGATATGACTGATATGATGATAGTCTTGAGATGATGTCTGATATGATGATAGTTCTGATATGATACTTGTGTTGATGTTTGATTTGTTTGATTACAAAAGAATTTCTGATAAAAGATTTCATTTTGATTTTTGATGATCGGTCCCTGATTTCGATGATGAAAAAAATTATTGCTGATGTTGATCTGATTATCTGATGGTATGCCCCCTCAAAAATGAAACATATTGATGTTTGTTTCGGTGTGATAATTTTGATTGATTGATTGATATGTTTTCATTTCTGAAAAACACTAAAGATATGCCACATTTCACTATGTGCCCCAGTTAATGAGTTAGCTTAAAATGGGTCAAAGGGTAATTTGGCACCTTGAAATTAGGTGAAATTAGTATAAATGGGTTGAAAAACCTAGATTTACTATTCATTTTTACTTTCTTCCTTTGTGATTTTGCTCTAATCCTCCTTTAATTATCGAGATGGTTGTACCAATTAGAGAGCATCGATTCAAGTGGTGTCAGAGATATGTGAGGCCACATGACTATGGACCTCCGGTATGTCACTTTTGACCTCTTTTAGTGCATTTATTTCTTTTTAGATAGCAGTTATTGCAATTTATTTATTTATCACTGCCTTTGAAAAATGTAATGTCACCTAGCATAAATTTAATGTCACCTAGCTCCTTTTAGTGTCGCATCCGTGGTTTTCATTATCCTATTTGATATTTTCAAAATCGCTTAGAATCCTTTCATTGTCACCTATTAGGAATTGGTTGTCACCTAATAGTATAGAAATTCCTTTATACTTTTCGCCTGTGAAACCCTAGCTTTGTGTTGTCACGTAGGAGAATTTTAATGTCGCGTTAGTGATTTCAGTGTCGCCTATGATTTTATTGTCACCTATCAAAAAAGCAATGTCACCTAAGTTAAATTTGATGTCGCCTAAGTTAAATATCGCCTGTGATGATTATAATGTCACCTACAGCATTTTTGGCAAAAATTTTAACGTGTACTTGACTATTTTCATGAAAAATTTATGAGTCTAGATGACCATTTTGAATGATATGATTAGGTCTATTATGTTTGAAGTAAAAAATCGATTAGAATATCAGTATGGTAATATCAACGAATGTGATTTGTCAATCTGTTATGATAGGTAGATGGTTTGATTATTTTACCCTTAATGCTTAGAGAGATAAAACAATGATTGTCCTTTCTCAAGATATAGAGTCAAGAGTTATGATGCGCTCATGCTGAGTAGATGAAAAATAGAATAACTTGATCGACTATAGATGTTCCTTGGTATGATATGCTGATATGATTCTTTTGTTCTTGCCAAACATGCTCAGTTTCCTATGTTGATGATTCGTTCTATTGCGTCTTGGGTCATCAATCTCAGACAGTCTTTGACAGCCGCAGAGTTTCATGTGATTGAGCTTTGTGGATTGAGTTTTCTTCTAGATATTCCCTAGTTCTAGCTAAACCATGGGTTGATTATAGCTATGGTGGAGCGTTGGCACTCCGACCACAATACCTTCCATCTTCCACAGGGGGAGATGACCATTACACCTGAGGATGTGTATCAATTATTACAGATTCCATGTCATGGTGAGATCATCTATTATGATTTTGTATATGATTCTACTATCTGCTGATGAGTGTTCAAAGAAAATACTATTGTAGATGATACTATTACATGGCCACAGTTCACCTCTTTTCCTACATTGCCTACAGTATTAGGTGCCCTGATTGGTGGATTACTTCTTCCTGACCGATGAGGTCATGGGTTCTCTGTTGGTTGGGGCAGTATTATAGAGGATTTGTTTGCTCATCCTTGACTATTTGATTGGGGTTCTTGTGTCTTGGCCTAGTTGTACCATGATTTATACAAGGTGGTGTACAGGTAGAGTTCTATGCTATTAGCTGGTGCTATCATTCTCCAGCTATGGATATGGGAGCATCTTCCAGTTACTAGGCCTATTTTTGATTGGAGACATCCACGTGGGTTTCCTTATGCTTTCCTTTATATTGGTATGGTTATATGGCATCATCTTGGTCATTTGGATTACTGGCATCAACAGATAGATGATATGGACCATGTTACATGGCATCCATATGCTGATTGTGATCATTGGGTTGAGGATGATGATGAGTTAGGTTACATGTTTGCTCCTCATTGGATGATTGGCCGTTCTGATACTATTATTGAGAGATTCTTCTTTGGTAGAGTATTGAGATAGTATGGCTAGATTTAGGGGATGCTTGAGGGAAATGCATTGTATGTATGAGTACAGGTTGAGAGATCGATGTGGGGGCCCTGCATTGATTATGATTTTTCCTTAGATCAGATTGTTGGCATGGGTCATAGCAGATGGGAGATGTTACTTGGTATTATTGATGCGAGGATGTCACATGAGTACCAAGACTAGTTTTCTCAGAATAGGTTTCTCAGATTTACAGACCCAGCAGAGCCTATCCAACTCGGCATGGTGGTGATGGGGGTGATGATGGGCATGGAGGTGGTAGACATCAGAGATGTTGAGGATGCAGAGATCCTCTAGGTGTAGTAGGTAGAGGATATGTGAGGGATAAAGTGAGAGATAGATAGGCCATTGCCACTCAGGCAGATCCTCCAAGGGTAGGTGTGAAACAGGATAGAGCTCATCATCAGCAAAGAGCTCAGAGACATGAGTGAGTGGATGCTACTAGACAGGTTCCTAGGGGATTAGATACTCTAGTATAGTTACAAAGAGTTTCTCTTGCACAACACAATGATGGTGGAAAGTAGGTTCCAATGCCATAGGCTCTAGTACCACCAGTGCCTCCACCAATTCAGTAGCCACAGGCTTAGGCTCAAGATGTTCCTAGTGTTAGTTCAATAGCTAGAGATATGTAGGGATTGAGGACATATATGTCCACTATTGTGGGCCGATTGGATCAAGTGTCCTCTTTGTTGCAACAGTTTATATCTTCCATGGTTGTTTAGTGGTAGGATGGAGTGAGCACTTCACAGGCTCCTCCACCACTAGATGGTAGAGGTCCAGATGGATCTGGTGCTGCAAGATCATGATTTGATATATATACTTGTCTATGTTGATGTCTCATGTCCCTCATTCCTCATTTCATTGTTATACTTGATCAGAACTTTGGATGTACTATTTCATGATATTGTATCTTGCTATACTTGATGTACTAGATTACTTGATGACTCTATTGATGATATATGATGATCTATTCCCTCATTCTTGTTGATGTGTTGATTTTATGAGTTTATCTTTATATGAAACTATATGATGTTTATGATGCAGTTACTCTAATTTATGCTATGGATGCTATGTATCTTATTTTATGATATAGATAGATGAATGCAATGATGGACGAATTGATGAAATGTTTTCCTATTTTTTCCAACATTTTCAATGTATGGATGCAAAAGCATTTTATGACCACATGCATATGTATGATTATATGTTTTTTATTTTCCAAATGTATACAATGCTATCCTTAACTACATGTATGCAAATGATGGATGAGTAATGAATCTTTTTCTTTATTTTTTGCTATCTGAGTAATGAATAATGATTAATGCCATGCATGAATGCAAAAGATAATCTCATTTGTGATTGTTTGGAATCTAGAATGATGATGTTTGAATTGAACCCACATGATTTAAATTTCCCCTTACAATTTTAAGCTAAGAAAGGAAAAATAGATATATACAATGTAGGTAATCTATCATGTATGCAGCTAACTATCATTATTCAAGATTTGGAGCTTATAATCATCATTGAACATTTTTGGTATCCAATTTTTAGTACAACCATCACTAGTTCAACTATGATGATATGAATACTTTTTGCCTCTTCGTTTGCTTTCCCATCAGTCTCCTTGGTATGACTATCACTGATTGCAGCCAATCATGAGAGTGTGAATATAGATTTTGTCAGATTCTATGCTGCAAGTGGATGTTGATATCATGATATGGAAGATCAAAATAGCCAAGGTATCCATTTGTGTAAACAAGTAGAAATCTCTATTTTATCCTATGTACAAGTCCTCAATGATTCTTTGATGATCACGTCCTTAGACAAATAATACATGATTTAAAACATTGATTTGAAAACAGTCATTCAGAAATCAAGAAAAATACCATTCTTTCATCATAGCTTGTCTAGTCTAAGACTTTCATCGATTTGCTAGAAAGAAATGATTTCAGCAATTGAGTCAACACTTTAGAAAAAAATTTCCATGTTTTTCAAATTCATAGTTCAAGTGTAGTTCTATCCATTTCATACTTTTAATCCTAATAAAGGGTAAGGTCATTTTCATTCTTGGATCAAATTTTGCATTTTAGGCACAAATTGAATTAGGATGTAGATTTGATTGGGTGTTCCTCTTTTGAGTGTGATGAATTGATTCACTGATTGAATGAAACTTGTTGATGAATCCTTGCTCCTTTAGAGTAGATTACCCCCAGTTTGAGATTGATTTCGCTTATGGGACTTAGGACAATTTTTTATTATGTGACCAAAATCTTGAGGTACTTGCAAATGCAACTATGGGGTTTTATTATGACATATACAAATGCTGGCGACTGCAATATTTATAGGGTGACCTTCTAAGTATGCAACTAACTTAGACTTTCAATGGCACCTATTTACTAGGTTTTCACCGATTGAATGAATCAAGCTCTCTTTTTGTGTTTTTAAAGCTTTTCCTCTTTTTTTTGCTACCAAGGTGCCTATTTGCTAGGTTTTCACTAAGGCACTTTTCTTCTTTTTCAATTTTTTTTTCTTTTTTCTCAGATCATCAAGGCACCTATTTGCTAGATTTTCACCAAGACAACATTTTTTGAATGTTTTTGCTTTCTTCATGCTCAATTTTTCACTATTTTTTATCTTTTATGCTTTTCCAATGTTTTTGACTCTTTTTTTTCTTTTCGAATGTTTTGGGCTTTTTCCAGGATCTCTTTTGAACTATGTACAATAAATGTGATGCTCTCCATCTGATACTCTTTATACTCTTTTGTCTACCTTATGTATAGAACCTTTTGAGATGTATGATGTTTATTGGTTCTTGTAGCTCTTCAACATCACAATCTGATAGCTTGTATGTGCCGGTCCCAAAATCTTCAACAATGAGGAATGGTCCTAACCAGTTTGCTTCCCACTTTCATTTCTTTTCCCTTTTTGCTTGGTTCTTGGGATTTTCCCGTAAAACTAGGTCACCTATTTGGAATGTCCTTGGTTTGATATGCTTGTTATAAGATCTTGACATTCTATTTTGATATACCTTTAAGTGATCAAAGGCTTCCTTTTGTTTTTCATCCAGAAGTTCTAATTCTTGTAGCCTAGCAATCCTATAGTCTTCTTCATTTATCAAACCATGCATAGATATCCTTAAGAATGGAAGTTCAACCTCCAAAGGCAAAACTGCTTCTATTCCAAAGCCTAAGGAGAAGGGTGTAGCCCCTGTTGGCATCCTTATACTTGTTCTATAAGCCCAAAAGGTCAGATTTATCTTGATATGCCAATCTCTACTAGAATTATCCATCGTTCTCTTCAATATTTTCAATATGTTTTTGTTTATTGCTTCGGCTTGTCCATTACCTTGAGGGTAATAGATTGAAGATGAATAATGTATCATGTGAAATTTGGTGCACAATTCCGTTATGTCTTTGTTCTTGAAATGCCTGGCATTATCTGTTATAATGGCATGAGGTACACCATATCTACAAATTATATGATTTAGGATAAACAATGCTATCTATTTGCCTATTGAACTTGATAGGGGTACAGCTTCCACCCACTTAGTAAAGTATTCCATGGCCATTATGATGAATTTATGCCCATTCAAAGATGGTGGATTAATCATACCTATTAGGTCTAGACCCCACTGATAGAATGGCCAAGGTGTGGTCATCGGATGGAGTTCTTGTGCTGGCACATGTATCAAATTTCCATGGAATTGACACTTCTTACAAGTTTTTGCAAATTTACAAGAATCCTTTTCCATGGTAGGCCAGAAATATCCTATCCTTAAAATTTTCTTAGCTAAAGATAATCCATTTGAATGTGATCCACAAATTCCTTCGTGAATTTCTTGTAAGGCTAAGTTTGATTCTTCCTCTTCTAAACACCTAAGGAGCATTCCGTCAAGACTTTTCCGATACAATGTTTCAAAAATTATAGTATATTTGGTGGCTTGTCTAATGAAGCTTTTCTTTTGGTTTTAGGTTTGGTTTATAGGAAGCGTTTGGTCTTTCAAATAGGTGTAAATTGGTCCATACCAAGGTGAATCAGTTGTAGTTAATAGGCAAATGGTGTAAGGATGGGTTGGATCATACGTGGGTTGAATCACTTCTTCTACCAAGAACTCATATCTAGCACTTTGATTAGGCATCTGCAAAAGTGAAGCCAAAGTTGCCATAGCATTTGATGCCTTGTTCTTTTCTAGTGGTATTTGCTCAAATGTGATGATTATGAAATACTTTTTGAGATTTTCCACCATGGTTTTGTAAGGTATCAATTTTTCATCCTTGGTCTGATATTCTTCATTGACTTGGTTTATGACTAATTGTGAGTCTCCATATACCTTTAATTCTTTGACCTTCCATTCCAATGCTAACTTGACTCCAATAATCAAGGTCTCATATTCTGCTATATTGTTCATACATAGGAATAGCAATTTGTAAGATTTGGGAATAGCAAAGCCTTGAGGCGTGATTAGAAGTATGCCTGCCCCTGATCCATGATGAGTGTAGGAACCATCAAAATAAAGCTGCCATGTTTTTGCCTCAATATGCACAATTTTTGAATCTGGGAATTCAACTTGTATAGGATGATCATCCTAAAGTGGTGCTTCTGCTAATTGGTCAGCAATGACTTTCCCTTTGATGGATTTTTTATCGACATATTCTATGTCAAATTTTCTTAGGATCATCACCCACTTCGCCAACCTTCCATTTAGTGTTGTTTTGCTTAGTAAATACTTCAAAGGGTCAATTTTGGTAATGAGCCTTATCTTGTGGGCTAGCATGTAATGGCGTAGTTTTTGTGAAGCAAAAACTATAGCCAAGCAAGCCCTTTCCATAAATGTATAATTCAGCTCATATTTGACTAAGGTTCTACTAATGTAGTAGATTGCCTTTTCCTTTCCATTTTCATCTTCTTGTGCTAGAAGTGCCCCTAATGACTTTTCTATTGCTGAAATGTACAAGATCAAAGGTTTACCTCTTATGGGTGGCATCAATATTGGTGGATTCATGAGGTAATTCTTGAGTAGATTGAAAGCTTCTTCACATGTTTCATCCCATTTGAATATGGTATCTTTATGCAAGAGTTGAGTGAAACTATTGCATTTTTTCGCCAATTGAGAGATGAATCTCCTGATAGATTGTATTCTTCCTTGTAATGATCTCATCCGACTAATGGTTTTAGGTGGTTCCATTTCCATTACGGCCTTCACTTTAGTGGGATCAACTTCTATTCCTTTTGCAAATACAATATAACCTAGAAGTTTGTCAGATTGGACTCCAAATGCACATTTCTTTGGGTTAAGTCTTACTTTGAATTCCTCTAACCTTTCAAAGATTTTTCCCAATATAGGTAGATGTTCTTCTCTAGAATGTGACTTAGCTAGTATATCATCCACATAATCCTCCATGAATTTATGCATCATATCATGGAATATTGTTGTCATTGCTCTTTGATATGTTGCCCCAGTGTTTTTCAAGCCAAAAGGCATGACATTCCAACAAAAGGTGCCCCAGGTGCATGTAAAGGAAGTTTTATCTTGGTCTTTTGGTGCTATCTTGATTTGATTATAGCCACTAAATCCATCCATGAGTGAAAACATGGAGTGTCCTATTGTTACGTCTACAATGGCGTCAATGCTTGGTAAAGGGAAGTCATCCTTAGGACATGCCAAGTTTAAGTCTCTAGAATGCGTGCAGATTCTGATGGACTTGTCCACTTTTGATACTAGCACTATGTTGGAGATCCATTGTGCATAGTCAATAGCTCTTATGAAACCCACCTCTAATAGCTTCTCTAACTCAACTTTGACAAGTAGGGAAATATGAGGGTGCATTTTCCTTAGTTTCTATTTCATCGATTTAGCTCCTTCCTTTATATTGAGATGATGCATTATCAAGTTTGGGTCTAAACCCGGCATGTCATCATAAGACCATGCAAAATTGACTTTCTTCTCCTTGAAGAACTTGATGAATTCTATTCTTTCTTCATTGGATAATGATGATGCTAAGTGAATGATCCTTGGTTCTATTTCTGATCCAATGTTTACCTTATCTGTTGGCTCAATCAGAATTGGAGACCTTTCTTCATATTGATTTGGTATAACATCCAAACTCTCTTCTAAAGGTGCCTCAGTTGGGTTTTCACCTTTAGAAACATCCTTTATTTCTTTGTTTTTTTCTTGATCCAATGTTGCCACAAAGTGGTTTTCAACACTTGATTCTTTTCCTTTTCTATTTTTTTTTATTTTTTCATTTTTTCTTGGATTAAGATTTTGGATGCTATCTTTTCTCATTCCTTCTTGACATTCATTGGTAAAAGAAGGTTCAACCGTGTTGAGGTATCAGGACAGTGTATTTTCATTCAAGAAAGTTGGCAAGGCAGTGGGTTTGATGACATTCCATTCAATTAGATCTGGTTGAATGAGAGTTAATGGGTCAACACTTGGATTTGTCTCAATTAGGCTTAAAGTGTATATCTCATTATTCGAAGGTTCATACATTGTATCTTGAAAATCTCAGACATGTGCTTCCTCTAAGTTCTCTAAAGAAGGGTCAAATTCATCCTCACTAGACTCCACTATGGTTTCCATTGGATAATACTCACATGGGTTAAAGCTAGTGTTTGATTCTTCCATAGTAGGTCTCCATGAAGGAACGTATGGTTCACCTACCCATTGATTTATATCTATCTCTATGTTGGGTACATCATTTGGGATCTCTTGATTAGAACTAGAAGCTTGATTCAATGTCAATTCGGTCATGGGTCCTTTGTTCTTTGTAGCAGGATAAGTATGGACAACATCAACATCCTTGTCATGGCATGACTCTTCTAATATGGTTTCCCATTCCCAATCATTAGACTCCTCATCACTATGAGACTCTAATTGTAGTATTTGGCTATGTAATTGGGGATAATGTTTTTGAGTATATCCTTCTTCAAGATATCTGACACCTATTTTCTGCTTGGAACTTCACCATGGGAATTCTAGGGGTTCGATTAGCCCTTCTTTTCTTATGCCTAAAGGTCCTTGACCTTCATAACCCATCTTTAGCATGATTGCAAAACCTTGGCCATATTGGTGCGTAGGAATGGTTATATTTTGTATGTGCTTGACATGGGCACTTGATTCTTCATCTTTGTATAACTAATTCAAAATGTCATTGTCCTCTTCATTCATGGTAGATGAAGTGCTTGCCCTTACAAAGTTTTCATTGTATTTACAAGGTAGATCTAGAGGTTTACCAAAGGACTTTGGTGATAATGGCAAGTCCATCATAGATAGGGAATATTCACCAACTCCTTGTTGTTTAATCTTGCATTTCTTATCAAAAAATTTCATTATTCTATCCATCTTTTGATAGTGTGCTTCCTTGGTATACACTTGGACAGCATCTTTTGATGAGGTGTCTTTTTTTGATTCATTAATACCATTATCCTCATTAACCTTCTTTTTTCCTTTAGCCTAAGTAGTTTGGTTAATGAGTTTTGGAGTATATTTAGCAACAATTTCTTCTTCCATCTTTTCTTTTCCTTTCAGCAAAGGGATGTCTTTGGAACTTTGTCCTTGTTCCCTCTGATTTGATGTAGATCCTTCAGTATTATGTGGCACCAATGAGTCATTTATAGGTTTTATATTGTTACAATATTGAAACAGATCAAGATCTCTGCTCACCATTATCACTTGATTTTGATATGGAAATTTCAAACATTGGTGATATGTTGAAGGAACAGCCTACATTTCATGGATCCATGGCCTTCCTAACAAAATATTGTATGTCAACTTTAGGTCCAAGACTTGACATGTGGTCTCTTTTTGCACGGGACCGACTCTTATGGGAAAGACTATGATTCCTCTCGACACTCTTTCTTCATCATCATAGGATTTTATGGTGATCTTTTTCTTTGGGTCAATGGCCTCCTCAGAAAAGCCTAAGGCCTTCACAAAACTAAGGGTACAAATATTTAGGCCAGCACCTCTATCTATAAGAACTCTTTTTACCCTATGTTTGTGGATCAATACTTCTATATGCAAGGGCAGATTTTGTGGATGATTGAGAGACATATCATCTTGTTCAGAAAATGATAGGCAATGAGGTGAGATTAAATGCCCAAGCATGTTTTGGAATTTATCTACCTCTAAGTTTAGAGGCACATTTGTCTCCAACAATGCTTTTTCTAATATATCTGTATGGATCAGTGATAGTTTGAGCAACTCTAGAATAGAGATTTGAGCTGGTGTTCTTTGCAATTGATCAACCAGGTTATATTGTTTTGATGATGATGTGGATGCTTGGTTGGATATCATCACTTTTGGCGTGTTTTTAGGTATGATAATTTTTGAGGCTTGCCCCCTAGTGACTACATTTGTCGAGGCTTCTTTTTATTTGCCTATTATGATAACCACATTTATGCTTTGGTCTTCTTCCCTTATGGTATTGATTGTATTATCATAAGTATGGGAAAAGTTCACTTTATCATTTCCCTTTTTCTAATTTTGGTTTGATGACTCCCCTTTCTCATGATTCAAAAAAGGGTTTTTGTAAGCCGTATGATCTTTGTTATTAGGAGCTCCTTCGCTTTGAATGGTATCATTGTCAATTAAAGTTTGGACCAAATATTTTAATCTCATACACTCATTGGTAGGATGACCTCTTTTTCGATGGTATTCACAATGATGAGATGGGTTCCACTAATGAGGTTTGACTTTGGGTTCATAATTTGATACCTTCAGTAATGTGATAACTTGGTTGGCCAACAAGGTTCTTAGGACATTCTCCAAAGGTTCACCCAAGGGAGTGAATTTCATTTTAGTATAAGTGGAGTTTGATTTTGACTTATCCCTGTAATCACCTAAAAATGAACAAGGACAATTTAGCGATAAATTAAAGCAAATCAAGTCAAATCAAAGCAAAGCAAGGACATAATTGAATTAACAAGATCACAATGCACATTTAGCCAATCAAAATGAAAATCAAATATTCACTCAAGACACATCAAAATTGATAGCATTTTAATCAAGTGAAATCAAATCAAAATATAATTAAATCAATTAATTGTATAGTCTTGGATTAAATTAAATTCAACCCATTCAAGGGGTGCATGGCTAAAATAAATCAATTAAATCAATTAATAAATCTCAATTTCCCTCAACACCCATAAAAGGAGGAAATTTATCAACCAATGAGATTTAAGGAAACATCTTCACATGGATCATGTCTAATTGAATCTCATTCACTCAAAGTGGAAAGGGAATCTCATCCACTGATTTTATCTTCTTGTCCCAAGCTTTGAGGACACAAAATTTGCATTGTCCCCAAAGGGTGGAACCAAGGACTTAACCCCAACTCAATCATGATCAAAGGCAACTACACCCCCTACCATTGGGAAATCTATAAAAGGGAGGCTAAAATCCTTCACAATTCATCAACCACACATCTGAGAATTGCATCAAACCTCTTGCAATTTGAGTTTAGAAAGGCATTTGAGAGCATTTTAGCATTTATCTTGATAATTGTTAGCTTTAGCATTGTTTTATCTCTATCATTCTCATTCTAGGATTGTCATTAATGAGAGCTTGCTGAGAGCTTCTACCATTAACATCTTAGTTAGAGAGCCATAGGATGCTCAATTACTCATTGATTTAGTTAAATAGTTGCTCAATTGTGGTTTAATTTAGTTACTATTTCATTTATTATTGATAATTAACCGTAATTCTATGAAGGTACATTCACGTGTACACAAAATGGCACCCACCGTGGGGCTCTAAGCCTCATTTTATCAATTTCATCATTTGGATCATATTTTATATGCTTGTATTTGCTATTTTCCATGATCATTTTGCAAGAAACAGGTGAAGTGTTGCTTACAATCAATTCAGTCACGCCTACAGTCATTTGGATGTTGCTTGAAATTTTGTATTGATGCTTATCTACTAGACATTTTCACCTCTACATTAAAGATATATTGCCTTTTCCACAAAAATTCATGCCTACTAGCCGAGAAGTGTCGCCTATCAATAATTAATTATTACCTATGTTAAAGCTTTGCTCCGCAATTGACAGAAACAATCATGCCTATGATCTTTTGATTCACTCTTTATACTGATATATTGTCACTTTGAATTAATCAGTTGTCACTATTTTAAATTTTTATTGCGCTTAGTAACAAATTGTTCATGCCTGTGCACTTTTTAGTGTCGCCTGTGCACTTTTAAGTGTCTCCTGTGCACTTTTCTGTGTCGCATGTGCACTTTTAAGTGTCGCTTGTGCACTTTTCTATGTCATCTGTGCACTTTTAAGTGTCACTTGCTAACAATAAAGTTATGCTTGCAAATAATTTGATATCGCGTATGTGCTAGACAATGTCACTTTCAATTTTTTGTCTTAATTTACCAATAGATTGATAAATTTGTTTGTCTAATTCTTTGTTTGTATGTTTTGACTGTAAGTGAGTAGGTACAAAAAGGTACAGAGGCCAAAAAATCAATTTAATCAAGAAGGGAAGGTACTAGCTAAAAGGATAAAGAGAGAAAACATAGCACATATCAAGGCCATTCTAGAGACAACTCAAGAAAAGGACAATCAGGTATATCAAAAATACCTTCATGTGGTTGAAGCCTACAAAAGTAAATTTGTCTCTTTAAATTGGATCTTTAGTCCTTAATTCAAGTCTTTGATTTAAAAATTTGCAAGCAAGTGCTTAAAATTCGTTGCATAATCTTTGCTTTGTCAATTCAATTTTGGTTTCCCCTCACTTTGATCGTTAGATTTGATTGACTTGTTGGAGGACAAGAACATTTGGAGGAGGCTATTGCCAAGGTAAGTTGAAAAAAAATGACAAAAATCTTTCAAAAATGCCCCTAGCTTAGGCTAGCTACAATGAAAGGTATTTCTCTATTCAAGCTTGCACTTGTTTAAATTGTGGCATTCTTTTAAAACATAGCCTAATTAAAGCAAGGAAATAAATCTTCACACTTCAATTCTAAGAATCTCTTTGTTACAAGATTGGGAAAGAACAAATGTGTTTGATTGTGTGGAATAAAGAAAGATAAAGAAAGGATATGTTTTTCACTCTTTGAGTGAATCAATCTCCCAAAACTGTCGGCCTAAGTTCATTTCTTGTTTTCCATATACATGCTAGAGCAATAGTTGGGCTCACCTCCTGAGTTTTGCCTTAAAAGGGTCGGTGAGAGGGATAGCCCAAAGTGGGATACGCTTTCTTTTGCTACGAGAATCCAACCCACTATAAAATGAAACGCATGTATCCTTAATGGGGTGCATGACAAAAGGATTTTAAATTTTTTGAACTTCCTCTAGTAGTC
This sequence comes from Chamaecyparis obtusa, assembly GCA_027943335.1. Classification (NCBI taxonomy): domain Eukaryota; kingdom Viridiplantae; phylum Streptophyta; class Pinopsida; order Cupressales; family Cupressaceae; genus Chamaecyparis; species Chamaecyparis obtusa. The sequence continues at coordinate 441,663 of BSBK01005063.1, read as the reverse complement.
CTCACGGATTGTGCAAAATCATACCTTGGTGTGTGTGGGAAGCCCCTTAACATACTTGGGGGATGAAAGTTTAAAGTCCATTTTGAATGAAATCCATACTAAATCCTTGATCAATTAGCAAGCCTACCTCATTTAGAGCCATTTAAAAGCCAAATTTGACCTTAGGTAGGTTGCTTGGAAGAATTTCTTGTGTTAATTGATAAAATCATTGTGTTGTGCTTGAAGGTCATTGATTACAAAAAGAAAACATTCATTAAGATCAGAAAATCAATTAACAATAAAGATTCAAGAGAATATTCTATTCAAGAAATGGAAAAAGAAATGGAAACATTATCCAACAAATCCTCATTAAGAACATTGTTTCCTTACCTCTATGAGCAAGAAGATAATTAGGAACATCATATCTTTGATAATTCAAAATTTGATCAAAAAGAATATCATGAAAATCCTATATTGATCAAGAATATCCTAATGATAAACCAATATTTGATGAAGAACCTATTTCAAAATATCAAGAGAATCTCATCTTTGATCAAGGAAATCAAGAGGAATTAGTCTCATCTCAACAATATTCATCATATGGAAACTCTTGGAGAAACACAAATACATCCAAATATCCTTGGGATAGATCATTTACTCCTTTTGGAATTTCACACGAATCAGCTTTAGAAAAACTCCTTGAAAATGATCTAATCACGTTGCCTCAAATCACTTCATGTGGTTTTATCTTTTTGAGTAACTATTGTGCATATCATAGACATAATGAGCATGAAACTTCAGATTGCATGGAGTTGAAACATAAAATCCAAAATCTTATTGATGATGACATAATTGAAATTAAAAATCCTAATGAATCATCTAATGAAGATACTACTCTCAAGCAAGATCAAACTTATGAACACATGTCTAGTAGTGGTCCTCTTATAGCTTTCACCTATTCCACCATTCCTTCATTTAATATAGAAGCAAAGTTATCCAATATTCCTCCATCAAACAAAGATCCAAACAGTTTTCATAATGACTATGTATACCCTCAAGGGCTACCTCTAAAAGAGATCCAAGCTAACCTACATCTTGCTACAAACTTCTTTCATGCTTCAAAGGTTATAGACCTCAAGCCTTCATGTGCTACAATGCCTATCATTCCTATTTCAAATGAACCTTCATTATCCATTCAAGAATCCCATGTAAACATTCAGAATCCTACATTGTCCTTAGAAGTGCCTCCATGTCAAGAGACTAATCAAAAGTGCAAAGAAACAAGTCTTATGAAGGATCAAGATCAAGATAAAATCCCTTCTTATCCTATAGTTGACCAAAGTCCCATACCCCAAGAATCTCATGATGAACCTTTCATACCCTTCCATTTCTTTCAAGAAGATACCCTTCCATCTCAAACACTCAATATTCCTTCACCTCCTATATTCTACCCATCTCCTAAGCAAGATCAAGATATTCCTTCCATCTCTAATGAAATTATTGAAAATCAAAAGCAAAGTATTTTTCCTAGGCTATCAAAAGATCCTGGTCAAGATCAAAGTACCCCAATATCCACTTTTCATAAGCCTCCATATCTATCTCAAACTTCAATTGCTCCTATCAAAGTCACTCCTATTAAAGCTACATATAAGCCTATTGGTACAAAGATAAATCTGAAAGACAAAAGCCTTGGCCATGCAGCTCAAAATAAAGATTTTGATATCCCTCCCACATCCCATTTACCTCCATTTGTGCATAATCATATTCCTTCTACATCTTCCAAATCCATCCTTGGTCCCTATATTCCAAAGTTTAAACCTTCATATCTTCCATCTATATTGGGCCCTTACATTTCTCCATCAACCTTTCCTACCATCCTTATCCCACAATCCATTTACCCTATACCCTATCAAGATCAAAAAAGACATACATACTTGAAAAACCAAGCATCCATTCATGTCGATCCTCCATATGAATCCATCCATATAAACCTTATTCATCCACCAATCCCAAGTCCTTTGGAAGAAATTTGAATGCATGACATAAAAATCAAAAATCCAAGAATCCACTTATGTATGAAGAGCACCATGTCCCATCTAATCGACATTTGAATGCAAGAAAAAAAGAAATATTCAAGAGACCAAAAGGGTCCATCAAGCAAAAAGAAAAATCAAAGAAAATGTGGGTTCCTAAATCCCTCATTGAAGAAATGCATTCTAAAGCATCCAAAAGGAAAGACAAATAAAAGAAAGTGTGGATTCCCAAGTCACTTTTGAAGGACTTACACACAAAAGAGAACTCAAAGTTGACATTCAAGCTTCCACTTCACATTCTCCCAAACATATTCCATCTCATTCATCCATCTTGAGTCCTTGTGTCTCAAAATCTATATCCTCTCTTACATCAAAGTCTCAATCTATCTTACCCATTTGTCCTCCATTATTCCTCTACCCTTCAAGGTGGATATCGATGTTGATCTTGATAATACTTCTTATCCTCTTATTCATTATCCTTCCATTCCCTTTTTCACACCCGCACATGGAAAGAATTATTATCCTCTCATTCATCATCCTTCCATTTCCCTTATCCAATCCATTGCATAAATCTTTAGCCACCCTCTACCTTATCCACCATATCACCTTTCCATCACCCTATCAACATCTTTGAGCATACCTTTCAATGGCCTTGGCACATTATATCATACCTTTTCAATGAGTATCCAAAGAGCATGAGGCTTGAGTCCATCCAAAAAGAGAAAAGTGAAAAAAGAAAAAAAAAAGAAAAAAAAAAGAAAAGAAATCCATCCTATGGTGAAAACCACTTCTTGTGGCATCTTAGACAAGTACCATGATGAAAACTTAGCAAACAGGCGTCATGCATAATTCCTCTCTCTTGCACTCTACACTTGGGGGCAAGTTACATCCATTATACCCTCCATCTTTCTACCATTTATCTCACTTACATCCATATTACATCTTTCACCTTTGATCTTGACAAGGTTGAAAATATCCATGAGCATTAAGTATCTTGACATGAGTTATCCTATCCATCAACCTATTCACTTGTTGTGTTCACACTACCCTATCATGATCTTGCTTATCCTGAAGCCACCTTCATTATTCCTAAGAAGTCTTCCCATAATCCCAAACTATACACTCATAGCCTTCACCACCCCTTTATCCTGATTGTGTGATCCTATCCACATTGATCCCTTGATCTTGATCCAAGTGAAAAATGAAAAATGAAAAAAAAATAATAATAATGTTAGAAAAAAAGTCTCTTAATATGTCCATTCCTTTGGACCATTGTCATGACACTAGGTCATTATTCCATATGCTATCCAACACCACATCATTGGCCTATATTGAGATATTATTTTTCCCTAGCTTGGATAATCTTGAGGAGATGGTCCTATGGGTAACATACTTGCTTCATCCATCATCCACCAATTTGCAAATCCTATAACTTGCTAGACATCAGGGAAATTCAATGTGATCTTGTTGGAGAACTAAAAATCTATAAAATTCAAAAACATCAAAAATCTCTAAAATTCAAAAACATCAAAAATCTCTAAAAATCAAAAACATCAAAAATCTCTAAAATTCAAAAACATAAAAAAAATTTTATAAAAAAAAAAAAAATTGAATTTTTTTTTAAAAATCCAAAAAAAATCGTAAAATCTCTAAAATTCAAAAAATCAAAAATTTCAAAAATTCTAAAAAATAAAAAAAAATCTTAAGTAAACACTCAAAAGTTGCATTGCCCAACAAAGCACTGTCTTTGCTAAATCAAACTAGGGGCACCAATCCAAATTCAATGAGCTTATCAAAGCAGACATCAGTTGGCTCAAGTCATTACAACAAAATGGGAAAATGGCTACACTTGAACTTCATGATCAATATCACATTTCAAACATCCAAATACTTGATTTAAACAACAAAAATATTTGAAAAATCAGATCAAAATCTAAAAGGCTTAAACATAACTAAGGATCAAAGTGGATGAAGTTTTTGAAATATGGATCTACAAACAAAAGCAAAAAGGTTCAAAATGTTACTAAATTTTTGGAATCATGTCTTTTTAGAAAATCAATGAAGTCTTGGACTAGATGAGTGATGATAAAGACATGATATTTTCTTGATTGCTACTTGAGTGCTTGCTAGGTTGATTCATAGAAGTATATGAATCTGTCTAATGACATGATCATCAAAGAATCATCGAGGACATTTGTATATGAAAGGGATCAATTCTTTGTCTGTTTACTTACAATTGTTAAAATCCGAGGAAAGAGGTATTCATATCATCATGGTTGAACTAGTGAGGGTTGTACCATTTTCATGTTCCAAACACTCGATGATGATTATAAGCTCCAAATCTTGAATAATGACAGTTAGCTGCATACATCTTAGATTAGATGCATTGTATATTATTTGGCCTTTCTTAGCTTAATTTGCAAGAGGAAAATCAAAAAGGGGGTGGAGTTATCATCATCAAAAGACCAAATCAAGATACATCAAGAGATCAATATAATCAAAGTCCTGATCAACATCATCAAATGTCCATCAATGTATAATCAAAGTCCTAATCAACATCATCAAATGTCCATCAATGTATAATCATAGTCTTGACCAACATCATCAATGTCTGAAGTATCCATCAACAAAAATTATGCTTGATATGATCATCAAAGGTACATCAATATCAAAAAGATAAACCATCAAAAAGGAAATGTCTAATCCATCAAATGATCCATGCTTCCTCAAGGATATCATCAATAATCAATCATGTTGATCAAATAGGGGCAACCTAATCCTATTCATCACCTTCTTTTCTATCAATCCATAATTTTGTATCATCTAATCATGTTGTATCAAATATCAATTAGTCAAATCATCCAAGTGATTATCTAACATCAATCAAGTTATCCTATCATCTGTTTGCTCATCATGAGCGCATCAAATCTACTAACTCTATATCGTGAGGAAGGAAAATCATTATTTTGTCTCTCTAGATATTGAGAGCAAAATATCAATCCATCAACGTATCCTATCAGATTGACATCAACATCAACCAAGTGATTTTGACTGACATCAAATGATACCAAACCATCATCAACTTATCTAGAGCATCAACAAAATCTTATCAACCTATCTCTTCTTATCAATCAAATCTTCTCTCATTAAATTCTCTCATCACTGGGGCAATTTGAAATCAATTTTATTAGGAAACAAATCAAAATTTCCCAATCTCAATCAAATCAGCTACAATCATTTCGATTCATTTCCCAAGGGGGCATGCAATCAGTAACATTATCAAAAATCAGGGACCGATCATCAAAATCAAAGTGAAAGCTTTTATCAAGAAAGTTTTCATAATCAAACAAATCAAACATCGAAATAGGTATTATATCGAAACTATCATCATATTAGGTATCATATCAGATCTATCATCATATCAAGCATCATATCAATCATATCGATCAATCCACCATATCAACCATATCAATCATATCTATATTAAATTCATATAAAAAATCCAAGGATCTATTATTGAGAGACATCAAATGAACATCAAAGAGCTATCATCAATGAATCAAGACCAATCAATCAAGCAAGATCAAAGTATTCTTTGAATCGACATGCTTCGCATGTCAACTCAAAGATGGGCATTTGAAATCACCTAAAAATGAACAAGGACAATTTAGTGATAAATCAAAGAAAATCAAGTCAAATCAAAGAAAAGCAAGGACATAATTGAATTAACAAGATCATAATGCACATTTAGCCAATCAAAATGAAAATCAAATATTCACTCAAGACACATCAAAATTGATAGCATTTTAATCAAGTGAAATCAAATCAAAATACAATTAAATCAATTAATTGTATAGTCTTGGATTAAATTAAATTCAACCCATTCAAGGGGTGCATGGCTAAAATAAATCAATTAAATCAATTAATAAATCTCAATTTCCCTCAACACCCATAAAAGGAGGAAATTCATCAACCAATGAGATTTAAGGAAACATCTTCACATGGATCAAGTCTAATTGAATCTCATTCACTCAAAGTGGAAAGGGAATCTCATCCACTGATTTTGTCTTCTTGTCCCAAGCTTTGAGGACACAAACTTTGCATTGTCCCCAAAGGGTGGAACCAAGGACTTAACCCCAACTCAATCATGATCAAAGGCAACTACACCCCCTACCATTGAGAAATATATAAAAGGGAGGCTAAAATCCTTCACAATTCATCAACCACACATCTGAGAATTGTATCAAACCTCTTTCAATTTGAGTTTAGAAAGGAATTTGAGAGCATTTTAGCATTTATCTTGATAATTGTTAGCTTTAGCATTGTTTTATCTCTATCACTCTCATTCTAGGACTGTCATTAATGAGAGCTTGTTGAGAGCTTCTACCATTAATATCTTAGTTAGAGAGCTATAGGATGCTCAATTAGTCATTGATTTAGTTAAATAGTTGCTCAATTGTGGTTTAATTTAGTTACTAATTCATTTATTATTGATGATTAACCCTAATTCTATGAAGGTACATTCATGTGTACACAATCCCAAGTCTTATTATTAGAAGTTCTGAAATTGTTGTTCGGATTGTTGGTATTATTGGTATTATATGGAGCTTTACTTGTTTGATTCATGTTATTTGAAGAGTTGGCTCCATATGGTAAAATGAATGGGGTAGGTTTCAAGTTGTGGGATTACACAACCCCATCGTTCACAATTTTTTTTATTGTTGTTCTTATTCCATGAATTAGATTTATCATTTTGATTGCTAGTCCCTTGATTATTAAAATATTTAGGGACATGATTATTATTATTACTGTTGTTATTGTTGGATTTGTTGTCTTTAAATAACTTAATCTCATTTCTCTTGACCAAGACATCTTCAATCTTAACTCCATTTTCAATGATTTTTTCAAAGGTTGATGGACATTGAAGTTGTAAGCGATAATTCATTTCAGCGGTCAAGTTATTGGTAAAGATCTCTGGATTTTCTCTTTTTTCAGGTATGGTTCATGGATATCTCACAAAAACGGCCCTCCATCTTTGTAAGAATCCTAGAAAAGACTCTCCATCCTTCTTCTTGGTGTCACATAACTTGAGCATCGTTATCTCATGCTCAATTATGTAAGAGTAATGGGTTACGAACTTTGAAGCCAACTCTCCAAAGGATTTTATTCTGGGAGCTAGTTTCGAAAACCACTCCATTGCAGGACCTCCTAAGCTTCTCAGGAAGAGTCTCATTAGATAGGTATCATTATGCATAAACTCTATACTTAGGGTGCAAAATTCTCATAAATGATCTTGTGGGTCTATTTTACCCAAGCAATTATCGTATTTAGGAAAAATGGTGTTAAAAGGAAATGCCACCATTGTTAAGCTTTTGTCGAAAGGAAAAGGACACAAAGCTTCGATTGAGAAGGCCTTAGGTTCAGCCACCTTCTTTAAGGTATCTATTTGGTCTTGAAAGGCCTTAAGTTGCCTAGTCATAGTATGCATAGGATCATCTTGCTGCTGGTCTTTCTTTATTTGGTCAATATCGAAATCATAGGGCAGCTTGACTCCCTTTTGAGCTAAGTTGAGGAAAAATTTTTCCCTATCTTTGTCAATCATTTTTTCCATAACCTCTAGAAAATTGTTGTCTTGGGCAGCTTTCGCAACCCTTTCTTCAAGTGTATCCTTGGGATCATAGTTGGCATGGTTGATATTGTGATAGGCTAAATTTATATCACCCATCTCTTCGACTCTTGGCTCAAACAAATTTGGAAATATTTCTTGTTCTTGATTTGGATCTTTAAACTCACTTTGGTACTCTCTCTCTCTTGCTCTTGGTTTGCAAAATGAGTGCTATCTCTCGGTAAAAAGGATATCCGATAGGTTGTGGACCGTAGAAATCGGCATTCAACAAAGGTTCGTTTCAAAATGATCCTTGATTATGAGAGTTGTTGATTTATTATTGAAGAGATTTAAAATATAAAGATGATTTTCAATGGATATCTCTCAACTTGTATATGTATTTCAAACACAACAACCACACATTCACTTGTCTCTTTTACCCTTTAAACAAAAAATGTTTGATTTGTAGAGCATTGTCATGGGTTTTTCACAAGAAGACAATTCAAGCACCTACCTTAGCACATAATTTGGTTCGTAAACATGTCTCTAAAAAGGTAGGCTTGCTAATTTATCAAGGATTTAGTATGGATTCCGTTCAAATAGACTTTAATCTTTCATCCCCCAAGTATGTTAAGGGGTTTCCCACACGCATCGAGGTATGATTTTGCGCAATCCATAAAGACTACTAGAGGAAATTAGAAAAATTAAAATCCATTTGTCACACACCCCATTAAGGATGCATGTGTTTCATTTTATAGTGGGTGGATTTCTACGGCAAAAAGTGAGCATATCCCACTTTGGGCTGTCCCTCTCACTGGCCCTTTTAAGGTAAAACACAAGTGGCGAGCCCAACTATTGCTCTAACATATATATTGAAAGCAAGAAATGAACTTAGGCCAACAATTTGAGGAGGTTGATTCACTCAACGAGTGGAGATCATATCCTTTCTTTGTTTTTCTTTGTTCCACACAATCAAGCACATTTGTTCTTTCCCAATCTTGTAAGAAAGAGATTCTTAAAATTGAAGTGTGATGATTTATTTCCTTGCTTTATTTAGCTATGTTTAAAAGAATACCATAATTTAATCAAGTGCAAGCTTGAATAGAGAAATACCTTTCCTTGTAGCTAGCCTAAGCTAGGGGTATTTTTGAAAGGTTTTGTCATTGTCTTTTTTTTTTTAGCTTACCTTGGCAATAGCCTCCTCCAAATGTGCTTGTCCTCCAACAAATCAGTCAACACCGATAATCAAAGTGAGGGGAAACCAAAATCAAATTGACAAAGCAATAATTTAAGCAATAAAATTTTAAGCTCTTGCTTGCAAATTTTTCAATCTAATTGATTTAAGAGCTAAAGATCCAATTTAGGGAGACAAATTTACTTTTATAGGCTTCAACCTCGGCAAGGTATTTTTGATATACTTGATTGTCTTCTTCTTGTGTTGTCTCTAAAACAGCTTTGATATGTGCTTGGTTTTCTCTCTTTATCCTTCTAGTGAGTGCCTTCCCTTCTTGGTTAAATCACTTTTCTGGTCTCTAGACCTTTTTGCACCTGCTCATTTACTGTCAAGAATGTACGAATAGATAGATCAATGAATTTATCCATTTATTGGCAAATTAAGATAAAAATTTGCAGGCGACATTGTCCAGCATGTACGTGACAACAAATTATTTGCAGGTGCAACTTTAATGATAGCGAGTGACACTCTACAGCAGCTCAAGCAATATCAAAAATTGCATAGGAGTAAACACTTTATTGCTAAGTGCAAATAAAACTCTAAGAAGTGATAACAGATTTATCCAAAGCGACAGTAAATTGATTGAAAGCATAAATGGAAATGTTAGAAGCGTGATTGTTTCTGTCAAATGCTGAGTAAAGCATTGAGTTACATGACAACAGATTCTTGATAGATGACACTTTCCAGCTCGTAGGCATAACTATAAGTGGCAAATGCAATATATCTTTATCGTACAGGCGACAAGAGAAAGAGTGAGAGCGGCTAGAAATTATTGCATAGGCACAAACGTCTAGCAGATAGGTGCAAATACAGAAGTCATAGGCGACACCAAAATTTTTGTAAGCACAACTGTATTGTTCATAGGTGACACTTTGCCTATTTCCTGTAGAATAAACATGGAAAATAGAAAAGTACAAGTAGCAATAAATGATCCAAATGACAAAAATTGACAAAATGAGGTTTAGGGCCCCACGGTGGGTGCCATTTTGTGTACAAGTGAATGTACCTTCATAGAATTAGGGTTAATCATCAATCAATAAATGAAATAGTAACTAAATTACAACCACAATTGAGCAAACTATTTAACAAAATCAATGACTAACTGAGCATCCTATGGTTCTCTAACTAAGATGTTAATGGTAGAAGCTCTCAGCAAGCTCTCATTAATGATAGTCTTAGAATGAGAATTGATAAAGATAAAATGATGCTAAAGATAACAATTATCAAGATAAATGCTAAAATTCTCTCAAGTGCCTTTCTAAACTCAAATTGCAAGAGGTTTGATGCAATTCTCAAATGTGTGGTTGATTCATTGTGAAGGATTTTAACCTCCCTTTTATAGATTTCCCAATGGTAGGGGGTGTAGTTGCCTTTGATCATGATTGAATTGGGGTTAAGTCCTTGGTTCCACCCTTTGGGGACAATGCAAAGTTTGTGTCCTCAAAGCTTAGTACAAGAAGACAAAATCAATGGATGAGATTCTTTCTCCACTTTGAGTGAATGAGATTCAATTGAGCTTGATCCATGTGAAGATGTTTCCTTAAATCTCATTGGTTGATGAATTTCCTCCCTTTGTGGGTGTTGAGGGAAATTGAGATTTATTAATTGATTTAATTGATTTATTTTAGCCATGCACCCCTTGAATGGGTTGAATTTAATTTAAACTGAGACTATACAATTAATTGATATAATTGTATTTTGATTTGATTTCACTTGATTAAAGTGCTATCAATTTTGATTGATCTTGATTGAATATTTGATTTTCATTTTGATTGGCTAATTATGCATTGTGATCTCGTTAATTCAATTATGTCCTTGCTTTTCTTTGATTTGACTTGATTTGCCTTGATTTATTATTAAATTGCCTTGTCCATTTTTAGGTGATTATAGTAAGAAGTGTAGAAAAGATGGTACCCTTTGTGTTGTGTAACACAACCAAGGATACTATATAGAGCATCACTCTTTGTACCAAGGGTGTAGGGCCTGACATTATGGATGATAAAAGGATATGATATGCATGGGTTCACATCTATAGAACCCATCCCAAATAGTACTCTGCATTTGCATGGATCTCCTCACAATCTCATTGTGCTCTTGGTCTGACTGGCTTGCCTCAAACTATAAGTCACGGGATTCTGTAGACATCCTCCAATGTCACAGTAATCTCTCTTGAGGGAAGATGGAAGGAGCATGTATCCTCATCCCACCTCTCTATCAGAGCTGACAACATGGATCAGTGTAGTCTAATCTATGGTAGGACTGTTACCTAGTACAACCCTACATCTCTCAATAACTGCATCTCATCCTCTGATAGATCGAACAATCTCTCTCTAACTATCCCTAGTAGTCCTGCAAAGGGATGCTCTCAGAGACGAACCAGGTCCTGTAAGCACAAACAAACATCATATCAGCAATCTACATCATCAAATCTACCAAACTAACTTGACTAGGTCAAGGTCGATCTCAGCTAGGTCAAGGTCAACCTTACTGGGCCAAGGTCAACTTTGTTGGGTTAGGGTCGACCTTTCTGGATCAAGGTTGACCTCATCCCAGACAAGGTGGAGAACTTCCAGTCCATGTCGACCTTCTTGGGTCAAGGTTGACATTGCTAGGTTGGGGTCAACCTTTAAGGTTCAAGTTCAACCTTGCCTACCAAAATCAAGAATTTGACAAATATAGGAAACAACAACAGCAGGCTTACCTCAGGAAGTGGTTGTCTGATCGCCAAGCTCTCTCTCAGAAGCTCCATGTGCATCGCTTAAAGTTCTTCTCTCCTCAGCATCTTGTTCTCTCTCTTCAAATCTGCAAATGGTAAGAATGGGTAATAATGACTTCCTTTTCTTTATTTATAGTCAAAATTAAGGTTTTATTAGGGCTTTTCTAGGGTTTACTCATGTTAAACTCAAAATTCCCTTTGTATGCATTAAGATAGACATTCACTCTTTTCATCATAACCTGAGTTGGGTAACTCTATTTTCATTATCGTTACTAGCGTTGGAGTCATGATTCAGATACCTAACCTCTTGAACTAGTTTAGGAAGGCTAGGAATCCTTCTAATTGGTTTAGGAAAGGACTTTTCAACAAACTACATATCCAATGTATAGGGTTATCTTTATCACCCTGTTTCACCCTTCAGAAGAAGAAAGCCCAAACAGGGGGGCATAAGGGGCTTTATGCACTTCTCACTTTTCATTTAGTAAGCTCTAGGTGATTTTTACTAACCTTGTGTGTTGTAGGTTCTAACAGTTTTTTGCAGGATCTCTACATTGAGGACTTGGCTATATCCTTTTTATTTACTATGATGTTTTCTTACTTTAGCTTGCATATTCATGTAGTGTCATATACAAGCTAAAGTGGGGGCTAAATTTATCATCTTAAAATGGAAGCACTTCCATCTTGATAGGTTTAGCACCCTCTTTTAGTGCATTTATCATGATAGATTTTCATTTAGGATGCACTTTCCACTTGTTTTTCCTCATTCTGGTGAAATTAGGGTTAGGATCTCAAGGATTCTCCTTGATTTCCCTTCTCTAAGGCTCAATTTTCTAGGTAGGATGTAGGTATAGGTCCTCCTATCCCTCATCATGTTCATCATAGGCCTCTATGTCTTGTTCTGTCACTCTAACCTATCTTGATATCTTTTCCAAGTCTCTGGGCATCCCCAGGATCTCCTGTTTCCAACACAAATGGGATATGGACCCCTAGGTCAAGGTCGAGGTCAACTCTGACCTAGGTCAGGGTCGAGGTCAACTTTGACCTACATCAAAGTCCTTGATTTACCTTCTCTATGGCTCAATTTTCTAGGTAGGATCTAGGTATAGGTCCTCCTAGCCCTCAGTATGTTCATCATAGGCCTCTATGTCTTGTTCTAGCATTCTGACTTGTTCTGATATCATTTCCAAGTCTTCAGGCATCCCTGGGATCTCCTGCTTCCAATAAAAATGGGATCTAAACCCCTAGGTCAAGGTCAAGGTTGACTCTAACCTGTTCAAGGTATAGGTCCTCCTAGCCCTCAGCATGTTCATCATAGGCCTCTGTATCTTGTTCTGGCACTCTGACCTATTCTGATATCATTTCCAAGTCTTCAAGCATCCCTGGGATCTCCTGTTTCCAATAAAAATGTGATCTAGACCCCTAGGTCAAGGTCAAGGTTGACTTTGACCTAGGTCAAAGTCAAGGTCAACCTTGACCTTTATTGGGATTTGATTCCCCTTTTCAAATTTTGGTCCCGACGGGCCCTGAAATCAATGTCGAGTCCTTGAATCCAAATGCGAAAAGGTTTTAATTTGAATTTCATTTATTTCTTTTCCCTCCTAAGTTGGTTATTGTGATTGGAACATAATTCAAGGTGAAATTTAAATTATGGGCCCTTACATTGCCCGAGGATTCCCTCCTTGAAACCTCTATATAAAGACTCTCTCTTACCTTCATTTTCACCAAGCAACTTGATGATCAAGTGCTCTCAAGGAGACATAATTGATTGAAGCAAGCAAGAAATTGATGGAAAAGTGAAGATGCAAGATTGCAAGAGGATGATATAGAAGATCAATCCATTGTTGATATCAAGCATCTTTTGTGGACACACCATTATGAACCTCTACTTGGAGCAAGAGAGATCCCTTCTTCCTTGATCCACCATTTTCAACATTCAAGCATTCAAAGATACAATTATGGGGTAGCAATTACAGATTATGAGTTTGGTGAGAGTACTTTAGCCTTGGGGGCTTGGTATGCTTTCTTATCTTATTCAAATCTATGCATTTCTTCCTCATAACATTTCATGCTAGGGTTTCAATCTAGAGGATTAGATCTTGGCATTACACATTCAATACACACACATATTCTATTACATCCAGCTATTCGTGGAGGTGGAGATCACCAAAATGGGGGTTTGACTAAGGCAAAACCCTATATAGCCACCCCAAAACACCATTTTTAGATATCTATAGCTGTGGTTTCGAGAATTGAAGAGCAGATCTGAGTACCCTTTTCGTCAAATTTCTGGGATCCATGAATAAAATTTCTGTCTGAGTTGCTTCAGGTCAGGGTTGACTTTTAGTGAGGGGTAAGATTGTACCCCAGGGTAAGATCTTACCCCAATTTCAAGGTCAAGGTTTACTTTCCCCAAAATTGGAAAAGATTTTTGGGTATTCTTTGTTTCGGCTTTTTGGTCACGGATCTAGATGCAGAGTTTCCTAAAATTGTACACAGGCATCAGAAAATAGGTATTTCTAGATCAGTTTTACTATGAGGTATGTATTTGATCCTATCTAATTCCAAGCATTTCCATATTTACCTTAGTTCAATTCATTGATATATTCATATGTATATAATAAAAAAATGGAGGTCTAGGATCTTTACTAGGTACATTGTGAAAACCCTACCTACCTACACTTCCATTTTGCCTTTTTACACTTAGCCAAGAAACTAACTTTTTCCCAAGGAAAAATGCACCACCACTAGTACTCTTTTTGTCATTAATGTTTCCTACCCAATCATCATCAGTATAAGCATGAAGTTCAAAGCTATCATTTATGTCATACCATAAGCCATAGTCTATGGTTCCTTTCATATATCTCAGTATCCTTTTCACAGCAGTTAGGTGTGTTTCTTTGGGTTCTACCTGATATCTAGCCACAATTCCAATAGCATTAGCAATATTTGGTCTAGTGTGTGTTCGATATTGTAATCCTCCAACTATTGATCTATACACGGTCTGAAAAATTGTCATGCCCATAAAATTTCACTCTAAAAACACACCAATTTTTTTTTTTTTATAAAAAGGATAAGAGGGTAAGAGAAATGTTCCAAGGATCTATGTATGATGGCATCAGACAAGTCAGCCTCAATCAAGGATCAAGTCAAGCTATGGTGTTATAATATGACAATGAGGGTCTAGTGTATTAAGGATAAAAAATTAACTATCTAACATTAAAAAAAAAACATCCCTACAATGTAGTCCGAGGAATAAATTCATTGATATTCAAATTCTTTATAATAAAAGTTTGACAAAGGACTTAAACGTGTCGTCTAGAACACATTGTTATCTAAACGTATTTAGCTATACTACCTCCTACACTACAACTAAATACCTTCCTATAAAATGATTTAATCATGACAATTCAATTATATGTATTTAGGTTATAACCTTATTATCTACTTTCAATTTGTTTTATCTATATGACCCCAATTCTATTAAGTGATCCCTCTTTTAGTTAATTAATTATTGAAGGTAATAAACTTTTCTTTTTACAAGCCATTATAACATTGGTTAATAATTAACATAATTATTAGATATATTCATATAAGTGTAAATAAATTATTTAAATAATAGTTATATTATTTTATAATGCCTACTAATTAATAAACCATGAGATCATCAAATTATTTAATTAATCATTTAATAGAAAAATAAAATATTAAATCTCAACTAAATAATTATTAATCCATGGTTCAATAATGAACCAAAAAGGTCTAATCACTTAAATTGATTAATAGCTAATAGATCAATTATTAATAAAAAACTAAGACTAACCCTATATATAGTCCTAATCATGACCCTATAACACTCCACTAAGTCTAGCCCTTCTAGGCCCTACTAATCTACTCATTAGGCTAACATTCCTATTCACAAATATGCTAGGCAAAGATGAGTAGCAAATTAATCTAATATAAAATAAAACTAATAAAACTTCCTACCAAATATATATCCCAGAAGCATGCGTTGGTCTTTGGGAGACAAAGGAAGTTTTGATTTGATATGGGGGTCCCACCAAAAAGGTGACCCATCTTCCCAAGCTAGGCTCATGCAAGGGAAGGATTGGGCATTTTTTTTTTTAAAACAAAAACTAACATGCACTAAGGCCTAACGCATGATCCAAGGAGTGGAGAGATTGAGGGAAGCATGGGGACAAGGGAGTTTGGGTCTCACCCCATTCCATTCCCATAGACTTAGCCCAATACTCACGCAGGTAAGGGGTTAGATAGTATGACCAAGAAAAAACAACATAGGAATAATATAAAATATGCAGCCAAGTACACTTGAATGAAAAGAGCTTTGGCCAATGAAACATAAATCATTAATGCTAAGTCAGGTATCCCATTCTCAACGCCACCTGGGTTTTTTTTTTTTAAGTGTTTTATTATTATTTTATTTGTTTTGAATACAAGTTGGTAGTGTATATATTATTAAATTGACTGTGGCAAGGAAATGTATGGGAATTAGTTTCCCATACATTTTCCAGAGACGTGTAGGTTTCCATTTGTCCATTTCCTTAGTTTTTTTTTTTTAACTTGTTTGTGTTGCTATTTATTTTCCCCTACACACTTAAATTAATTTTGATGATTTTGTTTACTAATAAGAGATATAGTTGATCAAAAATTGACTTCATTTTTAACCTTATAGTTTCTTATAGTAGTGCTTTAGAGATCTAATTTTTATTCATTTGTGCAACTAAACTATATGTTTCTCATCCAAAATAACATGACAAGTTAACAATTTACTTTGTAAAGATAGAGGGTGAGATAAAGTGAATGATTCATTGCTTGAATTCAAATAACATTTACTTATAATGATCTCAATAGAAGATTGATAATATTTTGATAACTCTCTTTTCATTTTCTAAGTCTTCTCATTTCTAAAACAATATAAATGCCATTTATCAATGAGGGGAAAACTATTCTACATTTTTCATCATAAGCTAACAAACCCATTATATTGCAATGAAATAAAACACATTTTCCATTATACCAAAGTATTCATGAAACAATAGCAAGTTGATAGTCTACCTAAAATTTGATCACACCTTGGATACACATGAAATCTTCTTTTGAGCATCATTTCATATTAACAAAATATAACTATCAACAAGATATTCATACATCTCCTCACATCTTAAAAACTACACTTGATACAAACACAACCTTGGAGTAATAACTCCATTACAAAATACAATAAACTCATGGATATCACAAGATATCCTTACAAAGTCTTAATACACAAAACAAGAGTGACGCAACTTAAGATATGAAAACACCATCAAATTTCTTCAAGAGTCCTTCTTCAACATGAATGCATCATTGGCTTCCATAACCTGAAAGTAAACAAAATATAGGCCAAGGAGTGCTCACCTCCCAACCTAGGCTTCTACGAAGCTACCCCCAAGCTAGGGGAACCATCACAAGAGAAGGAGAACACACCCATACAATCCTACAACACAACATCATAAACAAAAAAATTACAAGAAAACTCCCTTCCAAGGTTATCACAAAGAGTCAAGAAAAATGACTCAAATAGGGTGAAGGTGGAACCAAATCCAAGAGGAGAAGACACATCTCTTGATGAGAGCTAAGCGATCACTTGGCTTCCTCATCAAATATCTTTCTCCACAAACACAATCCCACAAACTCCTTATGACCCCCAAAATGCAAAATATAAAATAGAGATGGCTACATGGAGCCCATACATTCATGTTCATCCCTCTCCTATCCAAGGAGAGACTCTACACTCTTGAATGTCCCAATGAATCCCTTCACCCTCAAGGCTACTCTTCCCTCCCAAGGGTGAGTATGGCCTTGAAAACTCCCTCAACAAATTACTACAAACACATAAAAGCAAAGAAAACTTCAAGAACAACAAAGAAACTTCACATTTACAATGTAAGAATTCATGCTCAAAACAAGCTCATGATTCTTGTAACATCTATAAAAAACCACATTTTCACAACACAAGAAAACATAAACTACAACATCTAAGAAATTACATATCCTCCATTATCACAAAATCATCAAGCTTACAACACATACAATACAAGAGGAATAAAAAGCTAAATTTTGAATACAAGGGAATAACAATCAAGAGAGCTCTTTCTCTCAACATGAAAACAAGAATAGGAGAAGAATGATGAAAACCACCAACCTTGATCCAAGCTATGGAGGAAAGTTGATGAAGAGCTTTCCACTTTCCAAGGTTCTCCAAAGTAGCTAAGTCTCCAAATCTGGAGAGTGGGTGTCAACCCAATAGCTTCCCCAAAACTCCTACTAAAAGAGGTTTTTCACTAAACCCTCATTAATAGATATGGCTCATGGAGATATTTCATCCCTCCTTGTCTCCCTTCATAAATGAGATGGAGACCAAGAATGGGGAAAGAGGTATAGGCTTGACCTCATTTGCCATCCCTCCATTTTCAAAATTTTCTTTGAGGGGTACTTTTCAAGGTCCATAAATGAGTTATGGGCCTAATTTTGACAAAAAATTAAACTCCCATACCAAGGTACATCAAGTGGGGTGGCTAAAAAGGACCCTAATTACACCCTAAGGGCTCATTTAACCTCCCTAAACTACAATTGAAGTTTGATTTCGGGTTCAACATGATTTGACCTTCTCTAAGGCTTCCTAACCAAGGTTTTATAAGGAAAACCTAAAGGTGGTACCATCCTAGATTGATGACATCAAATTCCAAGTGGACATGTCATGGCCTTAAGCACATACACATGTGTCAAGTGACACAACAAAAAGAGACATGTCACAAGCCATGTGGCATATCCACTTGGGCATTCACACAAAAATACATTTACAATTAATAAATAAATCAACACATTCATGCATCATACTTTTACAAAATAAATACATTACGAGGTTATTGACTTCTCACTAGAAGCAACCTTGGTTCAAATGGATTTAACATTAGTCTCTGTGATGATTCTCCAAATTTACCATGGCCTATTTCCCTGCACACTCAAGTCCAATATCAGTAGTCCAAGAAAATAAAACATGTAATTGTATAACATTAATAATCAAATAATTCTCAAGTAATCAATCATAATTTAAGTCAAAGTTTTCACAAGGCATAATCATTCATTTATAAGTAACATATATCTCATCATGAATATATTTAATTCATCACTAAAATAAACTTGAAACTTAAACATTGCATACATATAAAATTTGATTTGCAATTAAACTTCATTACCATAATCAATCATAAAATAGAATTAAAAACACACATGTAAGTTTCAATTGATGACTCAGTATTCATCATCCAAATCATAATGTAATGTTCACCAAACTACTAAATTGATAAAACCACAATATAGAGTATCGGTAAAATCCATAACATCAAAATATAATCATAAAATATGTCTATCTCATATGCAGAACTAAATGGCTATGATAGGCTCAGGGTGAGGCCTCACAAAAATACACATTGATTCATCATCAACTGTTAGCTTATTACCAGTCACCATGGGTGTACCAACTAGTTTACAATCCTCCATTCCAAAAAAAATTCAACATTTCTCTAAGATATTTAGTTTGATAAATAAAAATGCCATCTTTGCTCTGATTTATTTGTAGTCCAAGAAAGAATTTCATTTTGCCTATCATGGACATCTCAAATTTACTTTCCATTTCCTTAAAAAATTTATCACATATATCATCATTGCCTCCAAAGGTAATATCATCAACAAAGACTTCTATTATCAAGATTCCATCTTCACTAGTTCTTAAATACAAATTACTATTAGTATTACCTTTTTCTGAATCCAAGCCGAAGTAAGTACTTGTCTATCCTTACATACCAGGCCCTTGGAGCTTTCTTTAGCCCATACAGAGCTTTCTTCAACTTGCATACCATGTCTCCATCTTCACATAAAGGAAATCCATTAGCTTGTTCTATATACACTTCTTCAAGATCCCCATTCAAGAATACAGATTTTACATCCATCTGATACACCTTGAAATTCTTATGTACAACATAAGCCAAGAATAATCTTACAACTTCTATTCTGGAAACATGAGCAAAATGTCTCTTCAAAGTATATGCCTTCTTGTTGTGAGGAGCTTTTACATACTAGTCTTTCTTTGTTTCTTACAACAACCCCTTCTTCATTCATTTTGTTTCTGAAAACCCATTTAGTTCCTATCACATTTTTATTCTTAGGTCTAGGAACCAGTTCCTAAGTGTTATTCTTCTTTATCTGATCTAATTCTTCTTTCATAACATTTATCCAAGATTCATCACTACAAGCTTCATTTGTATTCTTTGGTTCAACTTGAGAAATTAAACAAATTTCTTCTCTAACCTTTGATCTAGTCAGTACTCCTTGATTTGTATCACCAATAATTTGCTTCTTAGGATGATTGTTCTTTACATACCTCAAAGTTTTAGGAACCTCAGTATCCTTATCTATGTCATTATCACATATCTCATTTTCGCATTCACTCTCAATGATTTCTTCTTCTTTTGTAGCAGTAGCCCCTTTGATCTATGTATCCTGATCATAGTCATACATTCTCTCTTGTATCTAAAATCTTTCATCTATATTTGCATTGTGACTTTCAATTATTTTTCTTAATCTTAGATTAAAGCATTTGTAAGCCTTACTCTTAGTAGAGTAACCAAGAAAAATTCCTTCATCATTTCTAGCATCAAACTTTCATATCTCATCATCTCTCTTTATATAGCACTTACTACCCAATATTCTAAAATGTTTTACAATAGGAGTATGATTGAACCATAATTTATAAGGAGTCTTACTTGTACCTTAACTGATCTAAATTATGTTCAATGTGTACACTGTTGTTCCAACAACCTCTCTCCAATACATATGAGATACATTTCCTTCAAGAAACATTGTCCTAGCAGCATCTAGTCCTGTTTCTTCGCTCTGTTATCCCATTCCGTTGTGGAGTCCTAGGAGAAGATGTTTATCTTTGTATTTCATGTTCTTCACAGTATGAATTGAATAGGTCTGAAGTAAATTCTTCACCTCTTTCTAACCTCAAACATTTTATTTTTAAACCTGATTCATTCTCTACTTTTACTCTGAATATCTTGAATTTATCAAATGCCTCTAATTTATCTTTTAAATAAATAACCCACATCATTCTAGAAAATCATCAATAAAAAGTATAAAATACATTTCACCATAGTATGATTTTGTCCTTGTAGGTCCACATAAATTTGTATGTACCATATCCAACTTTCCCTTTGATGTATATTCTTTACTATTATAACTATTTTTAGTATGTTTTCCCATAACACATTCTCTGCATATAGTGTTAGATGGTTTGACAATCTTTGGTATATCTCTTACTGCATTAGTCAAACTTTCCTTCACAATGTTATCAAAATTAACATGACAAAATCTTTTGTGCCATAACCAACTGTCATCTACCTTTGCAACAAAACAAGAAGCTCCAGATGTATTTAATTCAAATACATTACCTCTAGAATTAGTACCGGTTGCAATCAACTTTCCTTCCTTACTTCAAATAAAACATTTACCATTACTAAATTGTAATTGAAACTCTTTTTCCATCAACTATCCAAAACTCAACAAGTTATGCTTAAGTCTGTCAACAAGTAGTACATTATAAGTATTAGTCTTTCCATCCAGAGTAATAGATCCTACTCCTATGATAGATTTAGGAAGATTATCTCCAAACCTTACAACACCACCATCATACTTTACTAACTTTTAACAAAATTATTTTTGTCCCTAGTCATATGATGTGAACAACCAGTGTCTATAATCCATTCAGTTTTATTATCAACATGTGACATTAAAGCCTTTTCCTCATGTACTGGTTCATCTCTAATAGCAACAAATATGATCTCCTCATAATCTAAATCATCATCATCAGAAATACCTTCACTATCATAGTAAAATTCTTTATCATTTGAGTACTTAGATTTGAAAAACTGAGGTTTGTACTTAGGAACCCTTGTAGGAAATCTAGATGCAAAATGACCAACCTTATTGCATGAAAAATATTTTAAAGGTAAACTGCCTTCAAATGTACACTTACCTCTCTTTTCTCTTCTAGCGATCAATGTAATAAGTTCATCCATCTTTCTTTCTTCAACCATTATATGTTCCCATTCCTCAACATATTCTCCAAGCTCTTCTTTCAGACTCTCACTGCTAGTGCTCAAAAGTGCAGACATTGTCTTCTTATGTGCAGATGTCTTCTTTTGAGCACCAGTAGTGAGAGTCTGAAAGAAGAGCTTGGAGAATATGTCAAGGAATGGGAACAGATAATGGTTGAAGAAAGAAAGATGGATGAACTTATTATATTGATTGCTAGAAGAGAAAAGAAAGGTAAGTTTAAATTTGAAGGCAGTTTACCTTTAAAATGTTTTTCATGCAATAAGGTTGGTCATTTTGCATCTAGATTTCCTACAAGGGTTCCTAAGTACAAACCTCGGTTTTTCAAATCTAAGTACTCAAAGGATAAATAATTTTACTATGATAGTGAAGGTATTTTTTATGATGATGATTTAGATTATGAGGAGATTAGATTTGTTGCTATTAGAGATGAACTAGTACATGAGGAAAAGGCTTTAGTGTCACATGTTGATAATAAAACTGAATGGATTATAGACACTAGTTGTTCACATCATATGACTAGGGACAAAAATAAGTTTGTTAAAAGTTAGTAAAGTATGATAATGGTGTTGTAAGGTTTGGAGATAATCTTCCTAAATCTATCATAGGAGTAGGATCTATTACTCTGGATGGAAAGACTAATACTTATAATGTACTACTTGTTGACGGACTTAAGCATAACTTGTTGAGTTTTGGACAGTTGATGGAAAAAGAGTTTCAATTACAATTCAGTAATGGTAAATGTTTTATTTGAAGTAAGGAAGGAAAGATGATTGCAACCGGTACTAATTATAGAGGTAATGTATTTGAATTAAATACATCTAGAGCTTCTTGTTTTGTTGCAAAGGTAGATGACAGTTGGTTATGGCACAAAAGATTTTGTCATGTTAATTTTGATAACATTGTGAAGGAAAGTTTGACTAATGCAGTAAGAGATATACCAAAGATTGTCAAACCATCTAACACTATATGTAGAGAATGTGTTATGGGAAAATAGACTAAAAGCAGTTATAATAGCAAAGCATATACATCAAAGGGAAAGTTGGATATGGTACATATAGATTTATGTGGACCTACAAGGACAAAATCATACTATGGTGAAATGTATTTTATACTTTTTATTGATGATTTTCTATAATGATGTGGGTTATTTATTTAAAAGATAAATCAGAGGCATTTAATAAATTCAAGATATTCAGAGAAAAAGTAGAGAATGAATAAAGTTTAAAAATAAAATGTTTGAGGTCAGACAGAGGTGAAGAATTTACTTCAGACCTATTCAATTCATACTGTGAAGAACATGGAATACAAAGACAAAAATCTTCTCCTAGGACTCCACAACAGAATGGGATAACAGAGTGAAGAAACAGGACTATACTTGACGTTGCTAGGACAATGTTGCTTGAAGAAAATGTATCTCATATGTATTGCAGAGAGGCTATTGGAACAATAGTGTACACACTGAACATAATTCAGATCAGAGAAGGTATAGGTAAGACTCCTTATAAATTATGGTTCAATCATACTCCTATTGTAAAATATTTCAGAATATTTGGTAGTAAGTGCTATATAAAGAGAGATGATGAGATACGAAAGTTTGATGCTATAAATGATGAAGGAATTTTTCTTGGTTACTCTACTAAGAGTAAGGCTTACAAATTCTTTAATCTAAGATTAAGAAAAATAATTGAAAGTCACAATGCAAATATAGATGAAAGGTTTCAGATACAAGAGAGAATGTATGACTGTGATCAAGATACATAGATCAAAGAGGCTGCTGCTACAAAAGAAGAAGAAATTGTTGAGAGTGAATGCGAAAATGAGATATGTGATAATGACACAAATAAGGATGTTGAGGTTCCTAAAACTATGAGGTATGTAAAGAACAATCATCCTAAGAAGCAAATTATTGGTGATACAAATCAGGGAGTACTGACTAGATCAAAGGTTAGAGAAGAAATTTGTTTAATTTCTCAAGTTGAACCAAATAATACAAATGAAGCTTGTAGTGATGAATCTTGGATAAATGTTATGAAAGAAGAATTAGATCAGATAAAGAAGAATAACACTTAGGAACTGGTTCCTAGACCTAAGAACAAAAATGTGATAGGAACTAAATGGGTTTTTAGAAACAAAATGAATGAAGAAGGGGTTGTTGTAAGAAACAAAGAAAAACTAGTATGTAAAGGCTATGTTAGAAATAGGGAATACTGAGAGGGGGGGGTGAATCAGTTTTCTACAAACTTTAACTTTTTCCCACTTATGGATATAACAAATTATCTTTATACATGCATAACATAAGAAACTAAATAACATGCATAGCAACAAAGAACTCATAACACATGATATGCTCTCAAGGAAACCTTGGCCAAGGGAAAACCCTGGTGAGGATGGTACCCACAAAGATCAACTAATCAAAAGTATCCAGTTAAGGATGTTGACCCTGTTAGGAGTCTATTACAGTCATATAGTGTATCAGTCTTGATTAAAGGACTATAGGCCTTGTTAGAAGCCTCAACCCTGTTAGGAGTTGTTAATACAAAATCTGATTACTAGATGAGCCCACTACCCAAACAAGTAATGTACAATGATTATACTAATTAAAAAAATGGATTAAGGTACATAACCTTTTCCTCTACTCTTACATTCGCATCTCATTACAACATTATCACATCCTTTTTCTGCTACTTCTATCTCAATTACATTACAACACTTTTCCACACTTTTTCTTATTTACAATTACATATATATAAAAGTTATTAAGGCTAATAACTTTTACATGGTCAGCTTCATATATCTCTATCTAAGAGTAAAAATTTAGGATTTCATCTCTTTTATATTGTTAAGTCATTATTTTGATAAAAAAAAATAATCCCTTAACTTTTTACCAATTCTACCTTCATGTTCTATCCTGTCGGTTTCACCCTATCTTCGGTAAAACTATCATAAATAATTTCATACATGCCATACTGACTTGCACTCTAAGATGGGTCATCATTAGTCACCATAAAGTCTATGTTTAAGTGTGCAAGCACTTAGCTCACTCCAGTCAATGTCGCAAACCAAAACTGTATCCTGGCACACTGTGAAAAACACTGTCTCACACTTAGACAAATTTGCAATGCATTTTGCCATACTTTCTCTTACACCTCTGTGCTCTTTATGTGGATCATATGTTTTCATAATGACAACATCTATGTACTTACTTCAGCCAAATTGCCAACAATCTCCCCCTTTGTCATTGGTGACAACATATGAGAAAATTGGCTAAGTGTACAAGTCAAAATCTCAAAATTTATATCAAAATTGTGGCCATAGTATAGAATATGTATACTATCCTTATAACTCCTCAAAATATACTCTCTAATACACTACCCCCCCTAAGAGTATCAATTCTTATCAATTTTATCTCTAATATCTCTCCCCCTTTGACAATAATGACAAAATAAGGTAGGGAGGATTACAAAATTGTATCCAAAAAAGATTATACCTTCTTATTATTTTATTTTTTTATTGCAAAGCCGGTAAGCTTGCAACACAATCTACAAAATCTACTTTTATAACCTCTATCTCCTTTTCCCATGACTTCTTAATGGAATCTGCCACATTGAGTAATGTGCTCAGTCCATAAGCTACTATCTGACAAGCTTGAAGGTTATCAAATTGAAATTTCTGAAAGGATGTCTTAGCTGTAAGACATTCTTCTAGCTGTTCTTCTATGATGGTCAACTTCATAGAGATATGTTCTCTCAAAGTAGTGAGTCTCCTCATTTATTTTTTCCTTTCATCTTGCAGTATTCTCATTTCATCATACAATTTTTTGGTCTTCTTCTCAACATCTAGTATCTTAACATTGGGGCTAGAGAGAAGATTACACTCATTTTGAATCTCAGTTTCCTTTACCTTGATGTTTTGTTCTTCTTCTGCTGTCAAGATCTCAAGTTTTTTACACTGAATGTACAAAGACTTTCCTATCTCCAAGTGTTTCCTCAAGTTCTTGATACACATATCAAGACTGCTAATGTCATTCCTGATATTTTGACTGATAGTCAAAAGTACTTCAGCTTCATATGCTGCTTGAGCTTTCACTTTTGCAATCTTAGACAGATTAGTAAATTCTTCATCAAAAGTGCTCATTACCTTCTTTGCTTTCTCTAAGGGATCTACCTCTATGATTTGTGTAGTTACAATGCTTTGTAACTTCTCAGTAAGGTTCTTCAGACTCTCTTCAAGATTTTTCACCTTTTTGTTCTTGCCAATGATCTTATTCAGGGAAGTGATTAATTCGAGTTGATCATCATCATCATCAACTTCCTTTCCTGGGTCTTCAAATAAGGATCCAATTTCTTTCTTCTTTCTAGTCTCAGGAGTAAGACTAATGCCTTCCGTGCTAGAAATGGGTGCTTGAATCTCCGCTTCCTTAGGTTCTTCACTGATGGGTTTTGCCTTCTCTATTTTCTCAATTCTATCCGGTTCTTCAAGAGCCGAATTGTCAACAATGTTTGCTAGGTTCTTGAATATATTTTCATTTGTATTCAAAGTGACCTCTGTACCTTCTATATTCATGGTTTCATCTTCAATGTGAATAGCCGAAGGAGAGGGAATATCCTCTTGTTCAGTTTCAACTGCTTGTTCTTCTATAACCGAAGGTTCTCTAACTGTTTCTGCAATGACCTTTACTATTGCCTACTTTGTCTCTGAATTCACTTCTTCATACCTACCTCCCATGATCAAAATAGTTCTTCTTTTGGTTCTCAAATGGGTGCTTAAGGCCTTTAGAATTTGTTTTAGGTGTTCATCATCTCTTACCTCACAAAGTTTCATTACAAGATTCTTTCTGATGTTTGTGTCTTCTTCAATTTCTCTCTGCCTTCTATTTATCGGTTTGGTATATAGATCATCAGGTATTTGACCTTGAATAGTGTCAAATTTCTTATCTACCAAAATCATGTGTTTTACAATGGCATTCTCCAGATTTAGCCTATCTGAATAGTCATAGAGATCATAGTATTTGTTCATTCTAATAAAGTTCCCTTTCTCAATAATCTCTCCATTTACCCTTTCAACTCTCAGTTTCCAACCTTTCTTCTTGACCAAAGTAGTGTCGTCATCCTTTATTTCTGCAATTTTTCTTGGTACTGGTTGAACCAAAGTCTTCTGTCTCTTTCTTGGTCCAGTAGCAATTTCTTTCATTCTTTTTCCAGCTGAGGAGGAAGTGGATTTAGGTGATACTTGTTCCTTTTCAGATTCTTCTACTTTCACCTTAACTTGTGTAGGTTCTTGTTGTACTGCACTGGATGACAAGGGTGGTACAACCAAGACTTCTTTTTGTCCAATATCCTTGATTGTTGCTGCTGTTTGTTTAGCTATCTAAAATTCATGTTTTGACATTCCTGTCTCTTTTAATATTTTCTTAATGGTGTTGTCAACTCTCTTCTTAGATTGTCTTTCTTCAATTATTGCCTTTGCGGAGTTGAAATTCTCTTCATATGTCCCAAATCTATTGCATCGAGTGTCCAATTTGCATTTGAGTAACCTACCAACATCCTCTTTTATCTCTGCCTTAGATATTTCATAGCCAAGAGGGTCTATGAACTCAACTCTAGGTTCCACTACTTCAATGTAGGTAAAATCAGTGTCAACCATGAAACATATATCATTTTGATACTTTTTCACAAGTGAATATGGAATTCTTGACCTGCTAGTTACCATGTTCTGAAATGTCTTCAATACCAACATAACACTCTCATTTACTTTGTCAATGACATATCTTGAATACATTCTACTGATTCTTTCCATAGTGTTTTGTCCATCATTCCAATCATTTGCAACTGTATAGGGGAATCTCCTTAATAGGTGGAAAAACATGTAAGTGATTAGGGATGAAAATCTGAATTGTGCAGACTTGGTCTTCTTAATCTTCTCCAAGTTCTCAAACAATTGAATTCTCAGAATTTCACACATGTCTATTGGTACCTTTTCAACACACATCAAATAAGCCACATGTACCATACCAGCCGCCATATCATATTCTCTAGAATTTGCACAAAATTTAGTGGTTAGAATCTTGCATAAGTATCTTACATCATCTTGTTTGATTTTTCTAATTACAATCCCTCTGCCATTGTAGGATGAACCTGTGTTGTCAATGACTATTTTCCTCATATTCTTCTCATTTAAGGGCATAGCACCAGATTTTGATAATCCAATTACATCATGAATCAAATCAGCAGTAATGTCAATTACTCTGTCTTCTAGCCAAAATTTCCCATTATGGATTCTGCTCAGAATAATCCTAGTAAATTCTTCATTGTCAAACTCATATTTCAGTGAATATTTAACAATCTCATTGTCCTTTAGGTGTTCATAACCTTGCTTCAATGACATGTCATGATTATAGATCTTTTGATATTCATTTGTGAAATCAATGTCACTGAGGGTTTCTAACTTGCATCCAAGATAGCTCCTTACATTTTCCAAATGCAAAACTCTGTCTGGTATGGATGATAATGCTATCCTAGGGTCATCTTCTTCCAAGGGTTCTACTAGTTCTTTCTTCATTCTAGGTCTATTCTTATCTCTGACATTGTGAATTAAGGACACATCCATGATTACTTCAAATTCCTTATACTAATTCAAGATCTTGTCAAGATAAATACCTTAAGTTCACGATTCTAGGGCTTCCGTAGATTCGATGCTCAAATCTTTCACCAAATCACTGCAAAATGCTTCCAATCTCTGTTCTTTGCTCTCCAAAACACTTCAATTCGCTTTGATAATCAAATGACTTCAATCATAACCTTTTATTACTTGAATCTCACTTAGATCTGACATCGCATTGAATTCTTTTGCCGCTTCTTTCCAAAAAGTTGTTTCTTTCAACCTACTAAACTTAAAACTTTTTGCAATCTCGCAAAACATAATATTTTCTTTTGCGCTCTTAACCATACCATTAGTACATCATAAACTACCTTCCATTAACTGTGCAAGACATAATTCATCAAAAATCTACTTCTATACTAATTCTAAGTTCCTAATTTACTATAATTTACATAAATTAAGTGCTCAAAGATAGGTCAGGTAAGGATTCACTCTTACCACTTGATACTTTACCTTTTTGATCACCTTCAAAGTTGAATATGTCTCCTTGATCTATGCCTTTGACAAACTTCACCTCATCTGCATTACTACAACTAATTTTCTATTTGTTACCTGCATCTTCATTTCTTCTTTCATGATTTTTAGGGTTAGGGTTAGGATGGAAAACTCTATTGTTCATTCTGCAAAACTTTTCTGTATGTCCAACCTTGCTACATAACTGACAAATGACTCCATTGCTCCCATGTCTTAGTCTTTGCTGATTGATCCATGACCTACAGTTTCTAGCAACATGTCCAATTTTGTTGCATCTATAACATACTATTCCATTTCTTCTATTTATATTTTCAGTAGGTCTTTTATCTGCATTGTTAGTATTTCTAAACATTCTATTACCATAATTATTTTCAATTATTTTAGGTTTTCTACATTCAATAGCTCTATGTCCAAAACCATGACAATTATAGCAATAACCATTAAGCGGTTTAAATTGTTTACCTGTACAATCTCTCTTCATATGACCAATAGTGTTACAATTAAAACATCTACCTTTGCATTCTCTTTGCATACCTTTGGGTGTTTCTTCTTGCTTCAGTGATTCTTCTTCTTTAGGTGTTTCTTCAGATTTGTTGACCTCATCCAACTTCTTCTCATTTATCCTTTCAGGTTCTTTTAGATCTGGTTCCTTGCTTTCATCATTTGTTCTGAATATGTCAAATCCAAGTCCAATCTTATCATAGGATGGTTTTTCATAAGATATTTGTTCATCGATCTTCTCACTATTTGAATATAGCCTTTCAAGTTGTTGTTTGGATTGAGTTAGTTCACCTTTTACAATCTTATTGTATTTCTCAAGTTCTGCATACTGTAAGTTGATTTTCTCAAATTTAGATGTTACTTTGCCAAGTTTGGATCTTAATTCTTTGTTCTCAATTTTCAACTTTTCATTCTCAAATCTCATATTTGTTTCATTTTTGTCACTTTCATCCTTCAAGCTAAGCTTTAGCTTTGCTATCTTCAGTTCATGCTTAAGGATCACATTTTCTTTTTCTAAATTGTCATCACAATCTTCAATAAGAATTTTGGATTCTCTTTCAGATTTCAGATATTCTATCTTGTTTTTCAATTTCTCAATAAGGTTCTTTGCATCATCATATTTCCTTTTCAGAGCATCTCTTTCATCAATAAGCATATCAATTTATTCAAGAGCTTCTTCAAGATTTCTTTGTAGTTGATCCATATTCATAGAGATCTTACTCAAGCTGTTAGGCTTTCCTTGAATGATTCTTCTCTGAGTAACTAGGCTCTGATACCAATAGTTAGAAATAGGGAATATTGAGAGGGGGGGTGAATCAGTATTCTACAAACTTTAACTTTTGCCCACTTACGGATATAACAGATTATCTTTATACATGCATAACATAAGAAACTAAATAACATGCATAGCAACAAAGAACTCATAACACATGATATGTTCTCGAGGAAACCCTGGCTAAGGGAAAACCCCGATGGGGATGGTACCCACAAAGATCCACTAATCAGAAGTATCCAGTTAAGGATGTTGACCCTGTTAGGAGTCTATTACAATCATATAATGTATCAGTCCTGATTAAAGGACTATAGGCTTTGTTAGAAGCCTCAACCCTGTTAGGAGTTGTTAATACAAAATCTAATTACCAGATGAGCCCATTGCCCAAACAAGTAATCTACAATGATTATACTGATTACAAAAATGGATTAAGGTACATAACCTTTTCCTCTACTCTTACATTCGCATCTCATTACAACATTATCACATCCTTTTTCTGCTACTTCTATCTCAATTACATTACAACACTTTTCCACACTTTTTCTTATTTACAATTACATATATATACAAGTTATTAAGGCTAATAACTTTTACATGGTCAGCTTCATATATCTCTATCTAAGAGTAAACATCTAGGATGTCGTCTCTTTTATATTGTTAAGTCATTATTTTGATAAACAAAATAATCCCTTAACTTTTTACCAATTTTGCCTTCATGTTTTGTCCTATCGACTTCACGCTGTCTTCGGTAAAACTGTCATAACTAATTCCGTACATGTTGTACTGACTTGCGCTTTGAGATGGGTCATCAGTAGTCACCATAGAGTCTATGTTTAAGTGCGCAAGCACTTAGCTCACTTCAGTCAATGTCACAAACCAAAACTATATCCTGGCACACTGTGAAAAACATTGTCTCACACTTAGACAAATTTGCAATGCACTCTGTTGTAGTTGCTCTTACACCTTTGCGCTCTTTATGTGGATCATATGTTGTGACAACATCTATGTACTTACTTGAGCCAAATTGCCAACAAGCTACTCACAACAAGAAGGCATAGACTTTGAAGAGACATTTTGCTCATGTTTCCAGAATAGAAGCTGTAAGATTAATCTTGGCTTATGTTGTACATAAGAATTTCAAGGTATATCAGATGGATGTAAAATCTGCATTCCTGAATGGGGATCTTGAAGAAGAAGTGTATATAGAACAACTTAATGGATTTCTTTTATGCGAAGATGGAGACATGGTATACAAGTTGAAGAAAGTTTTGTATGGGTTGAAGCAAGCTCCAAGGGCCTGGTATGCAAGGATAGACAAGTACTTACTTCGGTTTGGATTCAGAAAAGGTAATACTAATAGTAATTTGTATTTAAGAACTAGTGAAGATGGAATCTTGATAATAGAAGTCTTTGTTGATGATATTACCTTTGGAGGCAATGATGATCTATGTGAGAAATTTTCTAAGGAAATGGAAAGTAAATTTGAGACGTCCATGATAGGTGAAATGAAATTCTTTCTTGGACTAAAAATAAATCAAAGCAAAGATGGCATTTTTATTTATCAAACTAAATATCTTAAAGAAATGTTGAATTTTTTTGGGAATGGAGGACTGTAAACTGGATGGCACACCCATGGTGACTGGTAATAAGCTAACAGTTGATGATGAATCAATGTGTATTTTTCAGACCGTGTACAGATCAATAGTTGGAGGATTACAATATCGAACCCACACTAGACCAGATATTGCTAATGCTATTGGAATTGTGGCTAGATGTATTGCTAATGATCATTTTTTTCCCATCTCTCTTCTGCAAGAGGGCAATTTAATGTCCTTATAAACCTAGAATCGGGCTTTTAAATTGGTTGAATGTAATTCTTCCATTCGATCAACCATGGAGAGAGGTGATTCAATCCATAGCCTTAGGCATGAGAATGATGTGTTAGATCCACTTCTTGCAAAGGAGGAAACAGTTTTATTTAGAGATGAGCATGATGAATGGAAGTGCAGTGGAGTTCTAGTATGGGAGGAAGTGAAGAAACAATGGTGGATAGCAGGGCCTATGATGGCAGTGAATTTGTTACAATTTAGCTTTTACGTTATGTCTGTAAGGGTGGTTTGCCATTTAGGGGAGCTTGCGCTCTCTAGTGCAGCTATTGCTAGTTCCTTTGCAAGTTTCTCCGGCTACAGTGTGATGGTATAATTTAAAAACTTCACTTTGCTTTGGTTTTCTTTTGTTGTAATAGTTTATAGTTTGAATACTTCCCTGATATTCTTTTCCTTCTTAAATCCCCAAAATGGAAATAGCTTAGATTGAAAAATTAAATGCTTAGTTGCACTCTCTTTCTTCCAGGATGACTGGTATCCTTAAATGCTTAGTTGCACGAGTCCTAATGTACACGATTCCTCAGTCTTGAAGTAGAAAATGGCCATTGTAAAGGGTAGAATTATAAGAGATCAAGTTGCTCTGGTTTATAGATAAGCCATCCCCTGCAACCCCTGTTTGATGACTTTTTGGGTCTTCCAACTGAGGAAATATTTTATAATGATGCACTGCTGAAGCAGATAGATGGGACAATGCTTGCTTAAAGGTTTTGAAATGGGGCTCCAAGGGAATTGGGAAAGTGGGTGACCAACCTGTTTGGAAATACTGATGTATGGTTTGAGTCTGATTGCAAGTGGGCCATTCGGTTCCAGTTGAGTGGGTGAAAAATACGAATTACAACTTATGAAGCATGAGTTATTACAACTGATTTCCAAAATATTATTTTGATTATGAAGCGGTAGAGCACTGTTGAAACATTATGTGCTTCAATTTTTTTATAAGATCCAAGTACAGATTCAAATCATATGGCAGGCTTTTGATGTTTTCGATAGTTTTTGCTGCTGGTAGTCTGGTACTAAGAAATTTATCAATATCTCCTAGATGATTCATTAAATTAACCTTCTTTTCAATTACAGCTGCTCAGCAGATATAAATATCGTTACTGATTTTGATCCTGTGTTGGACCTTTGAACCCAAGCTCTAAATTTTACAAAAAACAAAATTCAAATTTGATCCATTACATGCTCCATTTTATCGGAACATAAGTTATTGTTGGAGGTTGGTAATCTGCTTTCGTGAATGCAATACAATGCTACAAAGCAAAATGAATAAGTTCATACGAATGTTTTATCTTTAATCCTGCAAACCTGCCACACTGAATTGACCCCAAAGATAATATAATCAGTTATTATGGTTCACATCTTTCTGAAGAGCGTTGAAGTAAGCATACTCAGGAAAGGATTCAAGTTTGTTTAGGGGTTACTAATGGATTGTTGCATAAAAGATCAACTGTTTCTCTCTTCGATCTGTATGAATGGTAATGAGAAGTGCATTGGGAACACTGTGAGCAGGCCTGTGAGGCAAAGCAATACCATCAGCTAGGAATTCATACATGGACAACATTCTTATTGCATTTGGGCAGGGCCCTTTAATATCTTTTGAAACAGGCAAATTTGACGGATGGCTGATTCCTAGCCTATTTGTTTATGCAGCTCTTCAACCCCTTCAAAAGTCCTCCAGTCGCAAAGCATTGTCATTTGGTTTCCCATGATGCTCTGCTCTACAATTACAATGTGTTTCCAAGTTCCCATCTGCTGGGTTCTGGTATTTAAAAGTGACTAGAGGGGCTGCTTGAACGCCCCAGAGCCCCATAGGATAACAACCCTAGAGTTCCGATTTCCCCCATAAAGTGCTATTCAAATTCTCCATAAAGGTACAAATTTTCCATTTTCCTTTATAAGATTTAAATCCTTTTACAATCTTTTTCTTAGTTGCCGTAAGATTATCCTTCTGAAGAAGGAGATTGTTTTTTCTTTACTAATTTTATAAACTCTCATTAAGAGAATAAGTCTGCCCTTTAGAAAAATTGTGCATATATCTTTTTCATTATTAATTTATGAGAAAACGGTTCAGTCTTGTTACAATCTTTTTTTATGTTTACCCTCTTCTGATTTGTCTCTCACTTCTAATTGTTCTTCAGTTCTGTAATGAAACCCTCCACTAAAAGCAAATGAAGAAACAATAAAATTTCTAAATCTCCCAAAATCTTATTGGTTTTCACGGTGCTTGATAATAATGAATTCTCTCAAAATCTTTTATATTTTAAAGATGGAGACTTCTACAATTGGTCTTAGTTTGTAGTGAGATTTGATCTCTCTCCAACAAAAGCAAATGAAGAAACAATAAAATTTCTAGATCTCTCAAAATCTTATTAAATTTTCATAATGCTTGATAATAATGAGTTCTCTTAAAATCTTCTCCATTTTCAAGATGGACAATTATCATTGTTTGAGAACTAGTGAATAGAATCAACAATGTCAAGTCGTGTGAGACCATTTAACCTTGAGTCATTACACCTCCTCTATATGTGACATATCTACTTACCAGCAAGAAGAGAAATGAGGGTGAGGAAATCAAGGATGAGGTTCTTTATAGAGTCTATTGATCTTATAATTTGTATTTGTTCATCTTTGATAGTGAATTATTAAGGATTCTTGTAGTATTAGAAAACATATGTAAGTTTTATAATATAAATAATGTACAAAATTATTATTTAAATGATGTAAATCGCTTTTTGGTTTGTTATAATCAAAACTGTCTAATTCATATTTTGTTTGATTCTATTTAATACATATTTTGGTTTATTAAAAATTTCTTTTATTTGACTTAAACATCAATCTGACTTAAACATCAATCAAAGACAAAATTTACTATTCATCTAAAAGAAAGATGTGACATTTATTTTGTAGTACAATACTATTTTATGATTATGATTTTTTTTTAATCCCATTACCACATTCACTAGGAATACAATTAATTTACTCAATTACTATGTATTACATCTTACTTATTTTATTTAAGATTTATTACCTATAAATTGAATATTTAGAACAATATATATATTCGATGATTACATTGTCTGATGAAGGTTAAATACTATTGGCGCACAATTGCTAGAGTTATATTATTGATGTCATAGGATATGTACCAAAATTTTAAAAAGGTACTGCTAGGAGAGAGAAAATGAAAGGTACCTCAAACTTTCGTTTGGTGATCAGAATTTACATGGCGTCCTATTCGAAATAGCATTAGTTATGCGGCACAGAAGCGAACAAAATGGCTGTGTCAACTTTTGATACCTTTCCCATTACAGAATTCGAAAATTGTGTGATAAAATGATGATCTTTTTTGTTTATTGCTTTTTTCATCTCTCTTCTGCAAAGGTGATTCGATCTTCTTATGTTACAAGCATACAATCCAGCTTATAAGTTGATTGAATGTACTTCTTTAGTTCGATCAACCATGGAGAGAGGTGATTCAATTCATTGCCATGGGCATGACCTGAGAAAACAGTTATAGTTGGAGATGTGCAGGATGAAGATAAGTTTAGTGGCGTTGTAGTATGGAGGAAGATAAGAAACAATGCTGGTTAGCAGGGCCTATAATGGCAGTGAATTTGCTACAGTTTGGCTTGCCGATAGTATCTGTTATGTTGGTGGGGCATTTAGGAGAGCTTTCTCTCTCTAGTGCATCTATTGCTACTCGCAAATTTCTCTGGCCTTGCTGTGCTGGTATAATTTAAAAATCTTACTTTACTTTGGTTTGCATTTATTTTTGAAAAAAACAGCAGCAAGAGGAAGTTGACCTGTGGTACAAAGAAGGCTAATTAAGAGAATTAACAGAAAATTAATCTAATCTTAGAAAGCAGCAGTAATAAAACACATATAGCATCTATTTTTATCAAAAACAAAAAAAGCAAAAACCAACAGAACACAACCGCTAGGTTTCAAAAATCCATGAGAAAGTTTTGAAAAAATTCAGCATGAAAAGTAATTTATGCAACGCAGAGTTAATAACAGTACTTAAAGTTTTAAAATTAATACTGAAATTAACAAAACCCGCCCAACTATTAATTTTCTGATATTAATTTCCTTCTTAATTTCCCAAAAAGGAAAAGTTTTAGAAAATACAACTTATTTCTTTTTTCGGTATTTTTTGCTGCATGTTTTGAGAAATTAATAATATCTATTAAATAATGTATTAAATTAACCTTCTTTCTGACCAGAGTTGCTCAGCAGAGACAAATATCGTTACTAATTTTGATCCCGTATGGGACCTGTGAGCCTGAGCTCTAAGTTTTACAAAACAAAATTCAAACTTGATCTCTTGGATTCTCAATTAGTATCGGAACAAAAGTTATTTTGGGGTTGCCAATCGGCTCTCATGAATGTAATCATGCTATAAAGCGAAATGAATAAATCCAAACTAATTTTTTATTCATTATCCTTTGAAGTGAACGATAGTTCAACTTTTTCCTAATTTGATGAATTTTTAAAAAGCATGTTGGTGAAACCTAATAAAAAATGTAACTCGATTCGGTCTGCATACATGCCACACTGAATCAACCCTAAAGATAATTTCAGCAGCTATTATGGTTCGCTCCTTTTTGGAGAATTTTGGAGTCTACAGTAACTATATTCACAGAAATGAAGATTTAAGTTTGTTTAAAGGCAATGAATGCAATGTTGCATGGAAGACCAACTGTTTTTTTCTTCTGTCTGTACAGATGGGAATGGGAAGTACATTGGAGACCCTATGTGGACAGGCCTATGGGGCAAAGCAATACCATCAGCTTGGGATTCATGTGCAGAGAGCCTTATCAAAGATATAAGCAAAACTATTTTCAATCAAAAAAATTCACAATGTTTGCATTGCAGTACACGAGTTTCAAATGAACTGGGAGCTGGACGCTCACATGCTGCCCGCTTAGCAGTGTATGTAGTGTTCTTTATAGCAATCACGGAGGCAATCATGATAGTATGTCTTTTATTCTCCATACGATATGTTTGGGGCTATGCTTACAGCAATGAAAAGGAGGTCGTTGATTATATCGCAAGCATGATCCCATTGGTAGCAGCGTCTTCATTTTTGGATGGAATCCAATGCATTCTTTCAGGTTCAAAGTACCCTTTATAGTCAGATTTGGAACTACAAACATATTCATCTTGAAATCATGATAACATAACAACACTTTCTTCTTTCTGTAGATGTAATGGTTGATTGAAAATAATATTTCTGATTTCAGGCATTGCTAGAGGATGTGGGTGGCAAAAAGTGGGTGCTTATGTTAATCTTGGGGCATACTACATGGTTGGCATTCCTATAGCTTTCTTTTTGGCCTTTGTACTGCAGCTTGGTGGCAGGGTCAGTTACCCTTTCCCTGCTGATTTGATTTACAAAGCTCTGAAATTTATGTTTTCAATGGTTTAGAAATAGATGAGAACTTTAGAAAAACAATAAAGTTTATCTTACCTGTTAGAGTAAGAATTTTGACAGATTAATGATAATCCTGAAAATAGAACTGTTATTGAAATTATTATTCTGATGTTCAACTGGCTAGACCATTTCCATCAGCAGTCTGAGAATATAAGTTATTTTCCCTGTCATAAAATGAAGCAGCGCCCATATGTAAAGGTGAGGCAGGTAATCTGTTCATTTCAAAATTGCTAATTCAGAATAGGATGCCAGAAACTAGAAATTGTTAATCATACATTTCTAGGAATTAACTGAGTGTTGGCATAAAGCTAACTCCATACTATATCTCATTGTCCACATTTTCTTTGCTACATAGTTCTAGACTATTCGTCTGAATCCTAAATGCTATTTTCCATCACAATCTTGTCTTGGCTATATTTTAACATATAAAACCATAAAGCAATTGCCAAAGTAGTAAACTTGGAAGAGACTTGTTCAGAATTCTCCTATTAGAGAAAGCACACGACTCCCTGAGGGCTGCAGGGAAACTGATGATGTTTACAAATAAAGTAATAGAATATTACTTTTTAACATTCTAATTTGTTGCTTATGCTGAATTTTCATGTATGTTTCAGGGACTCTGGCTCGGAATTATCTGTGGCCTTTCTGTACAATCAATTTTACTATTCCTAGTTACAACATGTACAGGCTGGGAACAACAAGTGAGTAGCTCCAATTTTACTATTCTTAGACTTAAAAATTGCAGCATTTTTTGTTTATATGAGAAAAGAAGACATGGATTGCATCCATTTATTACTATTCATGTCCACATGAACATAGCATCTAGACCAACAGATTAGTTTTCTCTCAGTTATTAAATCTACTATCTTTCTCTTTACAATGTATTGATTTGGTATTGAAAATGAATGCTTGCTTTGAATATCATCCATGGATGTATGTAATGACTAAGGTTTCGACACAAAAAGCCACATCAGTAAAACCCATAATTTTAGAGAGTCGGTCAACAAGTCAATGGTCGAATACATAAGTTAACAAGATACCAAAAGATTCTCTATTAAATAGAAGAACAAAAATACGATTACGACCATATATGTCAAAAAGATAAATCATACCTTTGTTCAAAGACGAGTGAAACGTTGACCATATGTCGAATACTAGATGCGTATAGAACTATAAGGTAATGTCCTTCCTGAAAAATGCTTCCGTAACCTGTTCACAAATGTCAGCAAGGCGAGAATATTGTAGGAGTGCATTTCCACCCTACCACGAAGTAGTGACACTTCCCCGGAATCCTTCCTGACATGAAGGATACCCAGCCCAGCTAGAGATAGTCTAACAAAGTAAAACTGACCAAAGTAATGGAATTGTGCAAAACATTAATATTTACATCAAGTACTATCAAGAACATCATGTATGAATATGCATCACAGGATTGTTCAACATCCTTTACCCATAATATAAAACATTTCAAGCTCATGATTTCCACTCATTTAGGACAATCAATGAATATCTCAAGAAGTTCAACTATGCAATTAATTTCCTATGTCAGAGAATTATCAAAATTCATAAAGCATCTAGTATGACTATGTCCTAAATAAGTACAAAATAAAGCCAAAGAATCACACATTTATTTGGGAAGCACATTCCTTGCTAATCCAAAAGAAAACATCAAGTTAAATCATTCTTAGACGTGTCAATAAAATAGGGGTTGGTTCACTCAGTCATAATAAGACACACCACTTAGACAGAGATCTCAAATAGACTCTCAAATTACCACCTTTGGTTCCCAAAAGTTTGAATATACTTTGAACATAAAAAATAAATCTTACTTATGGGTGCAAGACTGAGCAGAGATGAGAGGTACGACACAGAAAAAGGAGAACGTAATTGGGTAGTAAAAAGAGTGAGTTAGCTTTTATCTAAGCTCTCTTTAATGAAAAGGCAAAAACATCAATAGATGAATTCACTAGTGGGCAGCTATTGAAGATGAGAGAGTATGCTGAGAGCATAAGATCCCATTGGTAGCTTAAGTAACTATTCCAAACAGCATAGGCCGGTATGGTGTAGATGTCAAGCCAGTAAAATGCACCACAACACAAGTAGGCTTAATCTCATCAAATATAACCATAGGTTTGCAATGCTGATATGATCTAACTTGTTGCCTAGGTGCCTTAGAAAAAACACATCCTTGACCTTGTCTTGAATCCCTAAGTTTATTTTTAATTTCATGTGATGTGGTTACTTTGGAAATCACAGTATCTGATTGGATGCATTATCAATCTTGGCTCTCTAATACTTGCAAATGAAAGTCGCCTCACTGGGAATACCTTTCACTGGATCTATACATGTGTTTCCGGAGTCTGCACTCAGTAACCAGAATTACACAAGGATAACATGTAGGCAGAGGTAGTTGTCAATTTTTAACCAGAAGAAATATGCTAATATGAAGTTCAGGAGACACGGGATGCTAAACCTTATTATTGAAACAGGCACAAATTCACACCCAAAAGGGTACATCTATGTTACAAAACAGAGCTAATTTGACTACATTTTAAGACACCGTAGACCTCAAACTCAAAATATACCAGCAGCCGCTGTTACTATGCTAATAATCAAGAAGAAACATGTGCGCACTAACAGTCATCAGCTTCCTTTTGAAGTAAATAAACTGCAAATATTCATATCTCATTCCGACAACCTAGCAAAACTAGCTTTCCAAGCCTAGTTCAAAGCCCGAACACAAATCTTTACAGTCACAATCATTTACTACCTAGTGTTAAATTCTGCAGCGGCACACTTTCAAATCTACTCAACATCAATAACCATATAAATGCAAACAGTAAAGCACAATAGAAGAACTGAACCTTAAGCGTAACATGGTGAACAGCCCTGTGCAGAAGCGGGTGAGCGCTGTTGCACGCTCCAGGCAAACTATTATCAACGGCCACACGCTCTACATCAGTTTCAGTCACACAAACATTCTGGTCATCTCCTCCCTCTTCTTTATCCGAAACAAAGTCTCTCACATGGCTGATTCCTATAGCAGGTCTGTTAATGGCGGTCTTGGTGGGAGAAACCGTTCTAGTAACAGGCCCACTCCGATTACCATCATAAGGATCCTCAGGAGGCATCATAGCATCTGAAATATGTGGCAGATACGTTGCCTCCTTTGCATGTCCTTCTAGAGCTTCAAATGAAGCAGATGAGAGGCTAAGAAAGCATCTCTGCTTAAAATATGTTACCTTTATGTACAACCAACGAGGAGATTCAGGTAAAAAGATCATCAGCACAATTGTAAAAGAGCAGGGAGCCCTACAACTCCAAGCCTCCAATGCCTGTTGCAGTGTTTACAGCCTGATTTGGAAGAACACGAACACATATTTGGTGTCACACTACGCTCCCAGGCCCTTCAAACTACTCCAGCATTGTCCAATCTTTACTAGCAAGAATAGACATCAGATTGGTATTTCAAAAACACACGAAATGTAAACCTTTAATCTTTCTAGATATTCAGTTGTCTATAGCAGCTACAGCAGTAAACATCCACTGAATGCAAGTATAGACGACCACCAAAGTGCAGATATATACTCTCTAAAACCTCACGCACGGTTTTCAACAGTCATATATTTGTTCCCCAATAAAGTATGTCCAGCATGTAGGATTCTCTGCCTTCAATGAATGAGCTATGAACAGCAAATCGTCCACTAGCAATTCTCATGTTTATCACCAGCACTCTCTGTTGCTCTAAATATGAATCAATCTCTTTAATAGCAAATAACTATTGATAATTATTTAATACTTGAATGCAAACTCCAAATTTCTTATTTTCTTTTGAAATTCAATCGAAAACCTCCTGACTCTATCTTTCGACATCGAAGAGGATTTTAGTCCTCCAAGCCCAAGAATATCAATCCGCCAGATATTTTCAAAGTTATATATATTTGCAAGCTTCAAAATGGAGGGATTTGCTCTTATCAGTGTAAAACAGTTGATGAATTCTTTTGCATCGGCCTTCACCGGAACACCTTCCATCTTTGCATCATCCAAAGTACACCCAAAAGTTTAGATTACAGAACACATAATATCACTCTGTATAGCAAGAACTCAGGAATATTGCCGAGTACCGTTTGTGATAAGCACATAAACAGCCCTCATAACCAAGTTATCTAGTCCTTTTTTATTCAATATCCCACTCTCTGGTACATTAATCATACAAGAAGATGTGTCTTCCAATAAAATAAATTTTCTTAACCGTAAAAACAACTCCTTCCCCAAAGAAAAGACACCACTCTTTTAAAAATAAGTAAAACTAGGAGTTGTGTCCCCCTCTAGGCCAGAATAATAGCCGGAAAAATAGGAAAGGATAAATGTGGTTGTGACAATGTAAAACTACAACAACCATATTGTTTACTCACATAAACATTGGTTTTATTATGGATAGGCAAGAAACGCAAGAGACAGAGTATTTGCATCATCATTACCCATAGTTACTGATGATTTAATAAAGGTATGAACTTTTTATTCTTATTTTAACAGAAGGCTGATTTTGGGGAAATCCCTATTAAATTAAGAATAAAAAGTTCTGTGAGATAAAAGACATGGCAAAAAGCATCTAAAGAAAAATGTTTTGCTGTTTCTAAGCTGATTGAATACTAGAAAAAACCAATTGCTGCATTGTCACAGAATACCCTTAACTTATTGTCATGGATATTTGTCAATGTGTCATCAAACAGGATGATAAAAATTAACAACCTTGACGCTGATAAGTTCTGCTAACAATTTTCAAGCTCTTGAACGAAAGAAGTTGATTCTGGTAAATAAGCTTGATAGAGCTGGAACAAGTGGCATCAGTTTTGGAGATCGGTCACTTGCAAGTGGATATCAAGTACTTTTGTTGAGTACTAAGAAAAACTATCTAAGTTCAATTCTTAAATTATGATCAAATTCAAATCATTGTTCACAAGAACTATGTAATGTAATTCTTCTCTAATGCGCTGTTGTGCATCATTATTTTTCTTGAGAATCTATTTGTAATATCTCAGGTGTTCTTGTTTTGTGTTATTGTTCAATTTTGGTTTTACTCCGTAACTTGTTTTACTGATAATGTTTTGTATTACTATTAATGTGTTTTTATGAGCTTTTGTATGATCATTGACTATGCATTCAATATTACAGATGTATTTGTTGTGCCTATATATATTTGGACTATTTGATTAGTTTCACTTTACTGTCTTCACTATATATGGAATAGATGTGTTCATTATATTTGATGCAGCATTCTAGATTACTATTGATTTCTACATCTTAATGTCCAAGCCATGATTTATGAATTCATATGGATATATGTCATGTTGGATGTTTGTAGATCTTGGCTATTCTTTAATGATGCAGTAGATCTAATAACTCACTTAAGTGTGCAGGTATGATATTTTTTTTCAATGATGGTCGATTTAAATATAGTCTGTAAAGACTATTTCTTACTCAAAAGAGACACGTAAGTTCTTCAATGGAAGAATTCGGAAAGTCCAAGTCAAAAGTCATATTCCACAAGATATAGAGACTTTTCCATAAAATTAATTTCATTTCTATTTAAACAAAGTTACAATAATCTAAGAGAATGTCGAATAACCTCCAAACAATAGATAAAATTTGACCATACTATCGAATAGTACAACATGAGTAAATAATACATATGAGGTGTCGGCCATACTGTCGCACATAAAACATCAAAGTACATAGATACAAATACAATAGAGTACATGTTGAAAGGTTGAAAAATACATGAAATCAATAAATATATATCATTGGACTATCAGTCGTCCAACCGCATATTCATGTCTC
Organism: Chamaecyparis obtusa; assembly: GCA_027943335.1. Classification (NCBI taxonomy): domain Eukaryota; kingdom Viridiplantae; phylum Streptophyta; class Pinopsida; order Cupressales; family Cupressaceae; genus Chamaecyparis; species Chamaecyparis obtusa. Next base: position 398,352 of record BSBK01005063.1, on the reverse strand, counting down.
CTATACCATCGGACAGTCAATCGTCCATCTGCAATCTTAAGACAGAAATGTGATCCAAGCATTTATTCCACCCAACCACAGAGTGGTTAGCTCCCCCAGGGCTCATCCTGAAATGAAGAGCACACTGACCCTACTCGAGTGATCTATCAAGTCGACACTAATGGATCGAAAATAAATCCGGTGCAAGTTGTGAACTAACTACTTCTCATTCTTAAAGTAGAACTGACATAGATATGGTAGAGAGAAAATAAATAACCAACACAAACTCCATTATGTGTTTACATAGCTTACGCCTAAGCATTTTACACTAGATTTCTACTACCAGGTAAAAGAAAGTAATTTTTACCCTTCTTTGTTTTCCTATATTCGGCACCCTTTCCTAAAGATACAAATAAAATAAAATAAAATAAAACTGAAATATCATAAAATAATAGTTCCATTTGCTAATTAACCCTTTAGCTAATTAACCCATTTGCTAATTCCATTTTGTACATCTAAAATCTCAAATCAATGTAAACCCCTAAATTTTGATTTACTTTCATCTCAGACCAGATCTAATGTAATTGACTAAAAAAAATTAAATGTTTATAAGAATTTACTATCCAAAAAGTTTCCTAAAATACAAGATTAGATGGGATTTTACTGAAACCACATTCAGAATTTTATTAACCAGATAATGTAAAAAGAACTTTGCAATTTCAAAATGGCTAAAAAAATAATTTGATAGTTTAGTCTGACAATAATTGGTAAGTTTGGGATTGAGATAATAATCACGTGATGAAACCAGGGTATCATTTCCAAGTCTTCACTTAGTCTAATAATTTATCAGACAACAGGAATTCTACGCTTCTTTGAAAACGCAAGGTAATAACACCAAAACAAGAAAAAATGGATCTGTATAGCTAAAATGAGGTGCAAGATGAGAGGACAATAGATCCATGATCTTAAATTCAAAAAAAATTGACTTAAACTTCTTGTTTACCCACCCAAATTACACCATGTTTAGACAATGTTTCCTAGTTTATCATTTCCTAGCAATATTCAAATCAGACCTACACACGCCGACATGTTCTACTTCATTTCAGTTTGGATCATGCATGGTAATAAATAAATTAAGAGTCTATTTAATCTATTATCTACCATGTATTGGTTCCTAATTTCTTATTCGAAACAAATGCTCGACCCAAGCATAGAGAAAAAAAATGAGTCATTAGAAAGATCCTCATATGAACCACTCATTACGAAGTCTCGGTGCTGCACCTCTATGAGCATCACCTAGATCCAATGAGTGCTAAGTGTTCCATTCATTCTAATGAGAGATGGGTTCGAGTTAACCACTAGTCATGAAACATGGGTCAATGAGTTTGACTCAAAACACTACACAGTTGAATCCTGATAGCAATATCACAATTTGACTTGATGTGGAAAATATCTCCTACTTATCAATTGATGAGCTTAAGGGGATTTCTAATGAGTGGTTCATAAGGGACAACACTTGGTGAAGGTTTTGCAAATGGGGTTGCAAGTAGAGTGGGTTTAACCATGGAGGAAACTCTGTAGTTAAGCGCACTCAAGCTAGAGTAGTACTAGGATGGGTGACCTCCTGGGAAGTCTCGATGCTTCACCTCTGTGAGCATCACCTAGATCCAATGAGTGCTAAGTGTTTCATTCCTCATGAGAGATGGGTTTGAGTTAACCACTAGTCATGAAACATGGGTCAATGAGTTTGACTCAAAACACTACACAGTTGAATCCTGATAGCAATATCACAATTTGACTTGCTGTGGAAAATATCTCCTACTTATCAATTGATGAGCTTAAGGGGCTTTCTAATGAGTGGTTCATAAGGCACAACACTTGGTGAAGGTTTTGCAAATGGGGTTGCAAGCAGAGTGGGTTTAACCATGGAGGAAACTCTGTAGTTAAGCGCGCTCAAGCTAGAGTAGTACTAGGATGGGTGACCTCCCAGGAAGTCCTGGTGCTTCACCTCTGTGAGCATCACCTAGATCCAATGAGTGGTAAGTGTTTCATTCATTCTCATGAGAGATGGGTTCGAGTTAACCACTACTCATGAAACATGGGTCAATGAGTTTGACTCAAAACACTACACAGTTGAATCCTACTAGCAATATTACAATTTGACTTGCTGTGGAAAATATCTCCTACTTATCAATTGATGAGCTTAAGGGGCTTTCTAATGAGTGGTTCATAAGGCACAACACTTGGTGAAGGTTTTGCAAATGGGGTTGCAAGTAGAGTGGGTTTAACCATGGAGGAAACTTTGTAGTTAAGCGCGCTCAAGCTGGAGTAGTACTAGGATGGGTGAACTCTCGGGAAGTCCCAGTGCTTCACCTCTGTGAGCATCACCTAGATCCAATGAGTGGTAAGTGTTTCATTCATTCTCATGAGAGATGGGTTCGAGTTAACCACTACTCATGAAACATGGGTCAATGAGTTTGACTCAAAATACTACACAGTTGAATCCTACTAGCAATATTACAATTTGACTTGCTGTGGAAAATATCTCCTACTTATCAATTGATGAGCTTAAGGGGCTTTCTAATGAGTGGTTCATAAGGCACAAAACTTGGTGAAGGTTTTGCAAATGGGGTTGCAAGCAGAGTGGGTTTAACCATGGAGGAAACTCTGTAGTTAAGCGCCCTCAAGCTGGAGTAGTACTGGGATGGGTGACCTCCTGGGAAGTCCCGGTGCTTCACCTTTGTGAGCATCACCTAGATCCAATGAGTGCTAAGTGTTCCATTCATTTTCATGATAGATGGGTTCGAGTTAGCCACTAGTCATGAAACATGGGTCAATGAGTTTGACTCAAAACACTACACAGTTGAATCCTGATAGCAATATCACAATTTGACTTGCTGTGGAAAATATCTCCTACTTATCAATTGATGAGCTTAAGGGGCTTTCTAATGAGTGGTTCATAAGGCACAACACTTGGTGAAGGTTAAGCGCGCTCAAGTTGGAGTAGTACTGGGATGGGTGACCTCCTGGGAAGTCCCGATGCTTCACCTCTATGAGCATCACCTAGATCCAATGAGTGCTAAGTGTTCCATTCATTCTCATGAGAGATGGGTTTGAGTTAACCACTACTCATGAAACATGGGTGAATGAGTTTGACTCAAAACACTACATAGTTGAATCCTGATAGAAATATCACAATAAGAGTCACGTCAATGCAATTTTTGTAACAAACCAATGTACCTTGTATCACGCCATTTCACAGAATACATAATAAACCAAAAAAAAACCTAGAAAAACATTGGTAAGTATGATGATCCTTGCGGTGCCTTCGTCAAATTGAAGCCTTGATGTTTCTTTTCTCTCCCTTCTTCCCCAAGATCCTTTTGTGTGTGTCTTTTCTCCACAAAAATATCCCTCCCCTAAATTTGTGTGGTTCATAGATTTATAGCCAAAGGGCTATTGACTGAAAAAGCACGTTCACTAACTATGTGAAGCATGTTTTGGGGACTGGCAAAGAGTCAAGGAAAAAAAAATTATTACTCCCCCCAAAAGTCGGTGATAAAGTCTCCATTCCGACTGCAAATTACGGAGGATTTTTTTTTTATTATGATATGCTTCCCCTCTTAGAAAATGCATCGTCCTCGATGTCATATTAAAAAGGTATCATCAATAAGAATTTCTATAATTATATTGAAATAATTCCAAATTAACTAACTTTAACCTTTTTAGCAATACAAAAAAAAAACAAGTTTATTTTCCCTAAATAACAAAAAGTTCAACTTAAAGCACTCACACACAAATTTTAACTCAATCACTCGAGCTAGAGAAAAATAAAGAAAATAATAGTACTATTTTACCTAAACATTTACTTTACGAGCTAATTCAAGAAACTCATAAAATTTCAAAAGCAAATTAAGTGGTGTGTGCTTGCAACCATCATTCTGATCTCACCCCTGCTGAGGAGATAAATCCTTCTACCTCGATCACATTTTTATCTTCGATCTCCCTGTCAATCATGTTAAAACTCACAAGATCATCAGTAGGTTAGTTCCCTTAAATCAAAATCGAATTGAATGCATATTTCATTTACATTTCATAATAATATTAACAAATAACATTTCGTAAGGCAATTCAAATTCCATTCATGATATCATTTTCATTGCATCAATTTATTTCATCATAAAATAACTAAAGAAACATATCAACACTATGTCTTAATCATTTATTACAACAACTTAAGTCGACAACATTCGACTAAGTCAACATAAGTCAAAATAAATCACACAAACAATCCTATAAACTAAGAGCATCAAATCAGGTTATGACATAGACCCGATGTCTTATGGAAATATATAAAGAAGTTCACTACTAAACTTAATGCATAAACATAATAGAAATAAAACTAAGCAAATAACTGCGGAAATGATTTATGCATGTCTTCCACATCATCCCAAGTAGCATTGTCAATAGAGAATTGGTCCCATTGGACCTTATACTAAACTACATCTATATCACGCACCTTGATGGTACACTGATCAATGAGCCGGGTAGGCTGCACTAGCACCACCCCCGGATCCTAAACTTGCAATGCATGCCAATCTAGAATATGAGATGCATCTGGATGGTATGGTTTCAACAAGGAAACATGAAAAATATTATGGATTCTGGCAAGAGCGGGTGGTAGAGAAAGTCTGTAGGCAATGGGGTTGATAACCTCCAAAACATCAAATGGACCAACATATCTCGGCGCAAGCTTTGAAGATTTTCCAAAAGAAATTGAGCTTTTATGTGGTCTCACACACAAAAACACCTTGTCACCTTCCTGAAACTATCTAAAAGTATGATTTCTATCCACATAACTCTTTTGTCTATCAGCTGCTTCCTTCAGCCGAACTCTAATCAGAGTCATCTGCTCATCCATCTCTCTTAGCATTTCAGGACCAATGATGATCCTATCCTCTACTCTATCCCAACTAATAGGAGTGCGACACTTCTATCCATAAAGTGCCTCAAATGGTGTCATTCCTAAAGAAGCATGGTAAGAGTTGGTGTAGGCAAACTCCACCAACGAAAGATACTCTTCCCACTTGTACTGTTGATCCATGCAATATATACAGAGTAAATCCTCAACCACTTGATTCACTCTCTCAGTTTGTCTGTATGTTTGTGGATGATAAGTGGTACTAAAATTCAACCTAGTTCCCAAAGAAGCATTCAAGGTTGTCCAAAACCTTGATGTCACCCTAGTATCCCCGTCAAAAATAATAGTCTCAGGTACACCGTGCAATCTAAAAATTTCCTGAACAAACTTCTTGGCCAAAGCCAAAGATCCATCTCTCAAGCTCCCCAGAATAAAGTGAGCTACCTTGGTTAGTTTGTCAACTACAACCAAGATTACATCATGTTTACGTCGAGTCATGGGTAAACCCTGGATAAAATCCATACTAATGACTTGCCATTTATACTCTAGTATATCATGTGGATACAAAAGTCTTGCTGGGTGGACATGCTCAACCTTAACTCACTGACATTCTAAACACTGGGCTACAAAAGTTGTCACATCTTGCTTTAGCCTTGGCCAAAAATACAACGGCCTCAAATCAGCAATCATCTTGTTTACCCCTGGATGTCCTAAAAATAGAGTGCAATGCATCTCCTCTAAAACCACCTTCCTCAACCCTTCTTGGTCAGGAATATACATCTTGTCTTGGTATCTCATGATACCATCATACTCAATAGTGTATCTGTCAAAATGGCGATATGATGGATCTACAAGTAATGTTGTCTTAACCTTCTCATAATGGTCATCTCCTGAAAGATTCTCTAACACATTCTCTCAATCGATTCCTAGAAGTAGATATAGCAGAAATGTGTCTTCTTCTACTTAGAACATCTGCTACTCTATTCTCTTTCCCTTTAATATACTCATTAATGCCGAAATCATACTCACTCAAAAACTCCAACCAACGTCTCTGTCTAGCATTGAGATTCAGTTGTGTGAAGATGTACCTAAGTCCCATGTGATTTATCTTCAACTCAAATGGCTTACCTAAAAGGTAATGTCTCCACATCACTAAAGCATGAACAATTGCTGCCAATTCCAAGTCATGAGGTGCATAGTTAACCTCATACTATTTCATTTTTTGTGACTCGTAAGCCACTACTTTTCCATCTTGCATAAGCATGCCACCAAGACCTTCACCTGAAGCATCAGTGATAATTGTAAAGAGCCAATTAGGATCTAGTATGATCAAGATAGGAGCAGATGTGAGCTTCTGTTTCAACAATTGGAATGCTCTCTCACATTCATTAGTCCACTCAAATCTTTTCCCTTTCCTCTGAAGAGATGTAATAGGTGCTGCAATCTTGGAGAATCCCTCCATAAATTTCCTGTAATAACCTGCAAGTCCCATGAAACTTCTAATTTCACTCACTCTCTGAGGAGTTGGCCACTCAAGAATGGCTTTGATCTTCATAGGATCTACTGCAATTCCATTTGCAGACATGATATGACCCAAATAATGTATCTCTTTCTTATATAAAGAACACTTCGATAGCTTTCCATACAACTTCTTGTCTCTCGGACATTGTAAAACTATTTGCAGGTGTTCCTCATGCTCCTCCACACTTTTGAAATAAATCAGAATGTCATCAATGGATATCTCTACAAATTTGTCTAGACAATCCCTAAACACATTGTTCATTAAGTTCATAAATGTGCCTGGCACATTAGTCAATCCAAAAGGTAAGACAACAAACTCATAGTGCCCATACCTTGTCCTAAAAGTTGTTTTGGATATGTCCTCCTCCTTGATCCGGAGTTGATGATATCCAGATCTCAAATCAATCTTGGAGAACACAGTTGCTCCCTTCATTTGATCAAAAATTTCATCTATTCGAGGAAGAGGATATCTATTCTTAATGGTCACCTTATTAAGCATTCTACAATTGATGCACAATCAGAAGGTACCATCTTTCTTCGTCACAAAGATTACTAGAGCTCCCCATGGTGAAACACTAGGGAAAATAAACCCTTTATCCAAGAGTTCTTGCAACTATACCTTCAACTCATACATTTTAGTAGTGGTCATTTGATATGGAGCCTTAGATTAAGGCTCACTTCCAGGAATCACATCAATAGAGAATTCAAATTATCTCTTCGGAGGTAACTCAAGTAAATCCTCTGGAAAAACATCCTTGAATTCCTACAAAATAAGAAAATCTTCTAAACTAGGAGTTTCAAGATCTTTGACATAAGCCACATACATCATACACCCTTCCTCTTTGCCTTTTTCAGTTGCATAGCAGAAATCTATCTAAGCTCAAAAGACCTTTTTAGTCCAGAGAGTACTACAGGATTATTGAAATCATCTAGGTACTCAATTGTCTTGTCCTTACAGTTCACTACTGCCTTATGATTTGTTAGCCAATTGATGCCCAAAATGACATCATGGGAACCTAAAGGTGCAACATACAAGTTTACTTGTGTTTAAAAATTAGGAAGTTCAATCTCACTACAAGATAAACATTGCTCAACCTTATACTTTGCCTTGTTTCCATATTCTACCATCCATGGTTCTAACATATATCCTGCTCTAACTGGCAATTTAGAAACAACTCTAGGATCTATAAAGCATTATGTTGCTCCAGTATCTATCAAAATAGAAATATTGTGACCAAAAAGCTTTCCGGCCATCTGGATAGGTTTTCCTTGAAATTCAACTTGTCTATGATCCACAGCTGCATGAATTTGGTGTTGAGTTTGAGGTCCTTTTCCATTTCTATGGGTTGATTAATGAGGACAAACACTAGCATAGTGGTCACCTCCACAAGTGTAGCAACCATCTCATGGTCCATGTTTTAACATCAAGCTTATTCCTTCTATTATAGTTCATGTTGTTGCGTCTGTTCGGGTTCTGATTATCATTATTGTTCCTTCTAGCGTTACCTCTGCCTTTGCCCCTCACATTCTACACCTGTTGTCGACTAGTGTCCTCTGGCTTATTATCTTGAAACTTCCTCTTGAATCCCTGAGGTGCACTAGTCCTTTGATTCACTCTGATTGAAGGTACTTGCTTTAATTTTTGCTCTTGTCTCAAAGCCTTCCTAAAAGCAAAGTCCATAGTCTCAGGCTCATGCATATAAACTTTAGATCCTATCTCTGGACATAATCCAAGTACAAACTTGTGGGTTCTGAACTGCTCATCTTGCTTTTATTGTGGTACATATTGTACCAAGTGGTAGAATCTCTCATGGTATTCAGTGACAGTCAAAACTCCCTGAATCAAGTTTTGGAATTCAGCCACTTTCCTATCATAATATAGCTAAGGTAGCCACCTCTTACAGAAGAGTACTAGGAACTCCTCCCAAGAAATTTCACCAAGTTGCATCCTCTTTTCAGCCATCTCATTGTCCCACCAAGTACCGGCCTCACCAACCAATTGAAAAGCACCCCACATAGCTCTAGATTCACTTGAAAGATTACGAACATGGAAATACTTTTCCATGGATATTATCCATGCCTCTGCAGCATCACCAATGATCTTACCATCAAATGTAGCAGGTGTGACGTTCTTGAGGTCCTTACTCAATTCTTTTGCTATTCTTTCTCTATTATTTGGTACGTTTACAGCCCTATGATTTGCATTCAATTTATGTTTCTCTTCATTCCTCCTATCCTTTTCTTCCTTCCTCATTGCTTCCAAACACTAATCCTCGTCTAGTTTCCCCTAAGCTTCAAGTCTCTGATCCTCTTCCCTCTTTCTTCTTGCCTCTTCATTCTGTCTACCTCTTGCATCCTATTCAAGTTGTTCCATATGGTTACTTTATTGTTGTAAGAGGTTCCTCTATTCTGCCAAGAGGTTTAGGATCTCATCTAGCCTTGGGTTAGGTTCACCACTAACCCTTCCATTGCTAGATCCAACCTTGTTATTGTTTCGGGTTTGCATGGTGACAAGATGAATTTATGCACCAAGAATGAGTACACATCTTAGCAACAGTAGACCAAGGTCTGAGTGTTTAAACACAACTCTGATTCCACATGTAAAGACTATTTCTTACTCAAAAGAGACACGTAAGCTCTTCAATGGAAGAACTCAGAAAGTCCAAGTCAAAAGCCATATTCCACAAGATATAGAGATGTTTCCATGAAATTAATTTCATTTCTATTTAAATGAAGTTACAATAATCTAAGAGAATGTCAAATATCCTCCAAACAATACATAAAATTTGACCATACTATCTAATAGTACAACATGAGTAAATAATACATATGAGGTGTCGACCACACTATCGCACATAAAACATCAAAGTACATAGATACAAATACAATAGATTACATGTCTGAAAGGTTGAAAAATACATGAAATCAATAAATATATGTCATTGGACTATCAGTCATCCAACCGCATATTCCTGTCTCCTATGCCATCAGACAGTCAATCATCCATCTGCAATCTTAGGATGAAAAATGTGATCCAGGCGTTTATTCCACCCAACCATGGAGTGGTTAGCTCCCTGAAGAGCACACCGACCCTACTTGAGTGATCTATCAACATGGCACTGATGGGTCGTAAATAAATCTGGTGCAAGCTATGAACTAACTACTGCTCAGACTTAAAGTAGAACTAACACATATATGGCAGAGAGAAAATAAATAACCAACACAAACTCTATTATGTGTTTACATAGCTTAGGCCTAAGCATTTTACACCAAATTTCTACTGGCAGGTAAAAGAAAGTAATTTTTACCCTTCTCTGTTTCCCCATATTCGGCACCCTTTCCCAAAGATAAAAATAAAATAAAATAAATAAAACTGAAATATCATAAAATAACAATCCATTTGCTAATTAATCCTTTTGCTAATTAACCCATTTGCTAATTCCATTTTGTACATCTAAAATCTCAAATCAATGTAAACCACTAAATTTTGATTTACTTTCATCTCAAACCAGATCTCCAATGTAATTAACTAAAAAAAATTGAACATTTATAAGAATTTACTATCTAGAAAGTTTCCTAAAACACAAGATTAGGTGGGATTTTACTGAAACCACATTCAGAATTTTATTAACTAGATAAAGTAAAAAGAACGTTGTAATTTTAAAATGGCTAAAAAAATAATTTGATAGTTTAGTCTGACATTAATTGGTAAGTTTGGGATTGATATAATAATCACGTGACGAAACCAGGGTATCATTTCCAAGTCTTCACTTACTCTAATAATTTACGAGACAACAAGAATTCTACGCTTCTCTGAAAAGGCGAGGTAATAACACCAAAACAAGAAAAAATGGATATGTATAGCTAAAACGAGGTGCAAGATGAGAGGACAATAGATCCATGATCTTAAATTCAAAAAAAATTGACTTAAACTTCTTGTTTACCCACCCAAATTACACCATGTTTAGACGATGTTTCCTAGTTTATCATTTCTTGGCAATATTTAATTCAGACCTACACACGTCGACATGTTCTAATTTGTTTCAGTTTGGATCATGCATGTTAATAAATAAATTAATAGTCCATTTAATTTATTATCTACCATGTACTAGTTCCCAATTTCTTATTCGAAACTAAAGCTTGACCCAAGAACAGAGAAAAACAATAAGAGAGTCATGTCAATGCAATTTTTTTAACAGACCAATGTACCTTGGATCATGCCATTTCACAGAATGCATAATAAACCAAAAAAAAACTTGGAAAAACATTGGTAAGGATGATGATCCTTGCGGTGCCTTCATCAAATTCAAGCCTTGATTTTCGTTTCTCTTCCTTCTTCCCCAAGCTCCTTTTGTGTGTGTCTTTTCTCCACAAAAATATCCCTCCCCTAAATTTGCGTGGTTCATAGATTTATAGCCAAAGGGCTATTGACTGAAAAAACACGTTCACTGACTGTGTGAAGCACATTTTGGGGACTGGCAAAGAGTCAAGGAAAAAGCAAGTATTACTCCCCCCCAAAAGTTGGTGATAAAGTCTCCATTCCGACCGCAAATTACAGAGGATTTTTTTTATTATGACATAGTCACATTGGATAAAACATGTTTGATAGTCTCCATCTCACTCAATTGAGTGTGAATTGAGTCTTGTAAATCCCTAGGTTAATCTGGTTCCAAATTAATGGTGATTCCAAAATTTGTATCTTGATTGAACTTGTAAAGTGAGTGAGTCCTTTACCAGTGATTGTTTTAGTCCTACTACATTTAAGTTATATATCAAATACATGTTTTTCATATTTACAAAATATTTAAATTTTTTAGTAGAAAGATAATTTGTTCTAGCCTAGTGGAAATATGTTTCCTACATATTTTATTTCTAGTGAAAGAAATTAAAGTGTATTTAATCATTCTTTAGAAATAAAATATTTATTTGTGGGAATAGAATTTTCTATAATTGAAATTTTAATTTAATATTATTTGTTTCTATCTTTGTGATCACTAGGAAAATATCAAATTTAAATGAATTATATTGTTTTATCTTATTAGATTATTTGCATGAGAAAATCTTGATTATTAGCACTGGAACCCATAGAAAGTGCAATAGATATGTTGATTGTAATTTATTTAAAATGTATTTGAGATGATGTCTATATTTAAATTTATAAACAATTAACTTGATAGAAAATGTGTTTGAATAATTACTTATAAATTTAAATATAACCATTCTCTCAAACATGGTTTAAATAAATTACAATCAATGTATCCATTGCACCTCCTATGGGTACCAGTACTAGTTAATGTCCATAGACGTTTCCTTCAGTCACAACCATAAGTACTTCAGACATCTGTGTACATTAAAACTATGTCCTTAAATCTCGGATTCAATAACAAATCTTCACCCTTGCATAATTTGCTGCAATAGAAATTATAAAAAAATATTAATTAAAAAAAATCCATTGCCACGGCAAATCTTTTCAAATACTCCCTGTCATTAATTATAAAATCTTTAAGCCATAACCACCACCATCTATGCACACCAACGATTTAGCCATAAATGCAGATGGTTTGATGGGCGTATGGTTTTGTAATATTTTTTGTTGCTACCTATTTTTGTTTAAATTCTTAATTTTTTTATATTATGATTGTATGTATTATTTTTTATATTTTATATTAGAATTTGTTAAAAATAAACATATTATAATATGTAATATATTAATAAATTATATATAATAGTAAATGCGGCAACAATAGTTCTGATTAATTGGGAAAATAGGTTTTGAAGGGACCCAAAACCCTTTACAAAGAATAAGCTTAAGATATAGCAATAGGAGTACACCAAACACAACAAATCAGCCAAAACAAAAGGCCACCATCCCCATGAAACCACCCAAAAGAACCCAACCAAAGAAACACCCACACCGCTGCAAAAGATAAAACATTAGATCCACAGCAAAAGATACACTATCTTTTTTACCCCTTCAAATGAGATCAAAGGGTCATGTCAAAAGTCGAGGAGGATTTCTTAGAATTTTTTCCTTTAATAGTAATCTAGCCTTCTTCAATGCTAGTGGTCTTATTCTGCCAGCACAATGAATCCAAAGATGGAGAACCAACCCCTAAAAGTGGGGTTGAGTCACCAAGAGAAACAGCCAACACAGGGTTGCCATTAGATCCAACCAAAGGGCGATCATGATATGGAGTAGTAATGTCTGATCCAACATCTAATAAAATACCATCCTTTCTAGCAAAGCCAGCACCCATCGAAACAACAAAAAATCTGGTATCACCCAGCGTAGATAGAGAAATTTTAGGTCCAACAACTGGGATAGGGAAAGAGCCAGTAGCCCTAGTAGACCCATCAGGTCCAGCAATAGGGACAGAGCCAACAACCCCAGTAGACCCATCAATTCCAACAACAGGGACAGGGATAGAGCCAGCAACCCCAACAGACCCTTCAAGAACATTAATATCAAGACATAAGCCAACCTTCTCACCAGCACGTAGAGGATTGCCAGTATCAAGAGCAGTCTCCAACTCAGGGTGGGATGAGCTTTTCAAGACAGTGTAATGTTGGGTAGAAGCACCCTTCCACCAAGAAGGAGAAGATTTCTTCTTTTTGGAAATGAAGCCACATTGGGAAGAAATATGACTAGTCTTAAAACATTTACGACATCTAAAAGGAATGCCTTCGAAGTCAAGCTGCTGGATCCAAGGTCCCAAGGATGATTCAATTTTAATTTCAGCTGGGAGGCCCTTTGAGGTATCAATGTCTACCAAGATATGAGTAACCATAGAATGATACATATTATTAGAATCATTATCAGTCATCAAGAAATCCCCCAAAGCCCCACCCACTTCCTCAAGGATGAAATCCTGCCACAAATGAAGGGGCAGATTGGGGAGCTTGACCCATATAGGGATAGAACTAAAGATTTCAATAGGAGGATTAAAGTCAGGGTGCCATGGCTTGGCCAGGAGCAAAAATTTATCATCCTCCCAGCAAAAGAAATAATCACATAGGATTGTAGCTCTATCCACAGCATTATCAAATTTAGCAATGAAAAAGCCTTTTGCCATTGGAAAGATGTTAATAGTACCTATTAATTTTGGTTCCCATCTTCGAGAGATCCAATCATGCAATTGGGGAAGGCTGGGCCAAAAACCTTGAAACCGACAAATCAATCCATGGGATTTAAAAATTTCACTATTGTTCACCAAATCTCTATCAGCATTAGAGGACAGCTTGACAAATAAAGACTCACAAATAGGAACCAGGGCAATGGGAGCTCCATTGGTAGTGGAAACCCTGCCTCCCTTCACAGCCCCAACTGTCTTGGAAGCAACATCAGCAAAAGACCCAACCAACCCCACAAAAGGAAACGCACCAGCAATCGGCAACACACCAAAAGATAGAGAAACACCAGCAGACAGAGAAGCTCCAACAGCCAGAGAAACCCTAGAAGTTCTAGCATCCAGCGCAGACTGCAACTTCCGAGCTGACTGTAAAGCCCCAGCAGAAGTCTACAACTTCTCATCCACATGTGAAACACCAGTGACAGGAAAAACCCTAGCCACATCTCTAGCAGTGGGGGAAACCCTAGAATCTCTAGCAGAAGACTACAAATTCCCATCTGACTGCAAAACACCAACGGAAGGAAAAACCCTAGCTGCAACTCCAGAAGCCGACGAAACCCAAGAAGCTCCAACATCCAGCAAAGACTGCAGCTTCCCAGCCGACTACAAAGCTCCATCAGAAGGCAAAACCCTAGCCGAAGCTCCAGCATCCAGCAAAGCTCCAGCAGAAGCTCCAATATCCAGCAAAGTTTGTAGCTTCCCAGCCGACAACAAAGCTCCAGCGGAAGGCAAAACCCTAGCTGAAGCTCCAGCATCCAGCAGACAGCTCTAGCTCCATACTTTCTATCTTTGTGTTGATAATATGCAGCAACAATAGTTTGTGCAAGTAGTGGAGATTGATTTAGAAATTAAGTATTTTTAAGTGTTTGATTTATAGTACCTATCACATGAGATTTGAATGTGCATTGTCAAAGTTCATCGATGCCTCATTGCCATCATCATCTAAGTCAATTTCAAATAGCATTGTTCAAGATCATCGATGCTATTTCATCATCATCAATCGGCCTAATAGCATTGTCAAAGTTCATCAATGCTATTTTATCTGGTCATCCTTCAATCGTGCACATTGTCAAAGTTTATCGATGTTGCATTGATCCCTAATCGGTTTTTAATCATCAAGATCAATTCAAACCCTAATCAAATCATTCAAGACCAATCCCTTTTCAATCCTACATCATCAATTTGATCAATCATTTTACTATTTTTTTCCCCTTGGGATAGATAACCCATATTTTGTCCCTTTTGTATTCATCTATTTATTAGATTAATTCCCCCTATCCTATATCTCCCACGACTAATTAATTTCATATCAATTAATTGTTCTCTTTTTGAATTATGGGTTTTTCTAAATTCCTAAATTCCTAATTATCCATTTTGAGGGAATAATGAATTTTCAAAAATTAAAAATGACTCTTACACATTCCCTTACTTCATGCTTCATGATTTCCTATTAAGTAGCCTTCATATTTCTTCCACTTTCCCTATCCCTTTTTCCACTAATTTGGCCACCAAATTGCCTACTAATTAGCCTAATCCTTTCTCTTTCATCTCTCCCCTAATTGTGCATTGATTTATGCAAGCTAATTTGTACTTCCCTTTTGTCATAATTATGACATATTACTATGTTACACACTAACTTGCCCTTGCATTTTGGCTCTCAAATTCTATAAATTGAGCCTTTTTTGCACTAATTTGGCCAACCACCTTGAATCATTAATCACTCTTAGTATTCTCACCTTTTTCTTTCAAGTTGTCATAAGTGCATTTCAATCATTTCAAGAGCTATATCCATCCACATTATGGAGAAGAAAGGAGAACATGGGAACAATTACTTGAATGGGTTGTATTGCTTTTAATTCCTTTATTTTCAAATAGTTGATACGATTAGATAGGTTTTCATATCTTTAAGGTTTTGTGGTTGCCTTGATATGTTAACTGAACATGAATCTGGTCTTACACGGACATCTATCAATATTCTATCTATTGTCTTCATTTCTTATTATAGCACATGGACATCTACCTATTTCCCTTATGGCAATATCATTTATTCTTTTCATACCATTGCATATGCTTGAGACATGGTTATGCCTTCTACATTTGGGAAAGTGGTTTTCTTTTTGCAGTCTAAGGCTTTATGACCAAACTTGCCAAAATCAAAACACTTACCACTGATATTCTAAGGTTTAGTTCATCTTGCCAAAGTCTTCTTGGTCTTGTTCCTATTCTTGGCTTTACTCTTCTTCTTAGTTGTTTCATTCTATTCTTTAGCATTGTTCTTCTTCTTTTCCTTGTTCTTTTGTCTTTTATCTTTAGGCTTGTCTTATCTAGACTTAGAGCATTCTCCTTTCAAGGGTCTAACACCATTATTCTCTCTTTCAAGAAATGCCTCAAGTTTGGCTACTCTAATCTTGAGCTTCTCCATGTGGTCATTTGTAGTCACAATCTCTTCCTTGACAGCTTTAGACTAGGCGTCATGATCTATTGGTTCAACTTATGATATTAAGAAAATTTGATCTTGAGCAATCCTTCTCCTAGTCTAAACATACTTGTTCTTGTCACCAATGATCTGACTTTCAGCATGATTTAGTCTTACATATCTTGGTGTCTTCTGCTTTACCACATGCCTTTGTGCTTCCTCTTCTTCACTTGTGTAGGCATCATCATTTGCAATCACTATGATACTAGGAGCTTGGGTTTGAACCTATTGTACTTGTCTCTGATTATTATTGTCAATTTTTTCACCAACATCATACCCATTGGATCTGGGTAGATTCTGAAGACTTTCATTCACCTTCACATGAGAACTCTCTACTATCTTCTTCAATCTCCTTTTGTAGCACCTATATTCTTTTCTTTTGGTAGAGTAGCCAAGGAATATATCTTCATCAGTCCTTGTATCAAACTTGCCTATGTCCTCATCTATCTTGATGTAGCATTTACTACTAAAAATAAAATACTTGACAGTACGCACACTACCACACCAAAGTTCATAAGGTGTTTTACCTATTCCTCCTTTGATTTGTACTCTATTAAGAGTGTATACTGTAGTGTTGACTACTTCTCTCCAAAACATGTGAGGAATTTTCCTTTCAAGAATCATGGTCCTAGCAGTGTCTAGAACTAATCCATTCTTCCTCTCCACCACTCCATTCTATTGTGGGGTCCGCGAAGTAGAAAATTGTCCCCTTGTTCCATGCATCTCACAAAATGTATTGAACTCACCTGATGTTCACCTCCTCTATCAGATCTCAAGCAATTTACTTTTAACCTTGTCTCATTCTCGCCCATAAACTTGAAGATCTAAAACTTGTTAAAGGCTATAGACCTCTTAAGAAAGTTACCCATACCATTTTTGAGAAATCATTAATGAGAAACATGAAGTATCTGTCACCTTGCAAACTTCTTGTCTTAGTAGGATCACACAAGTCAGTATGAACATGATCTAATAAAGCATTAGAGTTTTCAGATTTGGAATGAAAAGTAACTCTTGTTTGCTTACCCATTTGGCATTCCTTACAAATAGAATTAGTAGGCTTCTTCATTTCATAAAAACCTCTAACAAAAAAAGTATCTAAGTTATGACAATAATGTTATCAAAGTTCACATGACACAACCTCTTATGACATAGCCATCTTTCATCTATTTGTGCAATCAAGCAACTTTATAGACTAGTATTCAAGTGAAATATGATACCTTTTGTCTTAGATCATGTTTCTATCTCTTTTCCAGAGTTGTTCAAGATCTTTCATGCATCATTCTTGAAATGCATGTCATATCCTTTGTCCATTAGTTGTCCAACACTAAAAATATTATGTTTCTAACCTTCAATATATAACACATCATCAGCCTTATTCTTACCGTCTAGGGAAATAGAGCCTCTACCTCTAATCATACCACCAAAATTATCTCCCCATCTTACCATATCACCATAATACTCAAGGCTTACAAATTTTCTCTTGTCACCAGTCATATGATGAGAACATCAACTGTCTATCACCCATTCATCTTTCTTGACAACTTGAGCATCTAGGACTTTCTCTTCAACAACATAGTCAATAGAACTAGAAGGCATAGAATCTTCAGACTTAGAATCATCTGCTTTAATAGAAATGAAAGAACTAGCAAGCTTAAGATCATCAAACTTAGTACCCTCTTCCTTGACAACAATGAATGAGCTAGTAGGTGTAGAATCTATAGGTTTAGTATGTTACAAGTAGTGGTTGTTGTTGCACCAAAAGATTGACCTGTTAATGCCCGATACAACCACTAGACTTATAGAAGACACAGGAGGCGGTTAATCCATGTCATGAATCCTAAGGGGAGCGCTGACCATTTTGCCAACAATCTCCCTCTCAACATTACCCAAGGGGATTCGAACTTGTGACCAAGCTATGATACCACTTGTTACAAGTAGTGATTGTCAATGCACCAAAAGATCAACCTGTTAATGCCCAATACAACCACTAGACTTATAGAAGACACATGAGGCGGTTAAGCCATGTCACAAATCCCAAGGGGAGCACTGAGCATTTTGCCAACATAGTATCCTCATCGTTGACAGAAAAGAAAGTAAATTCATCATCATCCTTATCAACTATCATAGATTCATCATCACTATTTGCATCAAAGTAACATTTTTTCACAACAGTAGGTATACTCTTCCATTTGGCCATTCTTTCTGGACATTTAGAAGAAAAGTGTCCTATCTTACCCCATGTAAAATATTTGAGAGACAATTTTCCTGTGTACTTACCCGTAGTTGCCCTAATAGTTGGCACTCTCTTTGACATCAGTGTCTCCAACATTTGAATCTCTATTTCTTCTTCTTCCGTCAGTCTCATTTCCCTCTCAATTCTTTCCCTCCATTTGTTTGGGCATCTTGTACTTGATTCTAATCTCTGCATGTCCTTCCTAGGTACACTAGTTTTGAATGCAGTCTCAACCTTAGGTAGTACATCACCAAAAGAACTCAATTCAAAGGCAGTACACTTACCAACCAACTTGTCTCTTATTACATCTCTCACTGTCCTGATTTCCTCAATGGCTGGAACTTTCTTTTGCAACAATTTTATCTTCCTCTAAGTTGCCTCCAACACATTTGATAGCAGTCACAAACTCATTAGCCCTAAGCATGTATGAAGAAAAATTTTCATCTTCACTCATCTTCAAACTTTCATACTTTCCCTTCAAGCTCTATAACTTAGAAACCTTCTCTTATATGCCTCCTTCATGCAAGTTCCTTAGCATTTCCCATATCTCATTAGTTGTCTCCAATTCCATGATATTGATAATTTCATCATCATTCAATGCACTCATCAAGGCTTACTTTTCCCTAATATTTGATTTAGCATCCACGATAGCCTCTGGAGTAGTAGGGTTTGTAGGAGGATTTTAAGATTTCTTTGTTACCTTCCAACAATCTTCATCAATGTATCTAAAATGAACTATCATGTAATTCTTTCACAAGTTGTAGTGGGATCCATCAAACCTAGGACTGTCCTTATATGCTTCCATCTTTGGATCTCCCTCAAGCTATTAAACTTCCTTCAAGGGACATATCTCTGATAACAATTGTTGAAAATAAGGCAGCAAGCAACTGGGGGAGTGAATCAGTTGCACCCAAAAACTTTAACCCTCTAAAACCCTTAAACACTTAAACCTTAAAACTTAAAACCCTTATGCATGTAACCCTTAAATTTGGTTTATAATGATTTAAGAAACACAAATTAGAGAACATCCACAACACATGAAAACAACAATTTTATCATGGAAACCCAAATTAGGGTGAAACCCACGGTGGGAGTTGAACCCTAAATAAGACTAATACCTTGTTAGAAGTATAAGCTTATTACATATGAAGAATGCATTCAGGGACATTACCTAGAGCTCACCGCTCAATTGGCCTTAGGTTGCGACCCTAAGGAAGACTCATTGTCTTACAAACACAAAATCAAACCACAATCTGTTGAATTCATGAATTGTATATTGGCATCTATCTATGCCTTTATCAATTCCATTGAAGTATAACCATATCTTTGTTGCAATTCTCTCTCCTTCAGATGAGAAATTTAACCTTCACTAGATCTGCACAACTGCTTCACAAGCAATTCCTAGCATTTACGATCAATCCTTTACATACGCAACACAAATCTTTGTCCTAATTCATCAACCCTTATATCAATAATAAGTCAGCAAAAACCTAACTTTCAATCTCCATCTCACTACACCAAAACCAACAATCCTGGTCAAAGAGACTTTGACCCATCATGGTTTGGTTCATCATAATCACCTCGAGATCATAACACTTCCTCAAAACATTTTACCGATCACCCATGAAACATTTTACTGATCAAGCCGGGCATAATATAAGAAAACTTAACACCAACTCGAATTTCCCTCCAAATCACATCACCTTGATCGATGTAGACTACCAACACATCAAGCACACAGTTCAAGAATATCCTTAGGCATCATGAAGCTGAAACAAACAATCAAAATCCATCACAACTAAGGGATTTTCCAATATTCCATGCCACCCTCAAGAACACTGCCACCTTCCTCTATAACACTTGAAAATGCCTTGCAGGCCTTCAAAATCACAAACCCTTTGAATGGAAGACACATCACCATGTCTTGAACACATTTTGAACTGTGCAACCAAAGATATCAACTTGTGTACGTGCACAAGGCCAATCTATGCAACTCTGATACACTAGAAGGTAGTAAAATAACCAGTCATCAATTATGATCTCATAGCCATCTCAATTCATCATGTGAACACATGAAACTTGACATGAACATAGTAGACAACCTCTACAATATCCTCTGAGGTGCACAACTTGTCATCTTCAATATCCTTCCTTCGCCATTCCTCTGAACATATTGTTCCTCTAGTAGAACTATATAACAGACATGTTGACATCAATGACAACACATACAAACTTGCCAACAATGTGCACTTTTAAAGAGGTTAATTTCTCCCACATTGGTTAGTCTAGCAACAAATTGCAAATTGGATTACTAATAGTGGAGTCTTTCTTAAGAGAAGTACAAGCTCAAGTTCTAAAGATTGGATGAGTAGATTCCCCATGGAAGCTTTACTATTGTTGGTTGAGGACAATGGTGCTATGATTGTATATTAGCTCATCCTTATTCTCTTGTTTGCACTCTCCTATTGGTGTTGTTTTCCTTTTCTTGTTATTATGGTACATGCTTAGAGTTACATTGTTTGTGCTCTTCACTATTTAGTTTTTTGGGGCCCATTGGGTCTCATATTTGCAATTTATTTTTTATTCTAGGACCTTAAAAACAAGTTTTCTATAACAACCGAAAATAATAATGCATTTTAAACAATTTTTTGTATGCATTGGCATTTTAACCCAAGTTTTTTTGTGCCTATAAAAAGGCAAGCGATAAACTTGTGAAAACTCGCCCAAGGCAAAAAAAATAAAAATTGAATACTCAATAAATTAGAGAGTACTCATAGAGTTTGCCAACAATGAATGTCACTATTATCAAACTAGACAATTAGTCTCGAATACATTATATGTCTAACATACTATTTAAATTTATTTTATATATTTATGTTATTCTCTTACTTGTTGAGTTATTGTCAAGAATGCTCCAAGTCCAAATTTATGAACTATGGTTATGCTAATCACATGCCATACCAAATACAAATCCAGTTTGCAGCAAATGAAGGTATGCAAAGCAATTGTAATAAACACATTTATCCATGTCATCCAAATAATTTCAGCTAAAATTTCAAATTTTCTAGTTGGATAATGATATTATGTGTATGGTCTGTCATGTACATTTGCAATTAGAAACCTTGAATCCATGTTATTTGTAGTTTGAATTATCATTGAATAGTTGTCAAGATTTTTGATATCCTATCCTTTTATATAAAACACATACAATCAAGCAACTAAGAACAATCCTTGCATCAACATTTTCATGTATACTAATTAATACCTAGGTATTTCAATTATGTGGTGTGGCTTTAATCTTGTTCACGTGTGATGAATAAAGAAAAACAAGGCTTAACAAATCAAAATAAGATGTGGACTCCATCACTTGATAGCAACATGATTTTAAGCACCAACCTATCTAGGAAAACATATTTCATAATAGTAAGAACACTTAGATTAAGACCACAAATTGCAAAGTCATGGCTGCAAATTTGAAGTTCAAACCTACAAAGATATTTGACCAAAAGATAACATGGTTCACATTAAGTTAATAAAAGTTTATTGATATAAATTTACTAGCAAACTTCAAAATGAAGTCACATATTGCAAATTAAAATATAACTTTTGAAAAAAAAAAAATATCATTCTGTCTAAATCCTGTAATCTGGATTCTGCGTGATTATGTATTTTTCTCCATAATATCAAACAGCTCATGTGCCCACCATATAAAGGCAACTGCAATAATACACGGTGGAGCAGATTATGCAGCCTGATTTTTGCATAGTCCTACTCTGATTTAAAATTCCATCTTTGTTGAATAATAGGTTTGTGTTGTTGAGCTGTAAACTTAGTAATACATGATTTATTCTCTTTGGTAAATAAATCTAGCCTTTTGAATCTTTGATGGTCTTCTCTTTATTGTTGTGACCTTAAAAACTGCCCACTTTTGCATCCTCTATAGTGATTGAAAAACTGCCCACTTTTGCATCATTTACTGTGACTGTAAGACTGGCCTCGTTCATTTCTTTACGTTTTGTTCAAGCCTGCAGATTCATCTGAATTGAAAATTTTTGGGCTCTGAACTTGCTTGTACTTATTGTTCTAGCTAGGATTAGACTTCTTAAAAGAGGCCCAGATCAATTCCAATGAAAAATAATTCTTATCATAGAAATCTAATTTCTTGAAAAGACCTTTCCAAGTCTCTGTGTAATTTTATAAACTCTAATGCTATTTATTGCACCCACAATTTCATAACCTAGTTAAAAATGGACGCGGCTATCCTTTCGACAGAATGTACTGTTTACTTTTTTTGAAAATTCAGAAAACATAGTGGAATTTTTAAAAAAATCAGAATAATTTCTTCATGATCGAAAAGGTTTATAGTAGAAAACAACAAAAAAATCTGTGAAAAAATCAATATATTATTTACAAATCTAAAAAAAATCAATATTTTGATTTTACTGTGCATTCTGTCAAAAAGATAGTCCACGCCGTTAAAAATTGGTACAAATCCCAGTCAAAAGCCTTATTAGAGATAATGCTTTGAGCCCGCTACAGCTTTAACAGACTCTATGTTAATATTTTCCAGAATTTTGAAAACCAACATTTGTACCAATTTGACAAATGTTTCTTGAAAAATTTTACAGGTTTGCAACGAAATTCTAGCTACACCTCTCAAGGAATCATTGACAAATATAGCTACTCTGAATTTTGAGGAGAATATTTTAAACTAGCAAGTTCACCCCTAAACTAGTTTACACGGTACCATCAAACTTAACATACAACACACAGTTTATATGGTGGATTATACGTATGGAAAAGGTGTGAATTGAAAATGCAATCAATAGAAAAAAAATAAGGTAGATAACTTACAAGAATTGAGAAGAGGAAAGATTGCTTCCTGATTATGATGAAATGAACTTCTAATAGGCTGATGATCAAAATATTCATCTTGATAAAGTCTTTAAGGTGTGAAAGGAGTGGAGCTTCATTTCTGAACTGCTGCTATCATTTGCCATATTATTGAAGAAACATTTCCTGTAGCATCCCTGCTCTAGATGACAGCAACTCACAAAGCATGGACTACAGAGTATTTGAAATGCTAAACATCTTGCATAATTTCTTACAGAAAGGTGGCTTGAAATGTAAGGTGAGGAACATGGTACAGACTACTTAAATAGGATACAGGGTGTGGCTTAGGAAAATTAAATCAAGTTTTATAAACTCATCTAGACTTCAAATATTAGGGGTATAATTATTTTGGAAAAAAAGAATACTTCAGGGATATAATTATTTTGGACAGTTGAGAATTGCTGAGATTGGGATTGCCTCTGTCACTACTCATGTTTTAGATTTGAATCAGATTCTTGTTTGATTATGAATGCAAAGAATCTCCCTACATACACCCAATTCCAATTATGAACAGTGATGAAAATGCTGAACTAGCTGTAACAGTCACGTATAACTTGCCTCTATAAAATTCATCGTATATAAAGGCATGGAAAGATTTAGCTTATTTACAAGTGCAATACTGAACTTTCTTATAAGTGCAACCACTGAAAATCACTTGGCACAGAAAATAACAGTGCACTAGAAAATATAAGTAGCATAGTCCACCTTTCCAGTCCTCGGACGAAAGTAAGTTTCTACGAATAAATAATACCAATCATGGAAAGACCTTCAAATTGATGACACAACTTCAAACAATGATAAAGAAAATACGCAAGAGTGCCTTCAACAATTTGTCATTTTCAAGTCTGTGATCGCTTATAAATAATAGAAGTATTGTTATTTGCAAAGTCCTTTAATTTTTCTATTTGACCGGCATCAATCAACCAGTAGAGTGTCTTAACAGTCTTATCACTTGGATTACAGCCTTGCTTCAGCATTTGATCCATTAAAAAACAAGCTTTTCCCAAGTCACGTCTTTTGCGGGCACCACAAAATAATGTGTAGTATGTGACGTCATTTGGAACCAAACTTTTTGCTCTCATTTCATCTAACATTGATAGAGCAATATCAAGTTTGTCTTCTTTGCATAATGTGTGAATTAGTGTGTTATAGGTTACAACATTTGGAGTAATGCCAATCATTTCCATACTTTTAAAATGCTTGAAAGCCTCATCCATTTCACCAATTTTACAATGACCATTAATCAAAGAGTTATAAGCCATTACATTAGGAGCCATGCCTTCATCAAGTATCTTATTCATTAGTAGATGTGCACTAGCAAGATCACCTGCTTTACACAGACCAATAATGATTGTGGTGCATGTCACTTCATCAGATTTTATACTCTTTATTCTCATTTTGTCTAACATTTGAACTGCCCTGCTCATGTTTCCTGTCCTACAGAATGCACATATCAGAATATTATACGTTATCACATTAGGAAGACATCCGCTGTCTTCCATTTGAATAAAAAGTGTGAATGCCTCCTTTACCTTGTTACTATGACAGAAACCAGCAATCAGAGAGCTGTACGTAACAACATTTGGTTGCAAACCTTTTTTCAACATGTATTGAAAATAATCCCAAGCCTTGTCCAGCTTGCCATGTTTGCAAAGTCCATCAATAACTGTACAAAATGTCACTTGATTGGGAAAACAGCCATCTTGTATCACTTGAGCTACCAATATTAAAGATTCATCTATCCTACCATTCTTGCAGAGAGCATCAATTAGGGTGTTGTAGGTAACAGTATTAGGAAAACAATGGATACTCCTCATTTTGTCCAAGAACACTAGTGCTTCCTCAATTTTACCCGATGTACAGAAAGTCTTTATGAGGGTGCTGTAAGTGACGACATTTGGATGGATACACATATCTTCCATTTCAGCAAGGAGAATGTAAATTCTATTGAGATCACCGGCATTCCCAAGACCGTCCAAAAGCGCAGTGAAGGATACAACAGTGAGAGGAAGGCGCTTAGCAGTGGCTGAATGGAAGAAATCCCAAGCTTTGTTTGTGTTGCCCGATTTACAGAGGGCGTTAATGGATTTATTGAATTGTATAACATCAGAGGTAGGAGATATGTTCTCGGTGTGTGGGGAGTTGTGGCAGTGTGCAGAGAAAGAGAGAAGGCGTAGGAAGAATGAAAAGAAATGAAATGAGTGGGTAATATTTGTTACCTGTTTCAAGATTGGGAGTCGGCCTTTCATGGTGATGTTGGTAGCAGAGAGGGTTGTCTACGCCCACAAATCTGTTTCCCTCGGATTTCTTCTCAACTGAACTGAACCCTTGTTTCTCTTTCTTCACTTGTCCAGCTTGGGTATTGCATTTTCTGATATTGCACTTTTATTTCATGTCCGTAAGCGGTCGGACATAAATGAACCCTAGAGAGATCCATCACTTATTTGATGAGCTTTTCAAGTGTCTTATGGATATTTCGTGTGGAGAATTTTTTATTTTTGTGGAAATTCACTCTTATGGATTCTTCTTCAGTGGTGGTTCTTTTATGACTTATTTTTAAAATATCCGTTAACCATTCAAAACAAGAAAAACATTAGTAAATTGGATATTTTGTATTTTATTTTAATTTATTTATATTTTAACTTTTTGTTTGACTTAATTTTAATAAATATTATTTTTTTTATTAAATTTATTTTTTATATCATAAATAACTAATTATATATATATTATTTTATAGGTGATATTTTGTATAAATAAATTATATAATTTATATATTTAATCTACTTTAATTTACATATAATTTAAATATAATATAGATAGTATTTAGTATAAATATTATATTATATTTTTATTTATATACAATTATATACTATATATTATATATGTTTTGTTTAATTTTATTTGTAAAAATAAAATAAAATTAAGATCTTACACTAGAAAATAAATAAAATAATTCTTAATATAAATTCAAATTTAAATAATTATAAACTAATATAAAATAATTTAATAAAATAATTACATACATATACATATGATACTTTTATACTAAAAGTATTTATTTTGATAATTTTTTGAGTTTTTTATTTTGATATTTATAATTTTTTGTCTGAACAGACACTGAACTCTGCATTTTAAAAAAACTTTCAGATTTAGATGCATATGTTGATCCCTAAGTTTTGTTGTTCATTAGTGACTTATACTTAGTCATTTTCTAGGCAATGTTGGTTGGTCATCACTGTGACCAAATCATCATGTATAGGATGAGTCATGTATATTGTATAGTTATCGAGCAGTAGTCACTATCGAGTAAAACAGTGGTTACCGAGTACTTCAGTATTAGCCGAGTCAGTTTATGTCAAGTTGTGGGAAGATGTCAGTGTCAAGCAACAGGGTATAAAGATTAGTGAATGTCGAGTGCCAAAGATATCAAATGCCTAGTAAGCCAGAATTGACATGTGTGTTTGTTATGGCACAAACACTTAGGTAAATCATTTTGGCCGACATTCATATTTCATTTATTGTTTGTTGAGGAAATCACGGAGGTGATTATACTCTAGCATTGTAATTTTAATCCCTATGTGATTCATAGAACCAATCAGAATTAGGGAAAGGTTAAGTGACAAAAGGAGACAATCCAGATCGTAGATCTTAAATCTTGGAGATAATTAATTGTTTATGTAAGATGAGATCCGAACCCTAAAACGTATCATGGGAAGAGAAGAGTATGAAGGAGATCTCATACTTTCAGAGCAAAATAGAGTTCAGTGACCGAGCAGTGAAGGACAAAACAGAGACATATTTGATAGAGGAGATCAAATTTATACTGTAAGGAGAAGATTTGTAATCAACATCACAGTGCAAACCAAAGGATCCGGTATTGAGACATTCTAACAGGTGTATCAGGGTAACTCTCTTAATAGAGTGGTTTTGACAGACCTTAGTAAATCTCTTAACCAAGTGTTTACTTAGTTGTAAGTTTTTAAATCCTTTTGCAAGGTAGATTGTATAAGTCTCAAAGCTCTTAACAGGGCAGACCCCTCACAGGGTAGATCATATTTTTGTGATCAAACTTGTAGCCCTAACAAACAAAATTTAATACTGCAGTAGTGAAGATTTGTGGGTGTCATCCCCACCCCAGTGTTACCTTTCAAGGGTTTCTAGGTAACCAAAATCATTGTGTTATGTTTATTTTATGGATGATGATTAGGATATTAGATCTGTTATAGTGTTGAGTTTTATGCTTATACTTTGCAACTTTGTTTATGTCAAAAGTGATAAATTAGTTGATATCTGATTCACCCCCTGTTGTGTGTCATTTTTACATGAAACAACAGCTAAGAATTTACGTGAAGCAAATTCCCCTCTTGGAAGAGTGATTTAGATCAATCTCAAGGTTCCTTCTGGGCTGGATCTCAACTGCTTGGATAGCTCAATTGAAGATAAATGTGAATCTGTTCATGAGGAGGCCTTTGTTAGTTCGTGCCTTAAAGGGCTGCAAAATAAAATTTGGGACACAACAATATTTCTCTTTTTGGATTTTTTGGATCTTTTAAACAAAAACAAGATTAATCTAATTGATCCTCTATGACTGATTTGCAAAGAAAATAAGGAGCAAGGTAACAAGAATTTGAAAGGAACATGTTGAAAAATAAACTAATGGACATAAACCAATATTACATTGCTTTGTGAATTAAAATACCAAGAAGATAGAGGAAACTCACAAAACATAGATCTAAACGAATCACAATCATGACTTTGCAGATGCAATCATCAACGGAAGTCAATGTAGATGTAACATATATCAAAATTCATCAAATCACAAAGCCACCGTGAATGTGCACACACGTGAGACAAATTTATCTTTAAGCACTCAAAAGGAGAGATCTTCTCAATAATTTTTCACGACAAAGCAATATAGAAAAGGCAAACACCAGACTAAAAGAATCGCAGACCAAAATCACCAAACAATCAATTGTCTCTTTGAAAAAAATGAATGAGCAAGCACATGTTATCACTATCCTAAAAAAATTTCAGCTTCATGATAAAACTTTTGAAAATCTGGTTCTTAGACCTAATTGTGAGATTTTATGGTTAAAACCCTAAGTTTGATGGAAGCCCTAGCTGGTCTTAGCATTGTTATAATTTCACATTACTTTTTGACTCACTAACTTTCCAAATATGCATGTGCAATTTTTCACCCCCCTTTAAGTGACCACTTTACATGTTACATTGCTAGGTTGTCAAATGGGACCCTTTTTAATATTTCTCTCAAGGCCTAGGTTTCCCATAAATTTTTCTAAGTGACTAACCTTTTGAAATGAGTGGTTGTCGTTAAATCTCAAGGCTCCTTGTTGTCAGAATTTCTGACATGTGATTTGGCAACAAGCAGACATCTGTCTTAGCGGGCCCATCTTCAGTGTTGTGCTGGCGATTAAACAGAGTAGTGCATCGATGGTTGTCGTTATACTGTTGGGTCAAGTTGATTTCTTTTTAAGTGTCATGGTATAGCGACAAGTGTCCGATCAAGGCTTTACTGACAGTTGCAAGTTCTGACTTGTCACTCTCCGTGGCTTTTCTCTCGGATTGACATCTATCTTAGGTGATGTAGCAGCTGTGGGGGTGGACTTTTCAAAGGATAAAACACTGATTAATCTTACGGTTGTCATTATACCATTGATGGAAGATGTGAAGTATTTGAGCTTCGCGGTATAGCAATGACCGTCTGATGCTCTATGGTGAATAAGATAGAATGTGGGCCCTAAATTACCATGTCACTCTGACATGTTTGATTTCGATTGGTTGAAATAAGTATGATGTGGCAGTCGACAAGATGTTTGATATTAAAGAAAGAAAAGGAGAAGGGCCCGCCCACCTGTTTTTATGAAACATGGCAGCTTTTGTTTCGATGAAGAGTTAAGTGAAGTGTTATTGTGGGGTCGACTTTTTCGGATACTTAAGGTTTGAATAGATCTCGTGGTTGTCAGTATACTGCTAGGATAAGGTGCATGATTTTTAAGGTCAATGATATAGCGACAACCGTTGATATTGTTTAAAGGATGAGGACTGAAAGGTGGGTCCTTTGTTGCTAGTTCATGCTGACAGGTTCATTTTCAATTGGCCGAAGGCAAGAGGTGACATGTCAGGTTGTCAGTATGCTTGACACCGAGGAGAAAGTTAGGGTTTTCTGCCTACTAGTCTGTCTGACGTGGCATATGCTAATTTGATGAAGGTTTCAAAAGGAAGGTGGGGTCATCGCTTTGGGAAATGGTAAAGCACGATGAGTTGGAAAGGATCATGTAGTTGTCGTTACACCGCTAAGGAAAGATGCTCGGGTCTTATGCCCGCACTTTAGCGATAAGGTGACACCTGTCCGCTTTGATCAAGGTAAAGTTAAGTTATTCATTTTCCCACATGGTTAAATTGAGTTGTTCTCATTGGTTGGGAACTAGTTTGGGGAAAATAAAAAGAAGGTTGTGCGACTATTTTTGTTGATCGTCCGATGCGTCAAAAAGAAAACAGGATCAATGGTCTGAATTCAAATTTTTTCTCTGTGATGTTGCTCGCATCCTGTGAATGCTGAGACTGCTAGTTTTCAGTAATGGTAGACTTAATGAGCTACGTGTGGATGAATTGCAAATGGTTGGCAACATTATATACCCCAAATTTGATTGTTGTATTCTTTACCTCTCTCATAAGCGTCTTGGCGAACTGGATTGTTCTCTAGAGTGATATTAAGCAAAGTTTTTCAAGTGCCTGGTAGGTCATAAATCTCTGAATTCAAGAATTGTTTGAAGTCTGTGAAGAAATTGTAAGAGAAATTGTGTTGCTAGCTGATAGTATTTAGGGTTTTCTCGAGTATTTATACATTGTTTTAAGAAGCCCTAGTTAAAATGCCACCAAAGAGGGGACTGTCTGGGAAGACAGAGTATAAGGATAGAGGCATTTTTTAGGACTTAATGCAATTGCTCCCACATTCAGATAATGGGGCAGCTAGATTGAAGGAATTAGTCCCAAGGAACCCTAGAGATTATGTAAATAGTGGAATCCATGATAGAGGAAACTGGATGAGAGATGCTAGGGTGGTAGAGGACTATAATGGTCTTATTTTGTTCAAGGGAGCATACTCACACAGAAATTCTTGTGCCCCCCTTAACAACATTTGGCAATTTGATATAGGGAAATTGGTTGTCCCTGGAGTATTTATGGATGCAGAATTATTGATCCAAATTGCTAAGTGTTATGATCCTGTGACAAAGTGTGTCAAGGATGTAAATGGAAATAACCTAATTAATTTCACAAAAGATGAGATCAGGGAGGTCTTCTCATTGAATGACCCTTCTGTTGGGTTAGAGAAAATAGATTTTACTAAATTCACTGAGGTGTATGAAGCTCAAAAGGATTATTTGAGGACAGGGCCTCTGAGGGATTTTTTAGACTAGATTGGATCCATGTGTGTTATCAGCCAAAGTACACTAAAGCCTTTCAGGATGGATTTGTTCAGTAAACGAGCACAGGGTTTTTACAAATGTTTAACTCATATCTTAGGGCATGATGAGGCCACTCATATGCCAATTCCATATATGTTCATGATGGTGCAATCTCTACATCCCCAGTTGGCATTAAATTTTGATTTTGCCTCTCACTTGGATGACCTAATCCATGAGGGATTGATGGGAATAAAGAATATGAAGGTTAATAGGCCCTTTGGGTGGTATTCTATGCTCATGCATATGTTCTTATACAAGGGTGAGCAGTTTTTCAGCTCAACAATCAACATTGTTAAGGAGAGGAATGGATAAACCCTTCCAGTTCAGTTGTGGACCACAGCTTTGTCATGGGATAGAGTTGATGCCAGTTTTATTGCTTTTGATAGGGATTTTGCTTCAAGACTTAGGACATTGTCATTTTTTGACAATCCTAGAATCCCAAGGGAATTACTAAGGTTAATTAGACCAAAGGAATATTGTCAAGACATTACTATAGTCCATAATTTTGGTGATATCATATTATATCCTATTTCCATAGTTTTTAGAGTATATGGCTGCAAGAAGGCACCTTACATTTTGCCCTACCAAGTCCCATTGAAGGTAGGATATGCAGAAATATTAAGGTAGATTGGTGACTTACAGGAGACTGCCCTTATTGGTAAAGGAAGAGGGACATTCTTCCCTGATATTACAATTTCCCACCAATATGTTATCACTAAGGGAGGATGGGTATATTTGAACCAAGTCTTGCAACCCTACAGAATGTCTACAACTGCAGTAAGATGTGCAGACAATGAGGGTTTCTTATCAGGAATGTTTAGAGATAAGATTAGGTGTGCTCTTATGGAGCACCAATTCAATTTTCCTAAGGATGTGATAAGGAATGAGTTTAACCTCCAAACTCAAGAAATTAAGAAAGAGAAGTGGGTGATCTACAAGAAGACTGTAGATTTCATAAATTTTTTTGATAAAACTTATGATCCATTAAAGGGTTTTGAGCTGTGGGCAAGGAAGGTAGAGGCTCTTATAGAGCATTTTGAAGGCATCATGTATGCGGTAAATGAGAAAAGGGTTGTTGTAAGCAAGATAGACCCTGAGAGAGCTAGGCAGATTTTGAGCCAGCCAGGATATATAAAATTGACCCCAAGGGGAGTTTATACTATGCAGAAGAGAAGTGGTTACACTGTTCTCTTACCAACATAGCAGAGAGGTGAGGATCTTCCTTCTACTTCAAGAGGAAAGAGGCCTATGGATGATCCAACAATGCAAGGACCCTCTCCTAAGAGGCAAAGACAAGAGGGATCAGGGTTAGAACAAAATTTCTACTCTCCTTCTCAATCCCCTTTACATTTAGATGAACATGGGGTAGCAGAACAGTTGGTATAGATGAGGAATGAAGGGAACATTTTTGTTTCCAATTATGAACTATAGGAAGGAATGCCAGAGGCACCTAAGGAGGTTGCAATGGATCTTACTATTGCTAAATTTGAGGGTAAGCAAATTGACCCTATTTTGAAACAAGCTAGTGATTCCTTTGTTGTTGATGACAAATTTGTAAAGACTAGGGCATTCTTCCAATTTTTGTGGAGAATGAAAATAAATCAATTTAAAGAGATTTGTGAGAAGAAGAAAGAAGAGTTCCTTGATAGGGACATAACAGAGATAGAAATTGAAACCAAGGGAGAGATGGTAAAGCAATTTGAGAAGATTACTCCTGAGGAGGGAAGGGCTATGGTCCATATTACAGGGGTGTTGATTTTGCTAGAATGGGATATTGTTGATGCAATAGTCTTTGATCAAGTCAAAAAGAGCAAGATAAAGACTCTTGCTACTGCAGAACAAGCCCAACAAACTGCTAGGGGCATTTCTTTTTCAAATGATCATGTTGCCTTGGTAATGTGGTCCCTTAAGAGGGAGGAGAACAAAGGAAAAAGAGAGGCTCTCTCTTCAGAATATGTAGGAAATTTATTGGTACAATGAGTAGGTGAGACTTCTGGTGTAGAAGCTTCAAACCTAATTTTGGAAACTACCAAATTTAATGTCAAGGTGGCAGAGAAAGATGCACAAGAAAAGGAAGAGCTAAGGCTCAAATTTGAAACTGTCCTCAAGTCCTATAATGAGCTTAAGATAGAGTTGATCCAAAAGGACAAGTTAATTATTGAATTTTCAGGACCACAAGATCACAGGTCACCACAATTAATGATAGCTGACAAACCTGCAGTGGCTTCATCATCCAGCCCTATCATTGAGTTTCCACCATCACCCTACCTAGAGACACACCTTGATGCAAGACTTAGTTGAGAGAAGCAACAGTTGCTTGAGGAAACCAATCACTTCAAAAGGAAAAGGAAAGAATTGGATAGGTTAAGGGAAGAATATTTGAAAGATAAGAGCTTGTTAAACCAGGAATATGAAGACAAGGTAACAGAAGCTGTTATGCAATTTGCTACAGACTTGAATCCCACAATCCCATTTGACCATGCTAGGAGGTTAAGGATATTACTCACTTCATTGGATAAGTATAAGGGTGAATTTGAAGCAATTTTTAAGAAATGGATTAACAGATCTCCAAATGTAAGATTATTCAGATTGTTGTCTAAATCCCAAAATGATCCTGATCCATTGATCAAGCCACTGCATCAAAATGTGAAAAAGCTTGTAGAGCATGATATACTTTTGGGTGATTTTGAGAGAAAATCAAATTTGATGAAGAAGGAATTGACACTCCCCATCTGTGACTTGATCCCGGGAGTTTTTAAGAAGAATGGTGAGCTTAAAGAATTAATCAAGTGGCAAGCACAAATAGATGATGACTTCTCTGCTAGAATGACTAGCATTTTGATTTTAGAGAATACTTTATTCTTTATTCATACTATTGAGACTTTAATTTCTGCTAAGTCTAAGTTTGATTTTATTCAGCAAGAGATTAGTCAATTGGAGGATAGGTGGGAATAGTTGTCTGGCAAAAATGTAGAATTTGCAAATTTTGAGTTCCCAAGTGAAGAGGTGTACAATAGGTGGAGGTATCAGTACATACCTCATGTAGAAATAGTAAATACTCTGCCAACCTATTGAGACAAGTGAAGATAGTAACTTTTTGAGTCATGAAGGTTGTTGAGATGCAGAAAGGTATTTATTGTAGGATTGACATCGGAGATATTGCAATCAGATTTGTTCGAAGAAGTTGAGGACAAAATTAAAGACATAAAGCAAGGCGGCTCATCTACAAATATCTCACCAGTTTTGATCAAGTGTATTTATTGTAAACCCAATAGGGTTGTTGTAAAGTTTTTAGGTTAAGAATTTTGTAAACCCTAGAATGATCGATAGCTTGTTGCATTTCCTTATATGTAATGGATTTTCCACGATCATTCTAGGCATTGAGAGTTTAGGTGTTGAAAAGATAGAAATTCTAAAACCCTAGCCCTCAGTCGAGGATTGTAATATTTTGCATTATTTTTCATCAAGAAATAGAGAAGAAGTATAGGTTGCTGCTATTTTGCAAGCTTACTGTTTAGAATATGATGTATACAATGATCAAGGTTATACTTAATACAAATCTCAAATCTTTGTCTCTCCTTTGAGTCTATTCTGTGAATCTTTAAATCTTTCTAGGATTTATATGTATGTATTTGGCTTTGAGTTCTGATCTAGGGTTGGATTAAATACTGCTCAGGGTGGGATACATGTTTACTGAATTTATTTGAGGATTTTTATAAGTAGGAAAGAGTTGGGATGTTTGTATTTATGTTTAAAGACTAGTTATTCTCAAAACATCTTTGTATTCATTTTGTCTTCTGATATTTTGCCCAATGAATAAGGCACTGGCTTGTATTTTCCTATCTTTTCTTTGTGAGGAATGATCAAAATCTTTGTAATCCAAAACATATAATCAATAACAATCTTTTACAGTTTTATTTACTTTATATAAGTTATTTCACCCTAGTGATGGAGAGTCAATGAATAATAGGTTTTTATTTAGTACTCTCTCACTGTTATCTGTTGTAAGATCTAGTATTTAGGAAGGAATAGAATTGTATCTACTGGATCAAGTGCACCCGCCTTGGTTTTGTAGAGCTAGAAGTGAAGAGGCCAGTCTTGTTCCTATAGTTGGTCTAGTTACCTATAGGTTTCTCATATTTAGAATTAACCCATCCTTAATATCAGTCATAGGTATATTGGTATCTCATGGAGTGTAAAATCCTATCCAGGAACCAACATCACACATTCATAAATGTCACAAAGATAGCAGAATAAATCACACCATGTTTGAAGCACCAACTGCATATATTGTATTGTAATAAAAATCTGACCTTTGTTACATGAATTTAGTACAATTTATAGAGTCGTGCTCTCAATTTCACAACTAGGGTTTCTAACGCAAGGGAGGATAAAGAGAGGGGCCAAAGGTAAACCCTAACCAAATCCACCTTGCACAACAACACATAGAAGCAACAACAGCACAAGTGGGAGAGAGAAATGCAGATATCTTTCATATATTTATCATAATTTATTCATACATGTAGGCTGTAAGGTCTTCCCGATTAGGGTTAGATATTACAATCAAGTACAGAAGTCCTCCAACATGCGAGGATCTGCCAATAATCTCTAATCTTCTATTTTCTATCTCCTAACTGAACTACCCTAAACTCTAACCAAACAACTACATTTATACAAGAGGCTACCAAACTAGGTCGGCCTTCAGATCCATAACCAACAGAAGGGATGACCAGATCTAGGTCTACATGCTTCCCAATGATGGATATCAACATTAAATCCATGACCAAAATTAACTGCAAGAGTCGGCCTCAACAGGAACTCAAAATAAACAACATAGTAAACAAAGGTAACTGAGCGCCAGACAAGAATCACTGAGCACCAGGGAAATAAGCGAGCGCCAGAGAGATAACCGACCGACATCAGTAAATAAAGGAAACTGAGCAACACTGAACCAACCCGGTCAAAGAAGGAAAACAAACAAAACTTCAAACATCTTTTTGGTGACATAGGATTGCCAAAGACCTGAGATGCTCCTGCATCAGACACCTGGGGTTATTTGAGAATGATTCTCTGAATCATGAAATAGGTACAACTTGAGTTGAATCCAACTCAGATTGTGAAATCCATGAACTATCTTCATTTGGTCTATTCTTCCACTTTACCAGATATTCCATATATTATTTTCCTCTTGTACTTCTACCAATTATTTGTTCCAATATCTTCTCAACTTCTTTTGTCTATTTCTTAGGATAATCATTCGGTACCATCATTTCTTCATCTAACTCATGATACTCATACAAATCAGCAATGTTAAATATAGGTGATATATCCATGTCATCAGGTAACTCAACCTCATATGCATTCCCACTATCAAATTTCCTCAAAATCTTGCAAGGTCCAAACTTCTTCATTTTTAGCTTCCCATATATGTTCCAACAAGAAATCTGTCTTTCTTCAAATGAACCATCACTTCATCACCAACATCAAAAGTCTTATGTCTTCTTGATCTATCAACTATGTCTTTATATTTCTAATTATTCATTTCTAGTTTATGTTTCACATCTTCATGAGATGTCTTCATGTATTCAACAAACTTCACTCCTTCAGTACTTCTCTTTGTTTCATCAACAATATCCCTCAAATCTGATATACCTCTCAGTTGTATGTCATTTATAATCTCAAAAGGTGTTTTTCCAGCACTTCTATTCACTGAATTATTGTATGCAAACTCTACTTGTGCCAACACAAAATCCCAATTACATCTAGTGTGTCTCCAACTAAACATCTCAAAAGATTACCCAAGCTTCTATTCACAACTTCAGTCTGTCCATTGATTTGTGGGTGAAATGTAGAGCTATATTTCAATTCGGTGCCAAACTTTCTCCAAAGGGTCTTCCAAAAGTATCCAACAAATTTATTGTCTCGGTCAGAGATAATACTCCTCGGTAATCCATGCAATCTGACAATTTCCTTAAAGAAAAGATCTGCTATATGTACTGCATCTAATGTCTTTCTACAAGGTATAAAATGTGTCATTTTAGAAAATCTATCCACAACGACAAATATAGAATCATTACCTCTTACTGTCTTTGGTAAGCCAAGAACAAAATCCATACTGATGTTAATCCAAGGTTTCTCGAGAATAGAAATCGGTGTATACAATCCAGTATTCTGACCTACTCATTTTGCAAATTGACAAATTTCACAACTTTTCACAAATTTTTGAACATCTTTATACAACTGTGGCCAAAAGTATTTCTCCTTAATCAAATTCAATGTCTTATCAACACCAAAGTGTCTAGCCAAACCACTTGTACACACTAAAATGGTGCACTTCTATGAACCATTATATGCAAGGTTGCTCAAGAATGAGGCCTCACAAAGCGGCTCATAGCTCTCTATGCATGGAGTTGCAAGGGACTATGATGTATTTGCTCTCAGCTAGAGCTACAAGCTTGTGACCTTGCTAGTCAACCACACAATGAGAGATTCAAATGAGGACAAGGGCAAGAGTGCCAAGATCCTCAAGAATCAGTATGAAAATGCAATGCAATGCAAACTAGTCTATGGAAATGAAAATGCAATGCAACTATGAAAGGAAATAGCAATGGATTACAAATCCTTCCTATTAAGCTATGTGAAGTTATGCTATTGCATGAAAGGAAATCTAAGCTATGAAAGTTATGGAAATGAAACTACTATGTAAGAATGTAAACTAAACTATGAAGCAAATGAAGAAATCTAAAGTAGGATGCAACAATGATCTCTAAAAAGCTTCAAAGTCTTCAAGGATTCCTGCAGCATAAGGTTAGCATAAAAACATGATGTGAAAATGGAGGAGAGAGCTTTCCTTTTATAAGAAATGCAAAGGAATGGACCATTGAGATTAAGAGGCAAAAGTCTTAATCGGCGGTGGAGCTTGAAAGAGGAGCGATCCGTGTGCACAAATATCCTCCAATAGGAATTGACTTTGTGTCTATGTAAGACAAAAGTGCTTTTTTCCTTTTTGTAAAATAGGCATAATGCTTTATTTGTGCAACTTAGGATAAGAGGAAAAGTGGGGCTTTTTATTTAATCAAAAGGGAAGGAAATATTCCTTTTAATCAAATAAAGACTTAGGATAAATGATTAGCCCATAGGATAAAAATCTCATATATGATCAAAATTAAGATTTGATCAAGAAATTGATAATGTTGAAACTATTGATTATTGATAAAACTGATTCATGATTGATAAATTGAATAAATGGGGCCCAAAGTCTAGGCGACCATTTTTGGGTGCATACATTTGCCCCTCTTTGACTAATGTGTGATCGATTTGGGAACACATGCAGTCAAAGAAAAATTGAAGTGTGAGATTGATCTGGGATCACAAAACAACTCAGATGTGAGGTCGGTTCGGGATCACATCCAGACAAAGCATAAACGAAGGTCTTTGAACATGAGGTCGATTCGGGATCACATTCAAAGTAGGAGATAAGAATCTCAAATTTGAGAAAAAGCTCACAAAAGATGTTTGAATCAAGAGAATCAAGAAATCGGGGATGAGGATCCCATAAATACTGCCCCCTTAGAATCAAAATCAAACTCAGGTAGAGGAGAGACAGCAAATCAATAAAGATTGATCAAATCATAAGGAAATCATAATCGAAGGTAAAGATCAATAGGTTAATCATTAGGTAATGACACATGCCCCAGTGATGAAGTAGAAGAATAGAAATAGAAGACTAGAAATAGAGCGAATGAAAGACTAGAAAATTTGAGAGACGTGGAAGGAAGAAATTCTATCGAAAATCAAAGAATTATGCCTCAAAAGGTCAATCAACTGCGCAGAATAAGGGAAAATTTTGAAACATGATTTTGACTAGCAAGATGACCTCAGATTTTGATTTCAAGTCTGAAAATGGATCCAGGACATCAAAATTAGGTAGGGGTGCAATTTTTGCGCAATTCCAAGGTGTTCTGAAAATTGGTCAAAAAGTCAAAAGGCTATAAAAGGGGGAAAAAGTGTCATTTTCAAAATCATTTGTCTTGTAGTGATTTGAGAATTTTTCAGAGCTTGAGAGAGAATATGGCCCAGCAAGCAGGTGTTCGCGTCCACAAGCATCGATTCGAGCATGCCCAGTTGCACAACCGGCCACCACACTATCCTGCCCCGGTACGTTTTCAGAAAACTCACTATTTTTGAGTCATTTAATACATTTTTAGCATGTGTGGAAATTTTTTAATTTGCAAATTTTTAGTTTAGGTGAAATATCGCAAGATACTTTAGAAGTATCGCGTCCTTTGCGGAGAAATATCGCGGGATACTTCGCGGGTCCCCAAAGTATCGTGCGGGTATAGGCACCAGTATCGCACGATACTGAGCGAAATATCACGCGATACCGGGTGAAGTATCACACGGCCCAAAGTATATCACACCACTATAGGGAGAAGTATTGCACGATACTTCTCCAAAAAAGTAGTATTGCCCAAGTGTGAAATTTGAAATTTTAGGTTTTTGTGAGCAAAAAATGACATGGGTCCAGACAATTTTATGTGTTTAAAGATGTGTTAGACTGATTTTTAGGCATCCATCATGATATGTTCTAACAACTGTCTTGGTTTAATGGCTTGCAGGAGGTCTTTCCGGTGCTGATCATTAGAGTGCCGAAGGTGACCGGGTTGAAGTGTGTCCGAGATCTAGATGATCCGGGCAATGCTGACATTAGGACTATGGGGTTCAGGTATTTACTAAAATTTCTATACATCAAAGCTGACCATGGGTTGTTGAATGTGTTGGCCGAGAGATGGCATAGCGAGCACAACACCTTCCATCTTCCCACAGGTGAGTCATCCATTACGCTGGAGGATGTCTACAGGATCCTACGAGTGCCCTGCCATGGAGAGCCGATAAGTATAATCATGTTTTAAGATATAATGGTGTAAAATGTAACGTTTCCAAATGATGAAAACTGACATGATTTGTGTGTTGGCACAAGTATACTATGATCAGGATGCCACTGAGGGGTGTCGATTGATCTAGGAGATGTTCCAGGATGTGACTATTCTGGACAGGCATGTCAGTTGGGAGAGGTTGATAGACGATTTTGGCAGAGACTTCCTAGTGCCATGTATTGTGGCATCCATTATTTCTCAGATCCTGATGACTGATCACAGTCAGAAGGGATTCCCGCTTGGATGGGGCAGATTATTGGTTGACTTGGTAGGCAGACCTCGTCGGATGGCATGGGGAGTAGCCATTCTTTCTGAGATGTATCATGAGCTACACGAGATTGTCTACAGGGACGGTCGGACGTGGGCCTGTGGTGCCATCCTGGCACAAGTGTGGGCTTGGGAGCACATTGCTGTGATGCGCTCGAAGGTTCAGCCGAGAGAGAGGAGATACCCATACATATACAGATATATGGGTTTCATATCACATGCTCATACTGGGGATGTGACATATTACAGGAGGATTTTGGATGAGATGGCTGCTTTCAAATGGAGGCCATACAGGGATGTGGAGGGACATGGGTGGCTACCCATGTTAGATTATTAGCAGGCGATTGCAGAGACAGCTGGTATTAGGAGCGAGCCCTGGGAGTATTACCTAGATGTGGCAGATGCAGGGGCAGATGTAGCATACAGGGCAGAGTGGCGGAGGGCGTCATTCCCTTGGTTCACTATACCAGATGCACAGGTACCAGCACAGGGGGGAGATGAGGGTGGAGATGGAGGGGACAGAGGGGATGGAGGGGGCGGAGGGGACGGTGGGAGGGTGAGAGATGCTAGGGAGAGTTCTAGATTGGGTGGCCAGAAATGACCATGGGGATAGAGGGCAGCCACCCCTGATGCGGCGAGACCAGCTCGCCAGCAGGCTGCGGTTAGGCAAGACACACCTGCAGGAGGGGATGATCTGAGGGCGAGGATACAGGCTCTTGAGGCTGAGATATTGCAGTTGAGGATTGCTATAGCTATGAGGGATCAGTAGCTCACAGATTAGAGAACAGAGATAGAGCGCTGGGAGAGGCAGCTATAGGTTGCTATTGCAGAGAGATAGAGGGAGGCCGCACGAGCCACGTACTATTATGGCCTCTATATTCAGGGAGTCCCAGAGGATCAAAGAGTGCCATCATACTCTACACTAGTGGGTAGATCAGATGCAGTGCCTAATCCAGCACCACCTCCACTAGCACCAGGACATGAGGGTGGCAGTCAGTCTTAGGTTTAGGGTTAGATGTGTTTGACATATCTTGAGACTGTGATCCAGATTTTGAGATCCCATATTGTATCATGACATTTATATATGAGATTTACCAGATTTTTGATATGTGTTTGTCTCACTTGTGATGGATGTATCAGTTCGTGTATATTGTCTTGTCATTTTGCTCAAAATGTTTATGTACATGCTTATGTATGTTCTCTCTCATAGATGTATGTGTGATTCTCATGTGTATAATATAGACTCATGTTTCTGAAAATGACAATTGTGATTAGGATGATATGATTAACCCCTTGTGATGAACAGGAACAGGTTCAAGATGAAAAAGATAAGGAGTGAAAGACATGATCGAGAAGAAGGAAAGGTGAGCGCAATCGACTGACAGGTCCACGTAAGATGAAAAGGAGAGCTCTCTCCATATGCAAGGTGCAAAACTAGACTAACATGAACCTAAAATGCAAGCTACTATGAAAAGTGGTTGACTTGCAAGGTCACAACGCTTATAGACATCTAATTATCATCATCGGGTATTATTGGTAGCATCATAAGATCATACAATGCACACTAGTATGACTATGTGGATTATGAATATGATCTTTATCAGATAGAATGTGGAAATCCCACCTAGGCATCAAAGACATGGAGATCAGGATGACTAATGTAGTGAGATTACCTAAATTTGATATGGCGAGATTATGCTTGTATCAAGACACATGAAAGTCAGAATAACTAGAAGCATGCACTTGCAAAACAGTCAAGGATAATACCTTGTCAATCCATAGTGTCAAGTAAAACCAGCATAAAATGCTCATGATAATTAGGACCAACAAAATATACCCACAAGTAGATAAAGAAATAAAACATGTTCTCATACCCTCAGTCTTCTAGCTATGCATCATCAAAAACTTCTTAGGGAGAGACCACTCATCAAAGAAATCCTCATAGACAGCACACAAAGAAAAAAATTAAGTCAACATATCTCAACGAGTTGATTGTTTAAGTGCGTGTGTGTTGGTCATAGAGTCAAACTTTGAGTATCACATCTGCTTAGTGAGAGATATCGCGTCATACTAGACTGTAGGGTAAGACATCTGATAAGTGTTAAAAAATACTCGAGCTAGGGTAGTGTTGAAAAACACTGTTTGAAAAACACCTGTTGTGGAATGCCCCAAGAGACAAATGCACCTAAAAGACCTATGCTAATAGGTATGCCCCCTAGACGAAGACAAAGACCAATCCCAAACTAAGCCAAATAAGGTCAAGGTATGATGGAGAAAGGTTCAGTGTCGAGGATGCATGCTAACAAATAGGAGTGCAAAGGCCTCAAGTAGCGCCCGTTTCCAGGTTTTCACCACTTGGATTTATTGTAATTTTTTTTCTTTTTTCATTTTTTTGGATTTTTGCTACCAAGGCGCCTATTTCCAGGTTTTCACCAAGGCACTTTTTCTTTTTTTAAATTTTTTTTGAATTTTTATGATTTTTTTGTATTTTTTCAAGACTTTTTATACTTTTTAGGATTTTTTCAGCATCATATATCAATTTTTTTGGTATTTTTTCAGGATCAATAAGATATGTACAAAGGATGCCCCCAAACAGAAACGGGCATCAAGGATAGAACCTCTTGAGGTGCACAATGTTGATGGGATCAGGGAGCTGTTCTCCATCTGGATCTGACAGTAAATATGCACCTGTACCAAAAGCAGCTGTGATGACATATGGTCCAAGCCAAATAGGTTCAAACTTACCCTTCTGTTCTCTATGTTGTTGGTTCTTAGGATTTTCTCGTAAGACAAGATCTCCTACATGAAACTCTCTAGGATGAACCTTCTTATTAAATGCCTTGGACATACGCTTCTGATACACTCTCATATGATCAAAGGAAGCCTTACGCTTCTCATCTAGAAGTTCTAGTTCCTGTAACCTCATGGTGTGATAATCCTCATCTGTTATTAATCCTTTGAGTGAGACTCTAAGTGAAGGTATCTCTACTTCTAAAGGAAATATCATGTCAGCGCCATAGGTAAGAGCAAAAGGAGTAGCTCCTGTAGGTGTATGAATGCTAGTTCTGTAAGCCCATAGTGCAGGATTGATTTGCAAGTGCCAATCCCTACCATTCTTGTGCACTGTCCTATGAAGAATCTTAAGGATGGTTTTATTGGAATCTTAAGGATGGTTTTATTACTCCAAATCGGCAAATAATATGATTCAAGATGAACAAAGAGATAGTTTTCCCTGAAGCAACAGAAAGTGGCATAGCTTCCACCCATTTTGTGAAGTAGTCAGTGGCAGTAATATATAATGAACTTATGTCCACTTGATGAGTTGGGATCAATCTGCCCAACTAGATCAAAGGCCCAGTGCTGAAATGGCCAATAAGAAACAGAAGGAATCAGCTCCCTACCTGGAGCATGAATCAAGTTTCCATGTTTTTGACATTTTTCACAAGACTTAGCAAAGGCTACTGCGTCTATCTGCATTGTGGGCCAATAATACCCTGCCCTAAGCAATCTGCGGGCCATGGCAAGACCGTTGGAATGTCCACCACAAATGCCTTCATGGATGTCGGCTAACGCTTGGTTGGATTCCTCCTTTTCCAAGCACCTAAGGAGTGTCCCATCTAAACCCCTCCTATATAAATCATCAGAGATAAGGGTGTGGCGAGAGGCATTGCGGATAAGGTTTTGGCATTCAGAATGGTTGAATGTGTCGGGGATGATGCCATCATGAAGATATGAATAGAGAGCACCATATCGGGAAGACTCATGTGTGAAAAGGGTACAAATGACATGGCTTTCAGATGAGTCAAATATGGGATGGTGTAGCTCTCCCATCGGGAATTCAAATCTTGATTCATGTGTTTCCAACTGAAGGAGTGAAGCTAATGTGGCCATAGCATCTGCAGCTTTGTTCTCTATCCTAGGGATCTGTTGAAATGTCACAAATGTAAAGTAATGTCTCAATGAGTCAACCATCTTTTTGTAGGGTATCAATTTATCATCCTTGGTTTGATATTCCTCATTGACTTGGTTGATGATTAACTGAGAATCCCCAAAGACATGTAACTCTGTTATGTTCCATTCTATAGCCATTCTCAATCCATTGGTTAAAGCTTCATATTCTACAATATTATTTGTACATGGGAATAAAAGTTTGTAAGACTTTGGAATATTGTACCCATGTGGAGAGACAAATAATACTCCAGCACCTGATCCATTTTGCATGTGGGAACCATCAAAGAACATTTTCCAAGTGCGAGTAGTCATATATAGGATGTGTTCATCTAGGAATTCTACTTGAACAGGCATACTATCCTTAACTGGGAAATCGGCTAATTGGTCAGTAATAGCTTGCCCTTTTATGGCCTTCCTTTCAATGTACTCTATGTCAAATTCAGTTAAAACCATCATCCATTTAGCAAGTCTACCCATGAGGGCAGCCTTACTAAGCAAGTACTTAAGAGGATAAATTTTTGCAACCAAATGTATAGTATGAGCAAGCATATAGTGTCGCAACTTTTGGGAAGCAAACACCACTACAAGACAAGACTTCTCAA
Organism: Chamaecyparis obtusa; assembly: GCA_027943335.1. Classification (NCBI taxonomy): domain Eukaryota; kingdom Viridiplantae; phylum Streptophyta; class Pinopsida; order Cupressales; family Cupressaceae; genus Chamaecyparis; species Chamaecyparis obtusa. The sequence goes on along the minus strand of BSBK01005063.1, from coordinate 353,956 downwards.
TGTTATTATAATTGATCTCATAAGATACTAGAGTATGACTAATGTAGTAAATGGCCCTTTCTTTCCCAGTATCATCTAATTGAGCCAACAATGCCCCCAAGGAAGACTCTGTTGCTGAAATGTATAAAATCAATGGTTTCCTAGGAATAGGCGGCATCAAAATTGGAGGATTAGCCAAGTATTGTTTAATTTGATCTAGGCTCTTTTGGCATTCCTCATTCCATACACAAGAAGCACCCTTATGCAGTGTCTTATTAAAGGGTTGTGCTCTATCTGCCAACTGTGAGATAAACCTCCTAATTGACTGGAGTCATCCTTGAAGACTTCTCATCTGACTAATGTTTCTTGGAGGTGGCATATCTAAAATTGCTTGGACCTTTTCAAGATCAACCTCTATTCCTTTTGCTGATATTATAAATCCTAAAAGTTTGCCTGAGGTGACACCAAATGCGCACTTCTTCGGATTCAATCTGAGTTGAAACTGTTCCATGCGATCTAGAATCACTTCCAGATCGTCGAGGTGTGTGTCCTATTTTCTAGATTTAGCCAAGGTATCATCCACATAATCTTCCATGTTCTTATGCATCATATCATGAAAAATTGTGGTCATAGCTCGTTGGTATGTTGCTCCTGCATTCTTTAACCCAAATGGCATGACGTTCCAGCAATAGGTTCCCCATGCACATGTGAACGCTATTTTCTCTTGGTCTTTGGGAGCTATTTTAATTTGATTATATCCTGAGAAACCATCCATTAGAGAGTATATTTCATAACCCGCTGTCATGTCCACTATCATGTTAATGTTTGGAAGTGGAAAATCATCCTTTGGGCATGCTTTGTTTAAATCTCTAAAAGTTGTGCATACACGAATGGACCCATCATGTTTAGAAACTGGTACTATGTTTGAGATCCATTCTGCATAATCGATAGCTCTGATGAATCCAGCTCTCAAAAGTTTTTCTAATTCCTCTTTCACAAGGAGAGCTACATGTGGATGCATTTTTTGAGTCTCTATTTCAGTGGTTTGACTCCTGGAGCTATGGATAAGTGATGCATTATAAGATTTGTGTCAAGCCATGGCATGTCTGAATATGTCCATGCAAAATTAATTTTCTTCTTTTGTAAGAATTGTATATATGCCTTGGTTTCTTCTTTTGATAAAGACTGAGCAAGATGAATTATTTGAGGAGCTTCTTCTGTGTCCAAATTAACTGGTTTTGTTGGCTCAATCAAGACTGATGATCTTTCCTAAAAATAACTTGGCAAGTTATTAAGTACCCCATCCTTAGGCACCTCAAAGAGGTTTTCACCCTTAGATACATCATTTCTTTTTACTATTTTTGGTTCTGATACCGCCACAAAGTGGTTTACGCCATCACACCTATTTTTCTTTTTTTCTTTTTCTTTTATTTTTAGACTGAGGTACTTAATATCAAGTTCTGTCATACTTGTTGTTGGTTCACTGGTGAAAGAAGCCACGGGCTCAAGAGCATTTAGATAGCAGGCAATTTCATAATCATTCTGAAAAGTGAGGAATCTAGGCTCTTACTGGCGCTGAGACCAGTCAATTAGGTCATAGTGAACAAGGGGTAGGTCAATGACTAGTTCAATGTTATTTATGTGAAAGGTGTTATCTCTTATGACCATACAATCGGGATTCATCAAGTCTCCCCCTAAGATACCCGAGTCGGGATTTGTCCTATGAAACGAAGCGTCATCTACTAAGGCAATTTGAGGAGTCCAATCCTCTAGTCCTACACTAGGCTCGTTGGTCACATCAAGTTGAGTACTATAAGTATGGACAACATCCATGTCCAAATCAACTGTTGCATCTAAAAGTGAATCCCATTCGAACTCATGTGAGTCTATTTCTGAATCATCATTTGGGCCTCATGATGTAGAAGCCTCAAGGTTGGGAAAGGTTTCCCCTTCTCTAATGCTAGCATTGTTACTATCCGTCGCAGCTAGGATAGCAACACTTTCCATTGTCAATCTAGCATTCATATAGTCACTATCCGTCGCAGCTGGGATAGTAGGACCATCAATTATCAAATCTTTTGAATCTCCCCAAAGGAGATTTGTTGAAGGCACCCAATCATCAGACATGTCTCATTGATTAGAAAGATCAGGTGTGTAGTCTGAATCACTATCATTGTCCGTCGCAGCTGGGACAGGGACACCTTTCTTCTTCTTATTTTCAAAACCTAAGCCAACTGTTGACTTATTCTTTCATCCAAAAAGGGCATGGTTAAGAGGATCAACTTTAGCATCCAACCTATGGCTAAGGGGACCATATCCTTGATAACCCATATTCTTAACCAATGTATACCCTCTCCCATAAGCTTTAGGTGAAGGAGCAAAGTTCTCATTGTGTTGGTATTTTTCCTCATGATAGATCCAATCTCTTACGGCAACTTCCTCTTTCTCTTCCTGAATAGGAACCAAAGACTCAACAAATTTTCCAAATAATGTCATTGCTGATGATGAAGGTTTCATATTTTGTGATGGTTTCCCATAAGACCTAGGAGAGATTGGCATTTTTGTAAAAGAATCAATTTTATAATCTCCCATCCCAAGATCTATGGTCTTAAACTTCTACTTGCATTGTTCAAGCGAAATACTAGAATTGTCAGCTTCCCTATTCAAAGGTACATGTGATCCAGCAGAAATATTATTAACTGACAAAGCACTATCTCCAGGTATGAAAATTTCTACACCATTATGGGGAAACTTAACACACTAGTGATACGTTGATGGGACTGCTTGCATTTCGTGAATCCATGGCCTACCTAGCAAAATGTTGTAGGCTAAAGGTCCAACATCAACAATTTGAAATAAGATATCCTTTTCTACTGGACCAATGTGAATAGGCAAAATGGCTAATCCCTTAGAACTTCTTTCTGCTTCATCATATGCCTTGATTGTGATCTTTTTCCTTGTGTCAATGACTTCTTTAGAATATCCTAGAGCCTTCAACAAGCTCATGGTACAAATATTGAGCCCCACACCCCCATCTATCAATACACGCCTGACATGGGTTTTATGAATCATGACTTCGATGTGTAAGGCCAGGTTATGTGGGTGACTGATGGATTTGTCATCTTCTTCTGAGAAAGTGAGGTAATGAGGGCTAGCCAAATGGTTGACCATATTCTGGAATTGATCAATATCTAAGTTGTTAGGGACACTGGCTGCTCACAAAGCATCCTCAAGGACACGCTTATGCTTAGGGGACAATTCTAAAAGTTCAAAAATAGATATCTGCACTGGTGTACATTGTAATTGGTCAATAAGGTTATAATTTGAATCAGGGCCAACAGCAGATTTAGGAAGAACACCTTTGGACATGGGCTGCTTAGACTTGCTAGAGCTAGGACCTCTGATAATAATGGGAGCTTGAGACTGACCCCTAGTGACAGCATTGAGGGATTGGGGCATCCTTCATGAGTGAGGACCTCTTAGCACCACAACAGGTCCTTCATTAGACATAGGAGTTGAATCCACATCATATCCATAAGGATCTTTCCCTCTTATCATGTTGATATTATCATCAGCCACTTCAAGCATGTTAATAACATTTTCAGCATTTGTGTAGGTATAGTTGATAGCAGCCTTGCCATGCTTGTTGTTAGAATTCTCTCCTTTCTCATATTTGGGCAAGGGTTCTTTAAAGGCCTTATGATCCACATTAGTAGTTAAACCATCAACTTGTAATCATCCACTTTCAATGAGGTCTTGGACAAGATGTTTAAGTCTAAAACAATTTTCTATATCATGTCCAATTCCATTGTGGAAGACACAAAAGGCCTTCTCATCCCACCAATGAGGTTTAGGATCTGGTATGCGGTGCTTGGTAGGATCCTGAGGTTGTGCCAAATTATGAGCAATTAGTGTCTTGAAAATGTCTGCATAGGAGTCCCCAAGTTTGGTAAATTGTCTCTTTTCCTTTTTAGGTTTCCCTTGATACCTGGGTTTATTCTCTTGTTGTCCTGAGGATGCTTGCAGCTTCATGGCTTGAACTACATGAGAGAGATTAAGAACTCCTTCATTCTTAGGTTGTGATGAGTCAACAACTCCGTCATTGACCACCTGCTTATTCTTATTCCAATAAGAGTTCTTTTTGTCCTTATGACCATTATTGTTGTTGTTTTGGCTATTGTTGTTGTTAGTTGATTTAGCCAAAATTCCTTGTTCTTTTAGGACATCCTCTATGCGACATGCCACTTCTACCATGGTGTCAAAAGAGTTAAATGGGATCTTCCTAACCTCATACCTTAGCTCTGGTATTAAATTTCTCACAATGATGTCTATTCTTTCCTCCTCAGGAATTGTCCTTGAATATTTTGAGCACAAATGTCTCCATCTTTGTAGGAAAGTGACAAAAGGTTCTCCTTGATTTTGTTTGAGTTTGCACAAATCAAGTATTGTGACCGACCTTGATAGATTATAAGCAAAATGTTGAACAAATATTTGGACAAGTTCTTTAAATGTCTTTATTGGAGGAGTAAGGTTGGTGAACCACTCCATGGCTTGACCTTTGAGACTCCTTGGAAATAATCTCATCAAGTAGGAGTCTTCATGATGAAAAGAAAAGCTCATTATGTAGAACTGTCGAACATGGTCATGAGGGTCACCAATGCCATCATATTTGTCATAGGTTGGAAACTCAACTTTCTTAGGGAACTCAACCAACACCACACTCTTGTCAATCGGGTTGGGACATATGTAGTCCAAATTAAATGTGCTCTTAGGAGCCCTCATCCTTTCTATATCCTTCTGCATTTGCATGATTACCTCATTCGTTGAAGGATTCTATTTCTTAATCTTTTGGTGGACGTCAAAATTATATGGAACCTTAGCACCTTTGTTGATAAGGCTTTCTAGGAATTGATCCTTGTTTTGTTCCACATATCGTTCCACATATGCTTGAAAGGATGGTTCTTGTTGCATAGTCATAAAATCCATATGATCAAATTTGGCATAACTTCCTCCATGTTGTGAGCCATGATGTGCTCATTGGGAGGGTTGCTTTGAATGTCTATGAGATGATCATCTCCTATGATGATCATATCTTGAAGTCCTTCTTCCTCTAGGACTTGGGGATCGTGAGGGCATCCTTGATCTTCCTCTAGGACTTGGTGAAGGGGTAGATGGAGGTGAGTTGGTCCCACTATTGGTACCCCTCCCATTGAATCAGTTTTGGAGTTGTTGTGCATAGAGTCTATCTTCTTCTTCTTGGGTGACTCTCTTCCATATGTCCAATAAGGCACGTTCCTCTTCTTCTAGTTGCCTAAATTTCTCCTTTTTAGCAGCTTGTTCATACAAATAGGCTTGCTTCTCCCTCTCAATGCTTTTCAATCTCGTATTTGCATATTGAGAGGTATCTTTAAGTGGAGAGGATGGTCTCGAATGCCTTATTGCGTTGGCTGCGTTGATGTGGTGGTCACTAGATTCGTTGTTCTGGTCTTTGTGTTGTGACCCTGAATCTAGGTGAGTTTGCTTATAATGTCTCTCAGCTCTTAGGTGGGCATCAAAATATCTCACGTTGTTGGGAGGTGACCTGGGTGGACTAGCATGAGAAGAACCACCGTACTCTCTCCTATGCCGTTGGAAGATATCCTCAAGAGTTTGATTCATGGCTTCTCTTTGTTGTCGAGTGAAAGTGTAACTCATGTCCATACTTGATGAAAGTGGTGCTAAAGAGGTGCTTAATTCACTAGGATTACCCTTTGGATTAAAGCAAACCTCAAATTCACTCTTAGGAGATTGATCAAAAAGGGGTCCTTTTCCCTTATGATGTTGACGAGTCTTGACTGGTGGTAACTAATTAAACACAACAGGGGGTCGCTTCCCTTGATTGACTTGGTACCTTATTGTAATTGACATGAAAAAAAAAGATACTCTCAATGATAAGATGACCTCTCAAAGTGTCAGCACCAAACTAGGATAATCAAAGTCCTCTATTGTCCAAAGAGAAATGAAAAGATAGAAGAAGGGGCTTTACCAACACTGTCAAAGAGGTGCTTCAAATCAAAGGGTGACTACCCTTGAACTTTTGAACCAGGAGGTTGGACTAGCCGAAATATAATTGAAATTGAGATTAAATGAAAATTATTTGGACAATAAGAGTATGAGAATTTCCCAAAAATGTAGCTCACAATTCTAGAGATGAACCTTGTCACCAAGAAGGACCTTCTAATTTGACAATTATTCCCAAAGTGACTTCGTAAATCAGATGATGCTATCCTAGAGGACTAAAATTAAAAATTCAAAGTCAAGACAAGCCTTAAATGACAGAGCAAGAAACCCACTCAAAGACCTAACCTGACTAATAGCAATTGAAACTAATCAAATTGCAAGCACGACAGAAATTAACCAGGTGATATACTCCAGGTTGCCAGGGCGATACACCTATAACTGGGTGATACTTCACCTTATACCAAGTGATAGACCTCACAATAGTCGGGCGATAGTCTATCAAGGGTGAACTATCGCGTGATATTTTCTCTCAAAGCAGGTGATACTTTTGGGACCCGTGAAGTATCGCGCGATATTTCTCCCCAAAGGACGTGATACTATTGTAAAATTGCTTAACTCTTGACCAGAACTGTGTAAAATTTGCATTTTTGGGTCTGTTTGGTCAAAAATTTTAGTCTGAGGGTTGATGTTTTCGATCTCAATCACAATATCAGTAGAATTTTGGCAGGTTTACAAACAGTGAGGGATCAAACATGTCTCATACACTTGAAACAAGGGCAAAAGCGACCTTGCCAAGATAAACACTTGTGATATCAAAATTGAAAAAGCACCCTATGAATGTTACTGATTGTTTGTATGTGAGAACGTTTACACTGGTATCACACAACTGAAGACAATTCAAGCAAATCTATCCTAAAAAGTCAAGGCTCAATGCGTACCAACTTAGCCCACAACTTGATGCCCCCTTGCCTCACACCAAGTGGTTACCCACAAGAGATATTGGCTTTGTCGTGGAAGTGTCAAATGACAACACCAAAAGGGCACATATGGTGAGTATCTTAAGGTGATCCACGTAAACCACTTGGATCAATCCTTGCACTAAGAAGATAAGCGGCTAAACAAGGTGGCTTTTATCTAATGGTCCTTAATAAGGGCTTTCGTTCACAACACCCATCTTGCTCCTCATAAAGGACTAGGACCTCACGGCCGCAAGAGTACCTTAAGCATCCTTGCTCAATGTTTTCACCATGGTCGCAATCCCATGAGCTACTCACATCAAGTGAAGACAAGTGTTATGTCTACCAAGGTTTTGTGTCCTCGATAGCCTTGAGATTATAGTGAGTTGGAATCACTCGCCACCAAGGAAAATGATGACAAGGTTGTCCCCACTTGGGTCATTTCTCTTGATTGCTCAAGAGTAGGCCTGCTAAAGGATCCTAAACTAAACAAAGAATGGATGATTTTTGAGGTTCAAAGTTTTTGGTTCACCACAAGGGTGAAGAGCATACTCCCCTATCTCAAAAACTTCTCCCAAACACACCAAGCAAAGAGATTCAATTACTCCCTTGCTTCCAAAACCTTAAGATGGGTCAAGATTTTCTGATTCACCTAAAGGTGAAGAGCATACTTCTCCTACCACCTCAAAATCTCTTTCACAAGGTATTAAAGTTCCTGATACAATTAGTGAATGCCACACTTGAAAGGAAATAAATCACAAGCACTTTAAAAAAAATTCTTTTTGCTTTTGTTTATACTTTGGGCGGCCCTGCAAAAATGTTAGTAGCCCTCTTTGACATGCGATTTATAGCAATTTATGTTCAAGAAAAGCACCTACAACCACAACTTGTTAGACAACTAAGGTTAGGAAAACCAAAATATAAGTGAAAGCAATGTAAAAACCTGATCAATTTAGACTAAGAAATGTAAATTAACCCTGTTTAAATGCAGCAAAGTAAGCCAGCAAACTAAATGTGATCAAATTCGGCTAATAAAACTCAAAATCTAGCTCTTTGTTGTATCAGGCGATATACCTCAGACTTCACCAGTATCGCGCGACACAGTTTCCAATATCTACGCAATATACCTCAGTTCGAGCGATATACTTTTCTATATGCGGGCGATACTTTGCACGACACCAGGCGATATACCTCAATACTGTCATGCGATTCTTCTGTGATGTGAAGTGTCACACTGGTATTATGAGGTATATCGCGTGATATACCTAAGAAGTATCACGCGATATTCTGAGATAGAAAACTAGAGCACGAAAATGAGGCCAAAAATTGATGAAAATTTTGACGGAAAATGCAGAATTAAAGGGATAAAGCTAATCAACTCTGCCCCACGGTGGGTGCCAAAAATGTACACACTAAAATGGTGCACTTCTATGAACCATTATATGCAAGGTTGCTCAAGAATGAGGCCTCACAAAGCGGCTCATAGCTCTTTATGCATGGAGTTGCAAGGGACTATGATGTATTTGCTCTCAGCTAGAGCTACAAGCTTGTGACCTTGCTAGTCAACCACACAATGAGAGATTCAAATGAGGACAAGGGCAAGAGTGCCAAGATCCTCAAGAATCAGTATGAAAATGCAATGCAATGCAAACTAGTCTATGAAAATGAAAATGCAATGCAACTATGAAAGGAAATAGCAATGGATTACAAATCCTTCCTATTAAGCTATGTGAAGTTATGCTATTGCATGAAAGGAAATCTAAGCTATGAAAGTTATGGAAATGAAACTACTATGTAAGAATGTAAACTAAACTATGAAGCAAATGAAGAAATCTAAAGTAGGATGCAACAATGATCTCTAAAAAGCTTCAAAGTCTTCAAGGATTCCTTCAGCATAGGGTTAGCATAAAAACATGATGTGAAAATGGAGGAGAGAGCTTTCCTTTTATAAGAAATACAAAGGAATGGACCATTGAGATTAAGAGGCAAAAGTCTTAATCGGCGGTGGAGTTTGAAAGAAGAGTGATCCGTGTGCACAAGTATCCTCCAATAGGAATTGACTTTGTGTCTATGTGAGACAAAAGTGCTTTTTTCCTTTTTGTAAAATAGGCATAATGCTTTATTTGTGCAACTTAGGATAAGAGGAAAAGTGGGGCTTTTTATTTAATCAAAAGGGGAGGAAATATTCCTTTTAATCAAATAAAGACTGAGGATAAATGATTAGCCCATAGGATAAAAATCCCATATATGATCGAAATTAAGATTTGATCAAGAAATTGATAATGTTGAAAATATTGATTATTGATAAAACTGATTCAGGATTGATAAATTAAATAAATGGGGCCCAAAGTCTAGGCGACCATTTTTGGGTGCATACACCACTACTGTGTTTCTCCTTTATCAAATTAGTCCTCATTGCTCCTCTTGGTATACACAACTGATTACCTTTAAACAACATACCTTCTTGCATAAAATATTCTTCCCATTTTGTACTCGGTAGATCTTGGATAGGTGCTCTGCACTTTCTCCATGGCTCAAAAAAATTAGGATCAAATTCATAAGAATCTCTCATGTCATCAAAACCAAGAACTTCAATTTGCATCTCGGTCATCAAAGATATCCTTCTACTCAATGCATCAACAACTCGGTTAGTGACTCCACTCTTATGCTTTATCACAAATGTATAACTCTACAAATACTCAACCCATTTCATATGTCTCTGATTCAACTTATTCTAACTACCCAAATACTATAAAGCCTTATGATCGGCATACAACACAAATTCACTTGGTATCAAATAGTGTCTCCATTTATTTAGTGCTTGAATAATAGCATAGAATTCTTGATCATACACAAAATATTTCTTTTTTGCATCATTCAACTTTTCACTAAAGAAAGCAACAAGTTTACCTTCTTGACTCAATACAGCTCCTATTGCACTTCCACTTGCATCACATTCCACTTGAAATGCCTTATTGAAATCAGGTAACGCCAAAATAGGCAATTTAGCAACCTTCTGCTTTAAAGTCTCAAAACTTTTATCAGCTCCATGTGTCCACTTGAATTCTCTTTTATCTCCTCTCATAGTCTCAGTCATAGCATTACAAATTGAACTGAAATTCCTAATGAACTTTCGGTAAAAACTTGCCAAACCATGAAATGATCTTACCTCACTAGCATTCTTAGGTGTAGGCCAATTCAAAATAGCTTCAACCTTCTTAGGATCCATTTTCAAACCATTAACTGAAATCACAAATCCCAAATACACAATCTCCTCTTTCATGAAGGAACACTTTTTCAGATTTATCAGCAACTTTTCTTCTTTCAACCTCTGCAATACTTGTTTTACATGTAACAAATGTTCTTCTCTAGTCTTACTCAATATCAAAATATCATCAAGGTATACAATCACAAATTTACCTTAGAATTTCTTCAAAACTTCATTCATTAACCTCATAAAAGTACTTGGTGCATTAGTTAAACCAAAAGGCATAACCAACCACTCATACAAACCTTCTTTTGTCTTGAAAGCAGTCTTCCATTCATCACCTTCTTTGACTCTTATCTGGTGATATCCACTTTTCAAATCAATCTTGGTAAAATACTTTGCTCCAGTTAAACTATCCATTATGTCATCCATTCTTGGTATTGGAAACCTATACTTCATTGTTATCTTGTTGATTGCTCTAGAATTAGTGCACATTCGCCATTCTCCATTCTTCTTAGGTGTCAATACAACAAGTACTGCACAAGGACTCAAACTTTCTCAGATCAAACCTTTCTGCAATAATTCTTGAATCTGTCGGTTCAATTCCTAATTCTCGGTAGGTGTCAACTAATGAGGTGCCTTATTCGGTAAACTAGCTCCAAGAATTAGATTCATGCAATGATCAATGCTTCTTTTTGGTGGCAAACCATCAAGTATATTATCAGAAATGATCTCACTATGCTTAGTGAGAAACTTATCAATCTCCTCAAGGATACTATCCTCTATTTTCTTACTTGGTTTGTTAGGAATCACAACAAAACATACATCATTCTTCTTTGGATCCTTAACAAACTTTCTTCCTTCCATCAAGAAAACTTTCACAAATGTACAAACACTACTAACAGGTTCTTCAATCAAAGGTAACAAGATTTTTTTTCTTCCATCAGCCCAAATAGTATATTTATGCAATCTCCCATCATAGATAGCATGTCTATCATATTGCCAAGGTCTACCCAACAAATATGAAAACAATCGATAGGCATGATATCACATAACACCGTATCATAGTACTTTCCAATTTTCAAATTCACATAACATTGTTCACTTACTAGGAGTGTATGCTCATCTTTGATCCATGAAATCTGATAGGGCTTCGGATGTACCAACCTTTTCAACTATAACTTTGTGACCATTTCCTCAAATGCCAAATTCTTCGAGCTACCACTATCAATGATTACTTTCCAAACTTCATTAGAAACTCTACATCTGGTCTTGAACAAACTTTTGCTTACAGGATCTTCCTTATTACTTTCACTCCAAAGTGCTCTCCTTACCATCAAGTTCTTTTCCTTCTTAGGTTAATTCAATGACTCTTCTTGCACCAAAGCATTTCTATTGTTACCAACCTTCTTACTTGCATGTGTACACTCAAAAGATCTATGTCCTTCTTCTCCACAATTGTAACAAGTTCCTTGAAAATTTCCTCTATTATAACCACCTCGGTGTTACTGTTTCTGCCTCTAGATGAACTTTCACCTTTCCACTCGGTCTTTCCTATATCCAGATTTGTCTTTTTTGGCTCAGATCTACTATTTTTACCATAAGATCTACCTCTTCCTCTAGGGAATCTACCACCTCTACCTCTTTGTCTTTGCTCATGTCTCTTGTTCAATTTCTCCTCAGCTTTCAATGCAAATTGATAAGCCTCTTCAATGTTCTCCAATTTGACCAAACTGATTTCTTCTTCTATGGAAACTCTCAATCCATTCAGGTACCTAGAAATTCTTTCCACATCATCTTCATCATGTCCAGATTTGATATCTAATCTATAGAAATCCTAAGTATATTCCTTTACCAAGCTATCTTTCTACCTCAAACTTTGCATTTGCCTAACTAGGTTAATTTGATAATCACAAGGTAAGAATTTTCCTTTCAATTTATTCACCATCTTATTCCATACCTTGATTTTGTCTTTGCCTTTCCTCTTTCTGTCCAATTGTAGATGTTTCCACCATAAGGATGCATGACTTTTCAACTTTGTGCTTGCAATTTTCACCTTCTTTTCCTCAAGTACATTTTCATACTAAAAGTACTTCTCCATCTCGGTGATCCAATCCATCAATTCATCAGAATCCAATTTTCCACTATACTTAGGAGGATTGAAATGTGGTGTAGACTTCAAATTTGTCAAAGCCTTCAACAATCTTTCCTCACCTTGATCCATCATAGGTGCATGTTCTACATCACCTTGTTCTTCCTCAACTTCATCATCACTAACATCTTCAAGATGTCTTCCTCTTCTCTGGGTTGTTTCAACAACTTCCAATCTAGAAGCAAGTTTTCTCAACATGTCTTCCAATCCTAGATCTACATCTCACCTCCCACATACCATCTTGAAACCCTCTACAATTTTAGGTCAAATCACAATCTACTACCCCACAACAAATCAACTAGGGTTTGACAAGAAGGAACCCTCAAACCTAGATTCACAAACCTAGATCTAGATCTCAACTCACTTTGATACCACCTGACGCAAGGGAGGATAAAGAGAGGGGCCAAAGGCACACCCTACCCAAATCCACCTTACAGAAAACCACACGGAAGCAACAACAACACAAGTGGGAGAGAGAAATGCAGATATCTTTCATATATTTATCACAATTGATTCATACATTTCAGGTTGTAAGGCCTTCCCAGTTAGGGCCAGATATTACAATCAAGTACAAAATTCCTCCAACATGTGAGGATCTACCAATAATGTCTAATCTTCTTTCTTCTATCTCCTAACTGAACTGCCCTAAAATCTAACCAAACAACTACATTTATACAAGAGGCTACCAAAGTGGGTTGGCTTTCAGATCCAAAATCAATGAAAGGAACGACCAGATCTAGGTCCACATGCTTCCTAATGATGGATATCAGCATTAAATTCTTGACCAAAATTAATTGCAAGAGCAGGCCTCAACGAGAACTCAAAATAAATAGCTCGGTAAATAAAGGTAACCGAGCGCTAGAAAAGTATCACCAAGCACCAGGGAAATAACCGAGTGCTAGAGAGATAACCGAATGACATCAGTAAATAAAGGAAACCGAGCAACACCGAACCAGCCCGGTCAAAGAAGGAACTGAGCAACAAGCAGCAAACAAAACTTCAAACATGTTTTTGGTGAAACGGGATTGCCAAGGACCCGAGATGCTCTTGTATCAGTTTTGGTTGCATCTAAAACTTGAAAATAAATCTAAACTAAAGATTACATGAAGGAAACTAACCCTAAAACAAGTTAAAACTAATCTAGCAAAAAATTAAACCTCATGCATTACAAATCTAGAGGAGATCATGCATAAAATAACTCAAAAATAAACTTTGTAACTCGTGCATGCTCTTCATGAAACTCGTGATTTTGCGCTTTATCCTAAGTTATAACTTCCCTTCGTGAACTTAACTAGAAGACACCCTCAAATCATGCAGAAATGACCCCAAAAAAATGAAGCTCTAGAATTAACTAAGCGTTGGAAAAACTTCTTCTCCTCTTTTGGACTTTCGGAGGCCGAAATGTTGAAAATCTAGGTCTTCAAAAATGGCTAAGTGTTGGAAAATGTTTCTTCTCTTACAAAATTTGACTAAGTCAAAACTGGGTGTTTATCGACTTGGAAGAACTTCTAGGTGATCTTTGCAGAATCTATCCACAATCTCTTGCACTTCTTCAAAGTCAGCCATTTTGACCCCTTTAAGGTGTTCTAATTGTTTTTCCTGGAATGTGAGCAATTCAACTGCAAGCCCCTTTATTTCCTCTTCTCGGGATAGCATCTTATGGATTTCTTCCTTTTGATAGAACATTTCCTAAAGATCTTCTTTTGTACTAACTCCCCCAAAGATATCCATGCACTAGCTGATGATAACATTTAAGGAATGCATTTTTTTCTCATCATCTTCATCATATAAGTCCAAGTCTCACCCTTCAAAAAAATTGTGCATTTCCTCCGTAAAAAGTAGACCTTTATCTCTCTTTTTATTCATTTTCTTCAACACCTTCTCAAAAATGGCCAAAGCACCAGTGATATCTTGGATCGACTCCTCAAAATTATCCAATTCTGACTCTCATACACTTTGACCAAAACTTGGAAGTGTTGCTTCCTTATTACTATGAGATCTTCTAGTGCCTTCTGCCACTTCAAGATTTCTTCTTCCAGGTCATCCTCCTCACTCATAATCTCAACCAAAAATGTGATTCCTTGAAGAATACCTCTGAAAGGCCTCAAAATCTTCTTGAGAGCCGCCTTGGCAAACTCTTCAAAATCAGCTTTCCAATCTGCACATGCTCAAAAAAAAGAATATGGGATATTTATTGGTATACTTACATCACCCCTTTTCTCCAAAATAGCCTATAATGAGGCCTCAAGGTTACTAGGGTCAATGGGACCCGCTATCTTGAGAATAAATTTGTTCATTGCCTCATTTTGCTCCATTAATGCTTTTATCTTTTCTTCATCCTTATCCATGAAGCCGAGAGCATGTTTTAGCCCGAGGGTAGCTAGAGGTTTACTCCCCTCTCTAGTCAGCTCTCCTAGATCTACCTCTTCCAGCATGTAGTCATCTGGGGTGACTTCTACCATGCTGACATTCATAGTAGGGACAACCACCTGAGCCTTCCACCTGTCCGCTTGATCTTGTGTTACATATGAGAGAGTCCTTGCTCGGGTACTAGATCCTGCTTGATGGAATGCTCACCCCAATGTCATCATATATGTATCATCATCAGTATATACCCTTGTTCTTGGTTGGATTTCCTTGGTGAACCAAGTGGGCTTTGAAAAGGCATTAAGGGGCTCATAAGGGGCAGCTATACTCAAGGTAGTAGCCGGGTGCCCTACCTCCATTTCCTCATGACTCTCCTCTCCTCCCTGTGTTTCTTGTTCCTCCCCTATTTTTGTTCCTCTTCTATATTTATCTATTCCTCCTCTCCAACATGTTTCTCTGATCCATCTTATCCTTCTGACAGAATTTCATCAATCACCTTTGTTTCCTTCTCTGGCTCTTGAGGTTCTTGTGCTAATGTTTCAGTGTGGACAAGTGGTGGAGTAGGAGCTTGGGAAGGAGGGTTTTGTATGGGAGGAGTAGGAGCGATAGGGGGAGTGGGTGAGGGCATCGGTGAAGAAGGTGGAGTTGGCATGGGAACATGAATAGGTGGAGGTTGTGGTGGCAATGAAGTAGTCTGAACCGAAGGTGGAAGTGGAGTGGTAGATGGTGTTGGATGCAAAGGTGAGGGTGGAGTTTGATGCATAGGTGGAGGTGGAGATGGAACTAAATGTGAAGCTGGGGGGATTTGTGCTGCAATGTCTTCCTCAAAGGTGACCCCTACAAAAGAGTCTCTTCCTAATTTTGTAGTCTCCTTCTAAATTTCAACTATGACCTCCTGAACTGACTCCTGAGAGTCTCGCAAAACTTCCTCTCCCACATTGCCAAGAGGAATAGTGAACTATGTCGGGAAAGAGTCAAAGGAAAAAGACTGTCCCACAGTTGGACCTTGTTTCTCAATTTCTTTAAAATCATGAAGTCCCTCAAAATTAGAGATGTTGAATTTATCATCGCCCAAAGCATCTAGATTTATTGGCTCTCCTTGGGCTCCTCCTTCAATACCCTCTTGTGTATCTTCCTCTTGTAATCTTCTTCTTTTTAAGAATCCAACCGACTAGGTTCTTCTGCTAAGGGGCAGTTGATCCTCCTCATCTTCCTCTCCTTCTTCTAAGAGGGTTTCCATGTGGGTGGGTGTTGAGTCTTTCTTCCTCTTGTATATGTGCCCTTTTATCACTCTAGCCAACCTAGGTCCATTTATCTTGAATTTGGGCCCCTTCTTTGGTGCACTCAAAGGTACAGGACCACTAGAAGAAGGAGCATTTGGAGGTGATATGCTTCCAATCATTCTAGTTTTGGGCTTCTTTGAGTGAGTAGCCAAGCCATATGTCATAGGGCACTTGTGTCTGTACACCATTTTCGGCTTATGTGGTGCAACCTCTTTAAACTATGGCATCAACACTTTCTCCCCCTTCTTCTTCTTTTCCTTGGAGGGCTGAGTTGGTTTTTGTTTCATTGGCATGGGATCCATGGGAAATGGACGAGCGATCCATGCCTTAGTCACCTTGATGACTTGTCTTTCCTTGAAATTGATGTCATCATTTTCATCCCTATCGACCTATGCATTCAAAATGACCCTCATGTATACTTTATTCATATTATAAATAGGATCCAAAACATCCTCAGAGTCAGCTTCCTTCACCTTTTGGGGTACCCTCAATAGTAGAGTAGTCTGCACAAGCTCCAAGATCATCCGGCAGTAGTCACGGATTATAACCTCATAATCATCAAGGTAGTTTATCCAATGGTCTTCAATGTGAGGCTTGTGTACATAATGCCTTCCCATTATGTGGTTGTATGTACCAATTGGATTGAATCGGGTCCTTATGAGGTTGTAATTCTGTAGTGGGAATTCATCCCATTTGAATGTTAGGGACTTACATATCTTCATGTCTTGTACGCAATGAGGCCCTATGGAAATTGGGAGGTCCCAATAATGCTTCTTCTTGGGTCGGATATGTTCATGGGCATTTGACAGTTGTCGGGCCATCTCCAACAAGATTATCCTATCTGATGGATATCTTGGCAGCTTCTTAGGAGCCAGGGTGCTTCTTGCCACCCGGATGTATGTAAAGGTCTTGAATTGAATATAGAATGCCCCAAGGGCCTTCACCTTAGCAGCAGGTTCTGTAGACATTCTTTTTGCATAGTCCCCTTCTATGGAGCGTATGATGGCGAACACAAAAGCATCATTGACGATGCAAAATTTTAGACTGTCATTTGTGTAGTATTCCTTTCAAGCTAGTTGTGGGTATACTATGAATGGCCACACATTCTGGTCACCCATAGCACCAACCTTCACCAATCCTAGGTACACTGCCCTTGCAGCCAATAGGTACACAACATAAGATGTTATGTAGAAGTAAGTACCCATGTGATTTGATCCAGTTTTTTGCATTAATTAAATTAATATTGCCCTTAGCTAGTTAATTTTAATTAATTATTTATATTTTATATATTCAACTATCTGTTTAATTAAATTTATTTAATTAAATAGGTCATTACCCTTATTATTTAAATCTAATTTAAATAATTCCTCTAATGTATTTAATTTATTTAATACATGTTTCTATGTAAGATCTCCTCTAAATAAATTTCTATTTATTTAATCCCTCCACACACTAATATTCCTCTAAGCTATGATTAATTTGAATAAAATTTGGATTAATCCTAAACCAACCTTAAAAGCCTAGTCTACACCCATCACTCTCATCCCACTAAACCTACCCACTAATTAATATTGCTTAATTATCCTAAAAAGGTGATTCCTAAATTTTTTTAAGTTCTAATGAGTTGCTCACATGTGTGAGAAACTCATCCCTAGGAAGCCACCCAACTTCCTTAAATTATCTTACATCATTGTCCCCCACATCTTTCTCCAAGGTTTCTCACACATGTGTGAGAAATCTTGAGCCTCTCAAGCCTTAAATGCTCCAAGTTGACTGTTTGCATGGCATGTCCTTTTGTCCTTATGGCTCCTATGTGACTCCTATGTGGATGCAACTTAGGTGCCACCTCATCCAAGCCCTCCCTTTCCCTCTAAAAATCTATAAATAGGAGACCTCACTTCTTGCAAATCATTTTTCATTTGTGCATTTTTATCATGCTAGTATTGCTCTAAGTTTTCTTAAGTATTTTCAATTCAATCTTAGTTTCATTTTAAATCTAGATATTACATTTCATGATAATGTAATTCATCTTAGTGTGGATAGATTTTGCATTTCATTATAGTTCTTAGTTTGAATCTTGAACATCATCTTGCATTGGTGAAGGATTGAGACAAGTTCCTCATTATTTTTCTTGCGTTTCCATTAGCTTTCATTGTAGAATCCATCCAAAATTGCAAGTAATCTTAGTGGGATTTGTATTTTGTGTTGGGAGAGAACACCTATATACCTTTCTAAGAGTAAATCAACAAGATGTGGGAGCCCTTGTTAAGCTCATCTAGGGTTATGTTGGAAATCATTGTGTAGTTTCAAGTTTTTATGAACATGTTAAGCTTAGTTTGAATTGGTTTATGTCTAAATTTTTTATGTTTGAGCTTGTCCCACATATGTTGTTTTTCATCATATGCATTTTGGCATGTTCGGTGGGACCCATGTCCCTAAAACATAATTGAAAATCTTGGAAATCTCTGATTCACGCGTCTAGACTATGCATCGACATCTTTTCTTACATAGTTTCATCTATGCTTTGTCATTGTCATCTGTGAAAATCCACATCTGCACAGATCGATGTCTGCATGGCTCAACCGCCATCTCTACTATGTTAACATAAATTTCAATTTTAAATATTTTAAACATCCTTTCTTTGGTATTTTGACACTTTGAAATTTAATTTTTTGATAGTTGGACAATTTTATGAAACTAAATGTTGCTAAAAAGCTCAATTTTTATTACCACAGTTATCTAAAATTTTATATTTATAGATCATCATCTTTGCAAACAAATCATGCTCTCTACTTCTTGAAGTTCTTGCAGGTATTGTGAAACATGTCAGTCTATTTTTTTAATCTTTTTCTGTTAACTTCTATCTACGCAAATCATCATCTATACATCGCCATGTCTGTCTGTTAATTGTCGTTTTCAATTTTTCATAGAAAACCTGCAGTTTCCACTGATTTTGGGTTACTGGTCTATATATCTTTTGCAACATTTCAAGTTAAGGGATTTTGTGAAACTACTAACATTGTTTCTATACAGGTTTCCCATTGAAGACTTAGGTTAAAAGGGAATAAACTTTGCGTTGTAGGATGTTTTGATGAAGCCTTGAACAATGAACTACTAATGATTATCTTGCAGGTTTCCTAGGAGATACACACAAACTTCATGTCTTTGATTAGATTATTTTTATTAGGCATCTAATTAAATGATTTAATTATAGTGATTCATTGATTCGTAGGGAAGTATGCTCTTGTCTCTTGGAGAGAATCAAAAACCTTGATTTACTCAATTCATCACTTAGAAAGGAACCCTAGGTAAATGAATGTGTGTTTCGATTCTTTAGGAGAAACAACTATGGTAGGAGAGTATGCCCTTGTCTCTTCATGATAATTAGAAATCCTAACCCTTGGTTTTCATCCACTTTCATCTTCATTTTACCTTGTAGAGAGCCTTTCACAGTGGGAAAAAGTACTCACCAGGACGAGAATGACCCAAGTGGGAACAAAGCTAAAACAATGTTATTCCAAATCACTATAAACAAACACCTTCTTGATATTAAAGTCTCAAAGGTAAAATGTATCTTATTCCTATTCTCCTCTAGGGTCTATACGACCTAAATAGCGTTTATGCTACCACGAGGCCTTGTATTGGTATTTTTTGAATGGATGCACTTACTAGACACCCTAGAGTAGTGGTCACCTAGTTCACCTCTAAAAGTGTCATAATATTTGTACAAGGAGGGTGAATAATTTCTCCTAAAGAAAATCACCATAAGTATCCCCTTGAGTGATTTAAAGAGGATAATAAAACATTGGAGGTCTCAATGCGTAGTCTCCTTTAACTGTATTGCACATAGCTCTTGCAAAAGGTAAAAAATACAAGCACCCTATTGTTAGAATGATTTTAGAATAACTGAGAGGGGGGGGTGAATTAGTTATCCTTAGGTCTAGATGTACCAATTGAACTTTTAAACACTTCAACAAACTTATATCTATTCAACAATCCACTAGGTGTCTATAGAATATAATCAGTAACATAAACTTGTAGTCCACTATCCAAAACTAATCAACTTGTAGAATATAAAGCTCTTAAAAACATAACACACCAAATAACATTCAAACAAGTATAACATTAGGATTTAACATGGAAACCCAATTTGGGGAAAAATACTAGTAACGTGCTACCAAATTTTTACTCTTCTGAAGTGAGATTTGTGAGGAGCCAACCATTTTAAAGGTTACAATACACACTGTTAGGTGTGACCCAGTTAAAAGATTTAATCACACTGTTAGGAGTGGTCTGGTTAGAGGGCTTAAGAACAACCCATTAGAATGTCACCTTGATTAAAGGATTTACAAATGACTATTAGGTCAACCTTGATTAAAGGATTTAGACTGATACAATGGTTAGAAAGTAACAATAGGTTCTGATCTAAAATATACAACTCACTTTGTAAATATAGATCCAATAAGCTCATATGTTGATTTACTGACTGGCCTTCATTGTGATCTCCATCTTTGATCTACTTGGAAATCCCTTCAAGCAATCACCTCAACTCTGTTCAGCTCTTCACAACTCTTCTCAGCATTCTGCTTAGGTTCGTCAATCAATAAAATCAACCTCTTCCTCTCTCCTCTCATAACCTACATCTACATTATCCTTATACCTCCTTGATCAAGTAGCTTAATCTTTTTCCACTTAATCATCTTTGTAGATCTTAGGTTTAAGTTAGATTCAATGAATCCTTCCATCATTTCGTTATCCTTCACCTTCTAGATACTTCTCAAAACTTCTCCTTAAATCCATAAGAAAATGGTTTACAATGCATTAAATGCTCCAGGTCATTCATCCTTATCTTCAACATGTTTTCTATATCCAAAGAATTCAACTATGTCATCTGGGAATCTAAATAATAAACACATTTATCCATGTCATCCAAATAATTTCAGCTAAGATTTCAAATTTTCTAGTTGGATAATGATATTATGTGTATGGTCTGTCAAGTACATTTGCAATTAGAAACCTTGAATCCATGTTATTTGTAGTTTGAATTATCATTGAATTGTTGTCAAGATTTTTGATATCCTATCCTTTTATATAAAACACATACAATCAAGCAACTAAGAACAATCCTTGCATCAACACTTTCATACATACTAATCAATACCTAGGTATTTCAATTATGTGGTGTAGCTTTAGTCTTGTTCACGCATGATGAATAAGGAAAATCAAGGCCTAACAATAATCATAATAAGATGTAGACTCCATCACTTGATAGCAACTCGTATAGATGATTTTTAGCACCAACCTATCTAGGAAAACACATTTCATAATAGTAAGAACACTTAGATTAAGACCACAAATTGCAAAGTCATGGCTACAAATTTGAATTTCAAACCTACAAAGATATTTGGCCAAAAGACAACATGGTTCACATTAAGTTAACAAAAATTTATTGATATAAATTTACTAGCAAACTTCAAAACGAAGTCACATATTGCACATTACAATAGAATTTTTGAATTTTTTTTAAATTTAACTTATTTTAAATTTTAAAATTATTTTAAAACAATATTTATGTAATTTTTATGCTAATAAAAAGACACACTTTAATTATTCTCATGTAATTTGTGTGCTCTCGCTAGAACCTATAATTATAATTATGTAATTTTTGTACTCTCACTAGAATCTATAATTATTAGTTCCTCCAAAGTAGGAAACTCTTGCAGAGGGTTGGAGCTTAACCCGTTTTAATACCTACCCCCACGACCAATCAAATTGTTTAATTTCCTCCTTCTAGCGGTTATCTCCAATGTTTGTAAAGAAAATATGATCGACTGCTAAGGGCCGCCTGCCCATTTTGAACGTTGTCACACACCCTATGGGCAAAATAGAGGCTTGCACGATTTACAATGTGAGAGAAGGACAGAAAACCAAAGCAGAGGTGTTGGGAGCTTCACCTTTGCAAATGACCTAGGCAGTTGGCATTTTCGGAAAGGTCCTGGCAAATATCGAAGTGTTGGGGTTACCATTTTGACAGAGGGCTCTAGGCTCCCATTTTGAGTTCCTATCATGGCTTGTTTGCATTCTTATTTTAACATGCAGGTGAGCCATGTGCTCTGTTGTTTAGTCTGCATTCATTGATTTGTGTGCGGGGCATAATAAAGGAAGAGATTGGGTAAAAACCCCTCTAACTACAACCCGTCTATTCTGCGGTACAAGAGATTATGGAGGACACGAGTTTGAGCGTTGGTAAATTGATTTCTGCAAACACATTTTTGACTTGGATTAGGCAACTACAGCTAGGTATGAATCATTGTTTTATTTTACTAGTGTACAAGAGATTACGGAGGACACGGGTATGAATCATTGTTTTATTTTTGGGAAAATGCAATGTGGCTTGTATTTGATTTTTTGAGATGAGATTTTGATTTTTGTTTAGGCATTGGTATTGTATTAACGAAAATGCATGCAACCCTATTTTTTTCTTTTCTGGGTCAATATGATGTTAGTTTTATTTGTTTGTTAGTTCCTCCCATGCTATTTTTTTATATGTATGATTAAATGCTACTATTATGTTTAGTTTCTGATAACCTTGGCAATTGGACTTAGTCTTTATGTGTGAAATTTGCCTTAACAAATTTGTCTATTAGATTTGAGCAAAGAAAGTTATGGTAACTTGGCTAGAGTAGGAACCATAACCTTGAATCCTAGTTTTTGAACAAAGTAGGTAGATGGAAACAAAATTCATTTTAATTCAAATGATATGTTCCATATAAAATAGAGTACAAATAGGCTTCAATAATCTTTCCATGGATCAGGGATTTATTAATTGAAGTTTGAAATAGGACATCACAAATTAAGTTTTTACTGAATGAAATAGGACTAAACAAAATACCATTAATGTAGCAACTATTGTCTGATTCTCTGTAATCTAGATTGTCAGAAATGTTAGCATAATTTGTAAAATATTCTTGAATATCCTGCATCATGAAAGCAATCTAGATTAGTGAAATCCAAGATATAGCAGCGCAAATCATAAGTCAAACTACACTATGGAATATATCAATCGACCTTTAGAAACTACCTTGTCCTATTTCTACAGGTATTGATAGGCTGATATTCTAAAGATAGAGAATTATAATGCTCTTGGAGAGTAGTCCTGCATGTTTAAATTTTACAACTAGAAATGGCTACACTCTTAATAAGGATTCCAGAAGCTCAAGATGATAGCAAGTGCATTAGTTTGGGATTTTTGTATTCTTCTCTGTCTGGTATTTCTTGTCTCCTTTGTCTATTGCAGCTTTCATTCATTCTTCTTCTCTGTCTGGTATTTCTTGTCTACTTTGTCTATTGTATTTTCTATGTTCTTAGCCTATGGATTTACGCTTTTTGAAAAAAATTTTAATGTTTTCTCTAGCAGAGAATGATAGAATAGTCAAGTATGCTCCACTTATCAACTTGAACTCTCTCCCTCTTCTCTCCTCCATGAACTTATTTTATGTTGCTTCCATCCTCTTCTTGTCTATAGCACCACAAATAGCACCACAAGAGTCAGGTTCATTTTTTCAATGACTTAGTTTGCCCAAAGTTCTACACAGTCAAAATCTGCTTGATTCAAAATGTTATCTAATAGCTTTCTCAGACACCCCTCAAAAAGTGTATCTCTTCAACAATGACTTAACCGATCATTCATCCTTCTTTATTGTTCAAGAGATTGTGGCATTAATTAGGGTTTCTTTAATAGGTGTATATTCATGGGGTGTAAATAATCATGCTTTAGCACATGATCCACTGTGAACAGATGCCTCATTTCATTTAACGTTAATCAGAGCTAATTATGTCAAATACTTTTCAGTCTATTCATTGCAGGGTGCACATCTTCAATGCATAAAATAGTCTGTGTTTTTTGTTCACCCTACAAAATTTTTTTGGAGAAGATAGGATGGCCCAGATTTATCCTTGCCCTATATTTTGGCAATGGGAATTTATAACATTATAACAACTACATGTTATTTCATGGCAGTTAACTATCATATGATATGATGATCATGCTTAGTAGCAGTTTCTATGCCTTCATTAGTAGGTCTGGAGTTTTAATTCCAAAAATTTACCTTTAAACTTGTAGGTTGCTTTAGAGAATTGCAATGTTTTATATTCTCATTCCAAATAAAAAATGATTAACAAACTACCCCAAGTCAGCTTCTTCCAATGCAAGGCCTTGGAATCTACTGCAACAAGGGAAAAGGTCCATTCAAGGGTTTGTTCGCCATTTCATAAATACCAAAATCACAAAATTGTTGGATATCACTCTTACGCTTTAGTATATTCTAAATTATTTTCCTAGACTTAGATCAGGAACTGTGTATGATTTATACGAAGATAGATACCTAGTAAATGGTGATCATCAATAGACATTGAAGAGTCATGACAAGAGATAAATATGGACTTGTATCTCGTCAACCACTTTGTGCTGATATATTTGTATGGTGGATTACAAGGTTGGTACATAAACTGATGCCTTGGCACACTAATCTTTCAGGAATATTAAAAAATGAGGCTAAGAAAGATAAGCTAAATCATGCTAGTAATTGAAATATTCCATTGCACACTTTAACGAAAAGTGCAGAGACTAAAATTATCTTTCCATGATAAAATATTAAAAAATACTTATAGAATATTAAAAAATACTTATAGCAACATTGCACTGGTATATAGGTAAATTAATGTGCACTAAATTTTACAATTTCAATAATGTACTTACACTTTTTACTAGCCATATTTATGGTAAGCTATCAATATTGTCTACAATCCTGATTTACTAAGCATTCTTCCTTTCTATAGTCATTGACATATCCTATCTAATTCATCAAAATTCATTTCAATTGGACTGCTTCAGTTTAGTATATAATTTTGTAGATATGGTTATGGTTCTCATAGAATAATTTGTCCTAATCTCCCAGGAGAAATTATCTTTGACTTCCTCTAATTGGGCCAGCATGGGATCTTCCAATCCCTCAAATCGGTAAGTTAGGCTGGTGGCCTATTTAACTTTGCTTAACATTTTACAAGAACCTTGTTTTTTATTATTTGGTAATCTATCCAGCTCATCCAAATTAGCCTCATTAGATTACTTCTCTAACTACAACTAATGCAGTTGATTTTCTTGAGATTATATTTCTTTTAAAGTAGTTTAATTTTGCAATTATGGGTTACATGCATTTTTCCAACATTGAACTCTCCCCTGATGTTGCAATTTTTCTTCATTATTCAACACCACCAGAAGATTTAAAATTGATATTTGGCTCAAATTGTAGTATTATCCTACTCTAGTCCACTCTAGTACAGGTTATGGCCTCTTCTTCTCTTCCTCCTTTCAAATCTACTATGACCAGTGCTTATTTCCTCCACCTTCCCAAGGTGAATTGCTCAAGTTTGTTTACTAACAAGCACACTACACTGTCGTAAAACCTTATTTTTAAGAAGATCGTAAATCCTACTTGGAAAATTGGGTCTTTTTGGAGGAAATGAATTCCAGACCCTAGAAATCCAACTTGAGGGCTTTGAGATGACATTTCATGGTTGTTTATTCTGGTTTAAAAACCATGAATATGTGGGTAGGGAAGAACTAGAAAACCAGAGGATCAGTGATGATGTACAAGGGGCTATTTCATGGCCAATTTCTCCTCCAAGCTTAAAAAGGACACAAAATTTTAAGGAGGATGTTAAATGTCATACATACCCTACATTTGAATCAACCTCAAGTTTTAGATAACAATCTAGAAATATGGAAACCTAGATTCTATTTATTATTCTATAGCATGGTGACTAGATTTCAATTTTTTTTTTAAATTTGGAGGTAAAAGAATTTGGAAATCTAGAATGTAAAAAGAAAATTAGTCAAATTTTATAGCAATCAAAAAGTCAAAGTGAATCAGACAAGTCCATCGGGTCCAAAAAATCTAGATTGAACCAAATTTAGTAACTAGGTTTCTCAATTTCTTAGTGCAAGTACTCATGATATTTTCCAACACATTAATAGCTTGCTAGTTTTCAGAACCATACTGTGGTATATTATATTGATTATCTCTATATGTGTTATTTCTTTTCTTTTCTTTGTTGTTTCTTTCTTTAATTAGTTTTACCGTAAGCAATCCTCTTTGGACTCACATTGAAAAAAAAAATGCTAGTATGGTTTTTTTTTTAAAAAGGAAACCAGACACAAACATATACACATGTAGTTGTAATTCCAAATGTATCAACTCAACAAAGGTAACAGGTCCAAATGAGGTAGAATATTAATGTTCTTGCATTGCATTATAGGCCAGCCAACTTTTCAAAAGCTAATGTGTGTATGTTGGACCATACTACGGTGACTTAGTGTTCAAGGCTGTCAAATGTTGCTTTAAGGGAAATGGATATCCCATTGTATCAAGGAAGAACATGCCCATAGAGATAGAAAAGCATGAGGCATGAATGATAATATTGCTGAATTTTTGTTGTTTAATGTCAAACTATTACTATATCATGGACAAATTGAAACAACAACCACAGACATCAGAACTAGCAAAGCATGTTGTAGATGTAGACAATTATGAATCTGTTAACAAAGACCTATTTCAGAGCACAATTGATAAAACCTTGGGGAACAATCACATGTCAAGAATAATGTCTTTTGCATACAACATAGGCGATTGCCTTTTCAACTCTTTCCAGTTGTTGTTGCACATGCGATACACATCCATAAAACTCTGCAATGGGATCATTGATCACTTCATATATTGCCTAGAAAATAATGATGTCGAGGCTTTGCTTTCTTATAATTATGAGCTAGACCTGCAAACACTATCTGAATTGCACGGCCTTACAGATGTTGAAACATACCTACGATGTATGCGGTTGTCAGCAATTCCAAGGCCAAACTGTAGTGAATATGGCCTTTGGGGAGACTTGTTTTGCATAAAGTGGCTCTCCAAATGGCTAGATATACAAGTATGTGTGTGGTCTTCTACAAGGAAATCAAAATACCTACACTTTAACAAGCGTACAGGGACAAATGCATATTCCATTTTGTTTCACGATGAAAATCCTTTGCATGGGCACTTTGAGCCACTTATCAATAAGAAAAATCCTCAGCCTAAAGCAAAGGCTCATCTAGCTACAAATACTAGCAAACCCCTTGCATCCATTGACAATTTTGCACAACAGCCTCATGAGTTCTAGTTTTTAATTTGTGCAAGCATGCATTGTCAATATCAAATTGTGGTGAAAGTCTTTTCAATGCAATTGCCACTTTGACGAATAATGAGTACGATGGTCACTGTCTTAGACGGTACATGGTGCAATCATTTTGCAATTCAATTATGTGTGGAGACAAAATAGCATTGGAATGCAAGCAAACATATATTAGAAGTGACTTGACCATGAGTCATGGCGTCACAAGTTGGGAAATATTTATTGCAAAGATCGGAGACCCATATGAGCAAAGTGGAATTGAAGGAGCTGATTTTTGTTTTGAATGGCTTTCCCACATCTTGCAAGTGAAGATGAAAATATGGTTAGCAACTACTAACATTTGTATACAAGAACATTGCAAGTGCATAAGGCCAACCAAAGTGTACAATATCATGTGCATCATGGTCAATGACATGCATACACACTATAAGGCACACGGGGTAGACTTTACAGTTTCGGATGATCCAATATTGAATAGATGCCACCAATGGCAGCAGCCAATGCAAGACCAAACATTAAGATATGTAGATTAAAACAAACTATTCGAGCTAGCGGACCCGTACATGCCAAACACTTTATGTCACTAACAAATTCACACAATACAATCCCTGACAAGAAAAATAGCATGCAGGTTGATACTTGTACACAAGTTACAACTAGGATAACTAAGACCTTACACCATTTACTTCGTAAAGTGAAACAACAAATCTAAGAAAATTCTACAGTTGAAAACAATCGAAACCTAACCAAGCGACAAAAAATAGCAATAGAATCTTTCCTCAAAAAGATACAAGACACACCAAAATACACATGTAATTTGTGCACAAATTCATTTCAAAAAACATATGAAAAGTGTTCCACAAAAGAGAATCTATGCATTTTCATTAGTACTACCAAAACAAGCAGAATTGTCTAGTGGTAATATATGCAAGTTTTGTAAAAAGCAGCTCCAACAACACAAAAACCCACCTTACGCAACCCCAAAATAGATTAAAATGAACAAGCCTTTACGACATACAATTATGGTTTCAGAACTTGAAGAACAGTTGGTGTCATTGCGAATTGCATTTGCACAGATTTGGCAACTGGGACACAAGAGATCACAAGTTGGTCTAACAGGAACAATTATCAATGTGCCAACAAACATCAACATAATTCAAACCATGTTGCCTCACCCGGTGAATGACACATGGACAGTTGTCATTGCATTAAAAAGATGTTTGGAATACACAAGCACATATCAGAAGGGAAGAGTAAGACCAATTGTTATTATCTATGCACTTAATGAAATGTGCAAGAGAACACTATACAAGATGCAAAATGTACAGCTGAACAAAGCTTGGGAAGACCACTTGTTATCTTCACAAGAGTAAATGCTGAATACTAATCTACCATCAAGTGATGATGACAATGAACTTGATGAATGCTTAGAATTTGAGACAGATACCTTGGTCCATGGCTTTACTGAGGCTAGAACCATACACGCCCTTCAAGACAAGATGATAGAAATAGCACCCGCAGAAGGAAAACAACCTTTAGGTATATTCCAAGATAACTACATAGAAGAGATGAACTTCCCAACACTATTTTTTGGTGAACCACGTGACGAGAATATTGTGAAACAATTTTCATACCAAAAAATCATGCAATGGGAATCACAAAATTCAAACCGAGCCTTTGTGTATCACACAACGAACTTGTTTTTCAAAACAATCAAAATACTAATTGCCCAGGTTTTTTCAACAATATGGATAAGAATTTGCAAAGGAAAACTAAAAGGAAGGACATTGAAGGCAAGAGATGTGAAATGCAAACCAAACCTTGAAAAAATCTTGCAATCAGACATTGGATATACAAATTTCAAAAAGATAAGAAACTCCCCAGACTATTTCCACCATCTGAAGAAGAATGTTTTTGCAATGATACGACAATTAGGCCCACCAACATTCTTTCTCACATTCACAAGTGTTGAGAAAAACTGGACCCCACTAACAACCACACTGAAGGAATTATACGACTAGCACTACACAAGCTCTAAACTAATATATTCTGAAGCCTCTTGAGATGATATTTTTTCGCTAATAAAAAATGACATAGTGACTTGTACTGGCTACTACAAACAACAAATTATCGCAATGAAACAACTAATATGTTCAGACCAAACATTTTTTGGAAAGATATTAGACTATTTCTCAGTTACAGGGTTCTAGAATTGGGGAAATGAACGCGACCATTTCATGTTGTGGACCAAAGATGCTCCAGTCTATGGTAAAGACAAGAATTCAAGCATTGAGCATTTTGTGGACAAATATGTAACTTGTAACACAAAATGTTTAGATGAGCAAACATCTAAGCTACACACACACCACCACAGTAGACAATGTAGGAAAACAAAAAGAAGGAGGTGTCGCTTTGGTTTCCCGCAACCACCAATGAAAAGGACTACAATACTTGAGCCATGTATTGACAACACACAAGACAATGTGCATTTTGCTACTACACTAAGAATGACATTGGAAACTTCAAGCTACCATCCTACTGTCTCTTTCACAGAGTTCCTGGCCGGCCTACAAGTGACCAAAGATGAATACATCTTGGCAATATGAACAACACTGCTAAGACCAACACTTTTCTTGAAAAGGAAACCTGCTCATGTATGGAACAATTTGTTTGCAAAATAGATCCCTCATTTGTGTCAAGCAAATATAGATGCTCAATTTGTTCTCAATGCATATGCAGCAGCAATGTAATGTAGCTATTATATGACAAAAGGAAATAACTCAATGACAAATGCCTTCAACAAATTACGAATAGACCATAGACAACATAACATTGATGCCATAAATATGATGACAAAGCTAGGCAGTGCCTTGCTCAACTTGCAACAAATGTCTTCCCAACAAGCAGTACACATTGTGCTTGGCCTTCCTCTTAACTACAACTCATGAAAGTGTAGATTCATAGACACTTTTGTTGCTGACAATCGCACATTTATTTTGAAGTCCTTGAAGCTTTTGAGCAATGAACCCGACGAATCACAAAATGTTGCTTGCAAAAGTTTGATTGATCATTATATTGGACGCCCTTTGTCAATGGCCTCTACTTGCTTGGCAGAATTTGTTGTAGATTACACAATAGCAAAAGGGAAATTAAGACGATGAAAAAGACCACAAATTATAAGATTTATTAAGTACAGTAAAGAAATTGATCCTGAAAACCACTACAGAGAGAAACTTCTACTTTATTTCCCTTTTTCCACCGACGAAAACACATTGAAACAAGGCTATGAAACATGGGAAGATGCTTTTGTCTCCAATGAAAGAACAATACAACTCAATGAAGCCAAATATACGTACAATGTAAATGAGTCATGGGGAGATATGGACGATGCTATTCATGATGTGAAAAATGAAGAGGGAAATAGACAAGATGTAAACAACATACAAAAGACAAAATATGGAACCAATGAAGAATACAACCTACAAGCAGATGTAGAGGCAACATCCCATAACATGTACAGGAAGAAGATGTCTAAGCCATTTGAATTCGCGCCACACCCACATTTACTCGAACATACAGAATATTATAGCCTGTGTAGAAGACTAAACAAAGAACAACATGCCATAGTAAAGGACATATTAATGAGGAAACAATGTCCAAACTCTGCACCACTTCATCTATTCTTAACAGGAGGTGTTGGTACAGGAAAAACCTTTACTGCAAAAGCAATATACCAGGGCTTGCTCCGTATATACAATAACTCAATTAAAAGTGACCCAGACAAGATAAAGGACTAGTTACTTGCATATATAGGGAAAGCAGCTTATAATTTAGGAGGCACGACTTTTCACTCTGTACTCCATATTCCATTTACCAAATATGTTTCTGCTCCGTTAAGTTTTGAAAGATTAGACACATTGACAAAGCAGTATCATCAATTGTGAATTGTTGTCATCGATGAGATTTCAGTAGTTGGAGAAAGATTGCTAAGTTGCATAGACAAAAGATTTCATGACATAATGCAAGTGCCTACCAAACACTTTGGTGGTCTAGATGTTATTTTCTGTGGTGACTTTTACCAGGTAGAACCTATACATGATTGCCCGGTTTTCCAAATGCTAGCAATTGAAAACGAGCTAATACCTTATGATTTCTGGCAACAAAATGTAAAGTGCTACAACTTACAGGAAACAGTAAGACAAAAAGACTAGACCTTTATCAATATTCTTAACAGAATATGCATAGGCTCCCAAACAAATGATGACATAGAATATTTGAACAGAAATTGCTTGCGCTCCCCACCTACAGACCCAACATTCCCTTTTTTGTTTTACAAAAGAGAAGATACCAATGCACACAATCAAAAGATATTATCCACTCTCCCTGGACAATTGATTACAATCAATGCAATTGATGAGCATAGTAATTATACTGGAATTGATCATTTGCACAAAAATAGTATGCCTTTGGCCAATCAAATACAATTAAAACAAGACATCACCGTCAAACTATATGGCGACAACTATGACATACAAGACGGACTTGTTAATGGAATAGACAAAAAGTTCAAAGCATACACACAAACCACTAATGTAGAGATTATTTGGGTAGAATTCAATGACCCCCACATAGGAAAATCCCAAATTACACAAATAACAAACCTTAACGAACCATACGTATCTTATGGTTGGGTGTCAATTCTCTGAGTTGCTAGATCCCTCCAAAAATCAACACTGATGCATAAGAGCATTATCAGAAAACAATTTCCAATACAATTGGCATGCGCTCGAACTATACACAGAGCACAAGGGCTTACTATGCATGGTGTTGCATTTGATCCTCTAGGAGTGCACCACCATGGGCTAGCATATACAGCCCTATCCCGAACAACAAGCATTGATACACTATTCTTGTTGAATCCTGTAACAATGAAAAACTTCAAGGTGAGAACAACAATCATACAAGAAATGACACATCTGACTACAGACGCTACTTGGACCTTTCAAAAACCCCTAGATTCTCATAATGGTACATTCTCTATTGCAATAGCTACACTAAACACCCGCCATTTACAACCACACGAAGAGGACATTCTACACGTTAGAGACTTGATGTTATCAAGCATTATTTGTCTACAAGAGATGCACCTGAAAGCACAAACACGTGAAAATCCATTACTAGGGTACAATTATTTTTCAACATACCATGTCCATGGCATAATGACACGCATCAAGGAATAGATACATGTATTGAATGCAATGGCTTTAATTGTTGAAAATGTTGAAGCAATATTGCTCTCTTTTCTCCTAAATGGGCAAACAATTTTTGTTTGTAATATCTATGCCAAACTAGCTGCTGCAGTCACAAATACCATAACAATTATCAGCAAGGTAATGGCAACTTTTTCCACTCAAAACCTTGTATATATTGTTGAAGACTTCAACATTGACATCTCCACATGCTCCAAAAGTGTACAAATGCTTAAAGAGACCATGCACCTATACAATCTACACTTGCTGCAAGAACAACCAAGCCCTCAGCCTGGCACTGTTACTAACCACTTTTGGACGAACAACTACTTATCTACATCTAAAATTCAAAGATTAGAGGCATTCTAGATTGACCATGACATTCTTATGACTCATATTCAGAATGTCCCCTAAAGGTCATATGCATTTGGAAAACAGGGATCATCAATGACACTTTTGCTCCACACACTCAATAGTACGCACTTTGCAAGAACTTGACACCAATACCAATTGTCCTTCCTACATTGCTTTTGAGTCAATTCATTTAACTTCAAGGATGATAGTTGTTTGTTTGATGCAGTGCAAGACTTGCTCCATCGTCAATATACACCTAATCAGCTTTTTAATATGCTTGTGGACCTTTAAGATATTCCTCTCTGAATACGGCTGTAGATTCTGACACTATAGTCTGTACCACCATTGCTACCCCATAACCTGGTGTTGTTCCTGTACACCATCCCTTTGCATTTTACATTATACATTTTCTTATTTCTAGTTTTTACAGTCTGCACAAGATTAGGGAGATTTGAAAGCTACAGAAGGAGATTTCATAGGACTTGCTCCATCATCAATATACACCTAATCAACTCTTTAATATGCTGGTGGAGCTTTAAAGATAGGGAAAAAAAAATAGCGGTCTTGGGGAATTTCTCTCTAAGTACAGGATACAGATTCTGACACTATGGTCTATACCACCACTACTACCCCATAACCTGGTGTTGTTTCTGTACACCATCTCTTTGCATTTTACATTATACACTTGCTTATTTCTAGTTTTTACGGTATGCACAAGATTAGGGAAATTTGAAAGCTACAGAAGGAGATTTCACAGGACTTCCTTCCAATTATGTTTCTCTTACATAATTGACTGAATGCACAAAGCTCATAAATCATAAACATTTAACATATTAGACAATAACCAGAACCATTCAAATCTCATGATAACATAAAACAAAATAGATTTCAGAGGAAGAGTAATAGTTCTATTGTAGATCAATCTCTAAAATATTATTTCCATTTGTAAAATTTTGTTATCAGTTTTAACTTGCTTTGTTTTCAGAATGACAAAAAGTAAAATTTCATTGCGGCTTGATTAGAAATAGCATAGCTTATATATATATATATATATATATATATATATATATATATATATATATATATATATATATATATATATATATATATATATATATATATATATATATATATATATATAGGCTCCATTTCTAAATATCTTTTAATATTCCATATAATGCATGTAAGAGATAATTGCAATGAGAATGTCCAAAGTTGCTAGCACATACTATTCAAATTTTTTCTACGATCAGTTTAACATCTTCAAATTGTTAGCTAACTGTGGAAACACTAGTTCAACTTATTGTCATAAAGATCAAATTGTGCCCTGCCATGACATAGGTTTTTTATAAGTCGCCCATGGTAGTTAGGTAAAAAATGCTTCCACCACATGCAATGGATGCTGATATGTTTTATTATCATTGTACCATAGGCACCCCATATACATGGCCTCCAGTGAAAGGATTGCCACCAGTGCACAGCAAACACAAAAACGGTAGGCCATATCTATTCACCTAACAACATAAAAGATACTTATGTTATCTCCTATCAATTCTATGTTCTCTACAAAGGACAAAGGCCTACTCACATTGAACATGAATGACTAATTCCAACAGATGCATTCACAATGATGTAATGTAATGCCCCGCCAGGGAACCCAAAATAACTTAACCTAACATGCAACTAAGTTTGTGGAATAATTTTTTTTTTTAAAGTTAACATACAAGAAAAACACCAATGCGGAAGCAATTACCATTTACTAACATAACATAAACAACCAACATAGGTTACAACTCTCAATGGTTCCTTGACAAAGATTACTTAACATTAATAATTAACTTAGATTAGGTTCAATTACAAAACTCATAAAAACAAATGAAGGATAAAACATGATGACATAATTACAACTGGTACCATGAGGTATCCATAATAACCTCCATCCACTGCACATGTCGCAGGGTATGTAATACAATAACTGAGAAGAGTACAACATGATATCTCTGAAACACTGATACAATGAAACACAAAGAAGAGGAAGAAGAAGAGCACAAGTCCAGCAATGAAGATCAAGAAGGAACAACTACTACAAGGATCATCCAGCATTGGTGCACGAACGTCGGAATCTCAAACGGTAAAAGAACCACTACCACCCGACCTCGTGAACCTAAATGGTCCACTCCCACCATGCTGAGGAGATAACAACAGATCCCAATTGGATAACAAACATCAAACAAATCAAGCTAAGGAAAGGATCCTGAAAGCTCTCTAACTCAAGGTGAAAAAGTAATAATGCCATGAAAGACTCACTAATCCAGAGGCAACCGACACATGTAGGATAACTTGACTATGCATAGGAAGGTGTCATCATGTACGTCTAACCCTTGAGTCTCGTCTTGGTAATCTTGCTGGATCCTGACACCCAAGTGACCATACACGACATCAATGACCTCTCATATAGACGAAGTCATCAACTATGCCAACTCATCCCTTAAAAGGGCGCTAGTCATCTTCTCCATTCCCACCTTAGTCTGTACTAGCACTAAGCCAGGGTGAGGAAACCATATCTTATTAGGTTCATTTTTAAATCTCTCAATGTTATATTTAGTTATCACTTGATTAAGATACTTAACAATAAGTGATCCTGGTAGCCACTTGTGGGCCCCGGCACTTATTGCAAGCCACCTCCTACTACATATCTAGGTAAACTACCCTAGGCTCATAGATCTCTCAAAGATCAAAATAGGTACACAACCAGGTAATCTCGAATCCAGTTTCACATACAAGAACTAGAATGATTACAAAGTTACCAAAAGAAGAATATAAGACATCATGAGCCTATACAATCAAGTCAGGATATAATCAGATCTCTAACACACTTCAAAACATAGTACTAAAAACATGAACACTTGACACATATCCTGGCCTCTATCTTTTCCTTAGGTCTTCTAATGCCCCAAAACAAATTTAGCAAAAGAAAACACTCCAGGCACAAAGAAGACACATTGCACCATAGATAACAAAGATCTAATTTCATAAGCACTTTAATTTCTATATTGAACATAATTGATTCCATATGCAGAAACGCATAACTGTTAAGAGATACTTAACATAAGCCTTATAATAATGCAAATATTAAAGAATGTTTCCTATATTCATCCTACAGGTTCAACAGAATGAAAACGCCCAATTTCGGTATAAAAAGATGCATGCATTGATATACTATAACTCATATGCTCAATATTAAATAGAAAGTCCAAATTGATCACATAATTGCAAATACATCAAAGGTAAAAACTATACATTTCAAACCTCACACCCAGGTAAAATGATATGATCATTTCCAAATCAATCAATTTAACTAACCCTAATCTATATGACATTCAAATTCCATCAACTTGCTATATGGTGCTTACTAAATCGCTTAGCATTCATAGTTTAATAACTCACAATAGAACAATAATTGAATTTTATAAAAAAAAGTCCTATTACTCCAAACATTATTTCTTTATTTAATATTACATAAAAATCATTAACAAATACTATCAATGAAATTTATCAATATTAATTGAAAAGAAACACCTAATAAAGTTATTATTAATATCAATTAATCGTAATTAATTAAAGAAAGATTACTAATGTTTAACAAAATCTTTTAATAAATATTATTATTAATCTAAAATTTAATAATAAATATTTATTATTACAAAATAATAATAATTACTAAATAAATATTAGTAATGCAAAATGTATTAACAAAATCTTATTAAAATGAAATGTTAATAAAAACTTGTTTTAATTTAAAACTAAGTTTAAAAAAAAAACTAAAAATGCATTTATCGAGGGAGGGGACGACCTCGGTCTTACCCCAACCCTGCTCCATGGGGACAAGCCTGTCACGCGGTAGGCTAGGCGCTGTCGTGCGGCAGGGTACCATCGGTGGGACTGCGCGTGGGGGGGTTGGGAAATTAGTGGCCCCCACTCCCAAACTCATTCAATGCATTTTTTATATTTTTTTTTTCAAATTTTTTTTTAAACGAATACAATTCATTAGCAAAGTTATAATATATCCAATTTAACATATATATATATATATTTCTAAAACAAATCTAACACTTAATAAAAAAAATTTAACAAGTAAAAACAAATCCAAAAATGGAAAAGATGGTAGAGAGCCAAATTTTTTAGAAATGGGAAATATTGGGTTTTTACATAAACAAGCCCAAATTTTGTCTTTCATCTATCCTATCTTTTTCCCACTAAAATATTGAATCACATAACATCATAAATTGGGTTTGTGAGACCAATTTGTCTTTTCTGGAACTATTTTTTTTACTGTGTTTTTTTTTAAATAGAGAATATTAATTTTTCCCAGAATAAGGAATTTTCACTCAAATTGGGTTTTTGACAACAACCCACTAAATTAATTTATTCAAACTATAGAACTAACTATATAGAGATTGATTTACCGTTTTCTAAAAGTTCTAGGATGAATTTTTAATCCAAAATCAAGCAACATAACCCTACTGTGCCAAGTTTGTATAAAATTATAAAATAGCAATCCTATGAGCTTTTTAAACCCCAAATTGAAAGCATATACAAAAAACATATCTATATCTAGATACTGAAACAAACATAGAGAAATTACAGAAAGAATTACTGATGAATTCACAGGAAAACTCCACAAATCCCTACCTCAATTCCAATGCTAAATACTGAATAAGAAAGCTTGTAGAATGTTGAAACCCTCAGATCTGACAACAGAAAAGCTCCACCTGCAGACCTGAATCACAATGCATACAATCCCCGAATCCAGATGCAAACAACCTTTACCCAGAAATCCAATCACACACAAATGCTCAAGAACACCAAGCAATTCCAAAAATCTGCAAAAGCTCTCTCCAAAGTTCTCCAAAACCTCCCTCCATGCAAAATGAATGCAAACTCCCTCTATTAAGGATTCAACTCCACCTTACAAGCAAACCCTAGATGACTCATAGGACATCTCCTATTCAAACTCTCCCACTTTGTTGAGAGAAAATACTAATTATTAATTAAAAATAAATATAATTGTGCACAACTCATATTAATCTCCAAAAGACAAATTGACTCCTTTTGAAAAATGGCATATTCAAACTTAATAAAACACATGCTAATATTAAAATTTATTATTAAATAATTTAATATTCCAACATCATTAAATCATGCAATTTATTAATTTAATAACTAATAGACAATTCAAATATATTTTCACATAATTAATTAATTAATATCAAATATCCTAATATTTGATTTTTTAATTAATTAATAATCATACAATAACATAGGAAATAAATTTAATATTATTTTTCCAATTATAATATTAAATTCCATAATAATAGAAAACCACATATGCAAACAACAATAAATCAAGATCAACCAATAAACATGCAGACTCAAAGAAGGGTACTGCGAACTTGTCACCTTGACAAATTAGATAGGGTAGTCAATAGATACTTATCCAATAATTAGGATAAATGGGTTTAGGATAGGGTTTTGGATACGTGTTATCTCCCCTCTCTTACCATTTGACATATTGCGATAGGGCACGCTCATCCTGACAATTTAGAGAAGACGATGCCCCGTACCTGCGAACCTGCATACAACACCCGCATGTACAAACATATATAAATATTTAACAGACAATGGCGGGGATCGGCCAATCGTGTGGATCTCGCAAGCAAGTAACTATGACCCCATCCCTCAACCACATCAAGCATGTCAAACAGAAATATAAAGCAAAACACATCAACCATACACATGCAAGTATGGGGTCAGTAAAATCATATGCCTCAATAATTTCCTAACATATAATCTATCATCCTAATGTAATCTTATCCTTTATAAGATCGGACTAGGGGTAGGGGTACTACATGTAACAACTGGCCAAGCAACCTCTCCTCAGTGGCACATAGCCAAATGGTAAAATATGCATTCTCTACATTAAATATTGTAATTAATTGTGTAATCCCTTTATTACATGTACTAAATTGTTCTCTGCTACTTTGTAGTGCACAAACGAGTGGCACCGAGCACAAAGGACAACCTGATCGCATCCTGTATATAGAAACAAGCCAGCTGAAACAAAGGTATGTGTACGAAATTCTGTAACCAAAACTACTTATACTCAAATCCCTGCCAAGCATTTTGCAACAAGTAGTTATGTTTTAGTAAATTACCTAAGGATTCCAAGGTTGCTAGTACTTGAACCATGATGACATTGTTGTGTTTCTTAGCCTTAATTAACAGATGCTCTAAAACCATGGAATCAAATATGCATAGCACTGCTAATGCATTAAAACATATACCAAAACGGTAATATATGACAATTATGCTAAGCAAACTAGCATGTGGTATCCTTGTAAAATTCTACATTTCCTTTCCCTCTAGTTATTCCATATACCAAGATGTTACCCTTGCCCTTTTGTAGGCAAACAAGCAGTACCAAATGCCAAAAACAACCTGCTTGCAGCTTGAATACTGAAAGAAGCCAAGTAGAACAAAGGTAAGCCTACAAAACCTTGCAATCCTAATTAAAAAAATCCAAGTTCCTTCTAAGCATTGTATGCCGGGCAGTTATGGTTCTGAAACTTAACTAAGGCTTTCAGGCTTACTTGTACATTAAACATGATGACATTGCTATGTTTTCTTGATTTAAACTGACAGATGCTCCAGGATCATTCAATCGAAGATACATGATGATACCAATGCTCTACAACATACACCAACACGGTAAACAATGAGAATTATGATAATAAAATAAGAGGTTTATTTCAAATGCCACCATATATTTTCGAAGCAATATAATTTCTCAATGATCATATGCAATTTTGGTTTGCTCTAGTTTTCTTAACTACAAAAAGATGTTTAATTGTTTACTGAGCTACTAATATTGATTATAAGGGATCATGAAATTTAACATGCTTTTCCTATCCTTTTCCAGATGCACCAAAAACATGAACATCGACAACCAAGCAAGCAACACTACACAACAGCATGTGGTAAAACGGTAAGGCATTTCAGTTTTGCGAACCCCTTCAGGCCTATGATTCTTAATACGTTGAGCTCCCTCCACTCTTGGCGGCAAAGTTTCCAAAATATTACCAAGTTGGCTATTAGCTCTTTTGAGCTCTTGACATTATGAGTTCCACAATCCACTTGCCTAAAATTTTGATAAAATCAACCGCCAAACTGGCACTTTCTGAACTCTACAACAGTCTCTTAATTTCTCATATTTGACACATTCCCCTCTGTCTTGTACAACCCTCACTCTTGGTAGCACTGCCTTCAAGCTTTTATCAACCTATATATTGCCCCTTTAAATGTTTTCACATTACAAACCCCAAATCCTTATGTATTCTGATATGCATTCTAACATTTCCTCTCTGCCTGTGTTTTTTAGCTGTTCCAAAAACATGACTACTGATAGCCAACGAAATGATGCTCCATAACAACATATGCTAAAAAGGTAAGACACTTGAATTATGCTAACTAGTTCAAACTTTTACCATACTCACCTAACTTTATTGTTCTCTTTATCCCTTTGACAAACAGGTAAAGAACAAGAGGCCATGTAACACACCTCCTAAATCAGATGCACATGACAAAGAGCTAAACAACAAGAGACCATGCAACACACCTCCAAAGTCGAATGAACAGAATAGCCATACAGAACAAAGGTATTTACTTCAATCTCTTCCACCTGCTACAATAGTTCCATGTTCACTGAGATGGCGGCCGTCTAGGGAAAATTGACCTAAATGTTTGTACCCAAAATACTGTTACTAATATTTGATTAGACGAGTACCAAGTGTTTCTCATTGTTACACATGTTTGTTGTGTTTTTTTTTAAAGGAAAATTTATTTAAATTAGTAACAAAGACCCATTTGCACACCTCCTCTCAAAGGACATCATCTACTGCACATCAAATTATCCATGTTATCCTTATCTAGATGTGGGGATTAATTTTCCCATGAAAACCAAATGATATTTCGAACAAAAAAAGTTCAGTCCAAAAATTTCCTATACTTTTTGGGATATTTTCCCCAATATATTATTACATTCTGGCAGTGATCAAAATTGGCAATGAATATAGTAAGGAGAGTCAGTCATGTAGGAACATGATATACAACCAACAGTATCAAATCTCCTTAACCCCATTTAAGCAAAAATTAAAATCATGAATCATGCCACAACTTGCATTAGCAGACTGCATAGAATCCATTTCTACTATAAATTCAATCATTAGATGTCACTTCTAACCAACAACATTCCAACACTACATCTAAATGGATACTAAAGATACCCTCTCCAAATCCAAAAAATGGGAAGCTTTTTCCACAAATCACAGATATGTACCTCCACAGAAATTTGTCACAGCAAATATTATCTGAAAGCCAAGAAGAAACATCAGCTGAAAACCTCCTTCTCCAACTTTTAATTCAAGTAGGGGCCGGTTCGCATGTCCTGTACTTGCAAGCCAAGAACAAACATCAGCTAAAAACCTTGAAGCTGATCACAGTAGATAGGCACTTCTTTTCCCTGTCATTAGCTTAGTCTGATAACAGTTTATAG
The DNA here is from genome assembly GCA_027943335.1 of Chamaecyparis obtusa. Lineage (NCBI taxonomy): Eukaryota > Viridiplantae > Streptophyta > Pinopsida > Cupressales > Cupressaceae > Chamaecyparis > Chamaecyparis obtusa. The sequence goes on along the minus strand of BSBK01005063.1, from coordinate 312,568 downwards.
AAAACAAAGTTTGTCAAGATACTTATATCATTACAACCAAAATTAATCATACAACTAGGAAAATTGTACCAGCTGCTCTATTGAAGCAACTTCTTCAAAGATTTTTGACAACTAGTTGTAATACCCCAAAAATGGGCTATAAGTTCATTAACCTCCTACATCGACAAATCGAACAAAATCGGCATCGAAGTCCTAACCTAAGGCACATCTAAACATCATCGAATCATAATTGATTATCTTAAATTCTGCATCGGAGAATATTCTTAGTAATATTCCTAATTATCATAATTATCTTTAATTTTATAATTATTTGGCAATAAATCACATTTATCCTAAAATTTGATTAATTAAATATTTTGCATATTTAATTAATTAGATTTAATATTTGTCACTTAATTGTGTAATTAAATTTAATTCTATCTATTATTAATTGTATTATTTAATTTTGACAATAAATCAAAATTCTTATCTTTAATTGATTAAATTCTTATTTAATTAATTAAAGCATGTTGTCATTATTTAATAATATAATTTTTAATAAAAGTTTGATAAAATAGTTAATTAACCCATAAATTAATTATTTTATTTCAAAAAGCAGTTAAGTTGGAAATAAATCACTTTATTATTAAATTAATTCATAATTAAAACATTCACAATCATAAAAACAAACAACTATCAATTATCAATTAAAGCTAAACTCTATTTTGAGTTAAAGCTTAGCTTTTGCATGTTTTTGTGAGTTAAATATCTTTTATTTAAAAATAACTCAAAAATCAACCTGAGTTATTTGAGTGATTTATGGCTTTTATCCATGCACCTCCAAAGCCCTGGATTTCTATAAATTAAGGCCTCAACTCTTCACAAATCATCCACAAATTTGCACAATCACGCTGGAGAATTGGAGGCTGAGGAATCAACTTGCGAATTCAAAGCTTTGTGAGATCAATTTCAATTGCATAGCTTTTATATCTTAGCATAGAATTTCATAGTTTTTATATCATTGTTAGAATCTTCATTGTTAGATCATTTAGCATCCATAGCATATCAGTTTATCATTCTTATTGCATAGAAAATATCAAAAATATAGATTAATTGCATTCAATTTCATATCCATCTTTTGCATTCAAATCCTTCATTTAGGTGTCGTCTAGGTCACTGATCTCGATTACAATCTGAGAACATTAATCTCGCACCTATTAGAAGGCAGTAAATCGCTTGGTTAGATTAGATTTCAATTTTGCACGATTTTGATTATCACTAACCTCTAATGTTTTACTGAGTGTTGTGTCTACAGATCAGGTACAATTTTCACACACACACTAGTAACCCACCTTAGTCCAACAGATTGAAACTTCAATAGCCTATAGACCATGGAAGACAATTTTTTTTGCCTAGGAAGCCATCCTTTGACATATACTACTTGGTAACCTTACTGATAAGTCAACTATCTAATTCACAATCCTAGATACCACTTGTCTTTAATTATCTTCGTACAAGAAGTGACTTTCAATTAACCCTTTGATATGATAGCTTTCTTTGATTAACATTACCCACATGGTAATGTAACTTTCCATGCAACCATTATCATATCAAATCCTAGATAGGTGTTGCCAATCATCCAACTTTATTAACTAGCTGAATTCACGCTAATCCAAAATATACTATCGTACCCATAGAAAGCCACCATTGGCACATTCTAGAAGCAACCTACTGACTACATTATCAAAACATACCCAAGATACCCTTATGAAACTTTACCTCCATGATCTAATTGAATACTAACTAGTCCCTCGTAATAACCTGTCCATCTATCATTAATGACTTTGACAACGAGAGTGTCTCCATTGTTAACAAAGATCGTTGGACCTGGAAACTACCCATTCACTGTGATTATACCACACTTGTGACATAGCCTTGTCACTGACTGGGATTCGATCTATAATAGTGCACAAAAACTTAGTTTGGTTTAAAACAACCAAAAATTATTCTTTGACACTTGGGCAAACGAATACTATAACAACTAGTAAGATACTAACAACAGAAGTATGATTCTGTATTGGGTTTGCCACGGACATAGTGGCCACAAAAAAAATGCACATGACCACACAAAGAGGCTTTTGTGAAACATCTACAAATTCGAAGAACTGCTGATTGAATCGTATATCACCCATATTGTTAATGGAAATTGATCCCTCAATTAAGTTGGTTTCTCCATTACCTCATAGATATGAATCCTTGTTGCATTGTATACGAACTGAGATGAAGCATTTACATGAGAAATTAGTCCGTCAATTGTGCATTACTTGGGTTGGTCATCATTTCCTGATATTTTTACCAAACTTAAATGCCTATATACTGATCAACCAAAAAAGGCAAAATTTGGATTTTGAAATTGGATTCCCTACTAACAAACGTTCCCTTACCATGTGCCTCTAGCCTCACCTCAATACCACATAGAACAAGCACAATTCTAGACCTCTGTAGAAACTGGGGTGGTCTGCTATTTGAAGGTGCAGTATTGGTTATTTATGGGCCGGCAACAAACAAATACTCCAATCCACAAATAAAAACAAAAATTGTTCATGTCGACCTTGTGGATGCCAATGGCCAGATGACAATAACAATGAACATAAGCAATGCCTTAATAGATGACTTCTTACCACGGTTAACAGTTGGTTCTAGCATACGAATCACATAATTCATTGTAAAAAGTAAATCGCAGTACGAACGAGGCGATGAAGATTGTTGCATTGCTTTAACAGCTAAAAGCACATTGGAAATTATCAAGCCCATGTGCAAGTACCACAGATTGACATCCAACGTGACAATTTCCTAGTAAATAGATGCTGACTGTGGTTATCCAATTGGCTCCTTTGGTGCTATTGCCACAAGCTATCACAACAATAGAGGACAACTTGAAGTACATGTGAAAGATGGAGATTGGCAACAAGACATGGCCATGGTGCGTTGCTACCCATATGCAAACTCACTAACACTTCAGACTCTACTATTGTATACTACTTACTAGACACTTCAACACTACGAACTAATAACCAATACTTGTTGCAGGTTCTCGTGTCAAACAACTACACAGATTTGTGGGCTGCTCTAATATGACTTATATCAACAACAGACATGTCTTTAATCTTGTTCAAAAAATTCGTACGCACCGGTTCAAGGGGTTCACATTCCATCCGGCCATCGCAGTCTTCATTTGTGCAAGAGCTTAATGACGAATGTACAAAAGCACATTTGCAAACACTCGCCAAATGCAACACCCAAGCAAGCACAAAATCCTTTCCACCCAACTCCACACTGCATCTACCTGCTTTCATCCTTCACACAATGCATATTAATGCCATTTGTTTTGCAGGTACTTGGCACATTAAAGGCGAAGAACACACATTTACCGCCTTATGAGATATGTTGTAGCACATGCCATCGTGCATTGACATTTGACACTTCGGCTGATATAGACTCCGTGGACTGCACCTATTGCAACAAACCCGCCCAACCTACATGCCACCATAGATTATTATGCACATTGCAAAGACAGGAAGGCAATGTTGACTGCACTTTACAAGGTGACCTGCTGAAACAACACTTCTTAGAAATTGCAGCCATCTCATATGAACAATATAAAAAAAACATCTCCAAAATGGTATATGCGCTGCGCAAACTGCACCTCTATGGCACATTCACATTAGCTGTCAACAACACCATCATTAAAATTGTTAAGCAATGAGCTCTCATTTTTAAGCAGCTAGCACTCTGCAGTGCACAATCATAAATTTTGTAATTGGCAAAGCTTTCCATACTACTAAACATTGACTCGCTAAGCATTGACTCTTAAATTTTGTATAGCTTTAAAAGCAGACTCTATTTTTCAATAGACCACTACTTGTAGAACAACAATTAGTATGTTTGTGAAACACAAGATTACCTATAATATATGAATCTAATGTTTTGAATTATAATATATGAATGAAGCTTAGTTTCATAGACTGCAATCTGTTATAATATATGAATGAGACTTAGTTTCATAGGCTGTAGCCTGTTATACTTTCATGTTGTATACCTGTGGATACTTTTTTAGGACTTCTGGATAAAGCTTTATGTGTATATATGTGTGCCTCTATTTACTGGTTTACGTATTGATATTTGATTGTATTCTTCTTTATTTCTGATTTTATAGAATAAGGGTGAAGGAGAAGTTTAGAATGATATTTCATTGGCAAAATAAATATGCAGGCATACAAAATAAAAATTAGCCTTTTACAAGATGATCTTCTCTATTGTCTTTTGCATTCTCTTCTTCTTCTATTCTCATTATGGATCGTAATGATGGATTGAAAATGTTGATTTTCGGGAATTCCAAAATAATATATGAATGAGGCTTAGTTTCATAGACTGCAGTCCGTTATAATATATGAATGAGACTTAGTTTCATAGGCTGTAGCCTGTTATACTTTCATGTTGTATACCTGTGAGTACTTGTTTAGGACTTTTGGATAAAGCTTTATGTGTATATATGTGTGCCTCTATCTACTGGTTTACGTATAGCTATTTGATTGTATTCTTCTTTGTTTCTGATTTTACAGAAAAAAGGTGAAGGAGCAGTTTAGAATGATATTTCATTGGCAAAATAAATATGTAGGCATACAAAATAAAAATTAGCCCTTTACAGGATGATCTTCTCCACTGTCTTCTGCATTCTCTGCTTCTTCTATTCTGATTATGGATCGTAATGTTGCACTTCAGCAACTTAATGCTTTAACAGTCATAAAAATGTGAAAATTCCTTATCAACTGATAGTTTACATCCCTGCCATTCAAATATACTAACAATTGTTTGGATACTTCCACGATCAAGTGCCATTCTAATCTTTGGGCCTCCTTTATTTTCCTTTAAAGCTTTTCTAATCCATGATTCAGCAACGCACTAGGCAGGAACTAAGCTGCCCTGCAGCCCTTGTTAAAATAGTATCTTTAATTATTAAAATAGTATCTTTAAAGATGGCTGTCCCAGATCTCATTTGTGAAGCTATTAGTGTTAGATGAGAGTTGATGCACATTAGAAAATAATTTCCAGTCTACAATACATTATTCATAATGAATGGTGGGTTTGTCGGGCCTGTCAACAGCATTACAGCTAACAATTGAAATGGTGGGAGTTACAGCTAAATACGTAGCTGAAAGCAGAAATGGACATTTTAATGTGTTTGTGGATATATTTCTTCACATATTATTAGCTTTGCCTTGCTCTTCTTAGGAGAAATTTAGCGAAAAGTTACTTAGATTGAAAGGCCGCTTTTCTATAATGTCTTCTCTATTGAAATGTGTCTGTAATATAAGTGGATTATGTCTTCTCCATTTTACTGGGTTTGTAATACATCTGGACTACATTATTTTCATTGAATTGGGTTTGTAATAATTGAAATAATCAGTAATCTGCCATTGTAAGTACCCAGTTATACTCGTCAGTACATATATCATTCTGTCTAAATCCTGTAATCTGGATTTTGCATGATTATGTGTTTTTCTCCATAATGTCAAACAGCTCATGTGCCCACCATATAAAGGCAATTGCAATAATACAAGGTGGAGCAGATTATGCAGCCTGATTTTTGCAGAGTCCTACTCTGATTTAAAATTCCATCTTTGTTGAATAATAGGTTTGTGTTGTTGGGCTGCAAACTTAGTAATACATGATTTATTCTCTTTGGTAAATAAATCTAGCCTTTTGAATCTTTGATGGTCTTCTCTTTATTGTTGCGACCTTAAAAACTGCCCACTTTTGCATCCTCTACAGTGATTGAAAAACTGCCCACTTTTGCATCCTTTACTGTGACTATTAGACTGGCCTCGTTCATTTCTCTACGTTTTGTTCAAGCCTACAGTTTTATCTGAATTGCAAATTTTTGAGCTCTGAACTTGCTTGTACTTATTGTTCTAGCTAGGATTAGACTTCTTAAAAGAGGCCCGGATCAATTCCAATAAAAAATAAATTCTTATCATAGAAATCTAATTTCTTGAAAAGACCTTTCCAAGTCTCTGTGTAATTTTATAAACTCTAATGCCATTTATTGTGCTCACAATTTCATAACCTAGTTAAAAATGGACGTGGCTATCCTTCCAACAGAATGCATCGTTGACATTTTTTGAAAATTTAAAAAATATAGCAGAATTTTATGAAAATTTTCAGAATGATTTCTTCATGATCGAAATGGTTTATGGTAGAAAACAACAAAAAATCTGTGAAAAAATCGATATGTTGTTTGCAAATCTGAAAAAAAAAAATCAATATTTTGGTCTTACTATACATTCTGTCAGGAGGATAGTCCGCGCCGTTAAAAATTGGTACAAATCCCAGTCAAAAGCCTTATTAGAGATAATGCTTTAAGCCCGCTACAGCTTTAACAGACTCTATGTTAATATTTTCCAGAATTTTGAAAACAAACATTTGTACCAATTTGACAAATGTTTCTTGAAAATTTTACAGGTTTGCAACGAAATTCTAGCTACACCTCTCAAGGAATCATTGACAAATATAGCTACTCTGAATTTTGAGGAGAATATTTTAAACTAGCAAGTTCACCCCTAGACTAGTTTACACGGTACCATCAAACTTAACATACAGCACACAGTTTATTTGGTGGATTATACGTATGGAAAAGGTGTGAATTGAAAATGCAATAAATGGGAAAAAAATAAGGTAGATAACTTAAAAGAATTGAGAAGAGGAAAGATTGCTTCCTGATTATGATGAAATGAACTTCTAATAGGCTGATGATCAAAATATTCATCTTGATAAAGTCTTTAAGGTGTGAAAGGAGTGGAGCTTCATTTCTGAACTACTGCTGCTATCATTTGCCATATTATTGAAGAAACATTTCCTGTAGCATCCCTGCTCTAGATGACAACAACTCACAAAGCATGGACTACAGAGTATTTGAAATGTTAAACATATTGCATAATTTCTTACAGAAAGGTGGCTTGAAATGTAAGGTGAGAAACATGGTATATACTATAGACTACTTAAATAGGATACAGGGTGTGGCTTAGGAAAATTAAATCAAGTTTTATAAACTCATCTAGACTTCAAATATTAGGGGTATAATTATTTTGGAAAAAATGAGTACTTCAGGGGTATAATTATTTTGGACAATTGAGAATTGCTGAGATTGGGATTGCCTCTGTCACTACTCATGTTTTAGATTTGAATCAGATTCTTGTTTGATTATGAATGCACAGAATCTCCCTACATACACCCAATTCCAATTATGAACAGTGTTGAACTCGCTGTAACAGTCACGTATAACTTGCCTCTATAAAATTCATAGTATATAAAGGCATGGAAAGAATTAGCTTATTTACAAGTGCAATACTCAACTTTCTTATAAGTGCAACCACTGAAAATCACTTGGCACAGAAAATAACAGTGCACTAGAAAATATAAGTAGCATAGTCCACCTTTCCAGTCCTCGGACAAAAGTAAGTTTCTACGAATAAGTAATACCAATCATGGAAAGACCCTTAAATTGATGACACAACTTCAAACAATGATAAAGGAAATACACAAGACTGCCTTCAACAATTTGTCATTTTCGAGTCTGTGATCGCTTATAAATAATAGAAGTATTGTTATTTGCAAAGTACTTAAATTTTTCTATTTGGCCGGCATCAATCAACCAGTAGAGTGTCTTAACAGTCTTATCACTTGGATTACAGCCTTGCTTCAGCATTTGATCCATTAAAAAATAAGCTTTTCCCAAGTCACGTCTTTTGCGGGCACCACAAAATAATGTGTAGTATGTGACGTCATTTGGAACCAAACTTTTTGCTCTCATTTCATCTAACATTGATAGAGCAATATCAAGTTTGTCTTCTTTGCATAATGTGTGAATTAGTGTGGTATAGGTTACAACATTTGGAGTAATGCCAATCATTTCCATACTTTTAAAAAGCTTGAAAGCCTCATCCATTTCACCAATTTTACAATGACCATTAATCAAAGAGTTATAAGCCACTACATTAGGAGCCATGCCTTCATCAAGTATCTTATTCATTAGTAGATGTGCACTAGCAAGATCACCTTTACACAGACCAATAATGATCGTGGTGCATGTCACTTCATCAGATTTTATACTCTTTATTCTCATTTTGTCTAACATTTGAACTGCCATGCACATGTTTCCTGTCCTACAGAATGCACATATCAGAATATTATACGTTACCACATCAGGAAGACATCCCCTGTCTTCCATTTGAATAAAAAGTGCGAGTGCCTCCTTTACCTTGTTACTATGACAGAAACCAGCAATCAAAGAGTTGTACGTAACAACATTTGGTTGCAAACCTTTTTTCAACATGTATTGAAAATAATCCCAAGCCTTGTCCAGCTTGCCATGTTTGCAAAGTCCATCAATAACTGTACAAAATGTCACTTGATTGGGAAAACAGCCATCTTGTATCACTTGAGCTACCAATATTAAAGATTCATCTATCCTACCATTCTTGCAGAGACCATCGATTAGGGTGTTGTAGGTAACAGTATTAGGAAAACAATGGCTACTCCTCAATTTGTCCAAGAGCACTAGTGCTTCCTCAATTTTACCCGATGTACAGAAAGTCTTTATGGATGTACATATCTTCCATTTCAGCAAGAAGATAAATTCTATGGAAGTCGTCGTCATTCCCAAGACTATCCAAAAGCACAGTGAAGGATACAACATCGAGAGGAAGGCGTTTAGCAATGGCTGAGTGGAAGAAATTCCAAGCTTTGTTTGTGTTGCCCGATTTACAGAGAGCGTTAATGGATTTATTGAATCGTACAACATTAGAAGTAGGAGATAAGTTTTGTAAAAACTTGTCAGCGTGTGGGAAGTTGTGGCTGTCTGCAGAGAAAGATAGAGGGCGTAGGAAGAATGAAAAGAAATGAAATGAGTTGGTAATATTTGTTACCTGTTTCAAGATTGGGAGTCGGCCTTTCATGGTGATGTTGGTAGCAGAGAGGGTTGTCTATGCCCACAAATCTGTTTCCCTCGGATTTCTTCTCAACTGAGCTAAACCCTCGTTTCTCAGTTGAACTTAACCCTAGTTTCCCTTGGATTTCTTCTCAACTGAAACGAAGCCTTGTTTCTATTTCTTCACTTGTCCAGCTTGTTAATTGCATTTTCTGATATTGCAATTATATTTCATGTCCGCAAGCGGTCGGACATCACTAATTTTGTTTTTTTGCGGGTGGGGGGGCGGGGCGAAATTCACTCTTATGACTTATTTTTAAGATATTTTTAAAATCTGTTAACCATTCAAAACAATAAAAACATTAGTAAATTGGACATTTAATATTTTATTTTAATTTATTTATATTTTGACTTTTTGTTTGACTTAATTTTAATAAAAATTACTTTTTAATATTAAAATTATTTTTTAATACTATTTTCTATTCTATTTTTTATATCATAAATAATTAATTATATACATATTATTTTATACGTGATATATTGTATAAGTAAATTATATAATTTATATATTTAATCTACTTTTATTTACATATAATTTAAATATAATATGGATATTATTTAGTATAAATATTATATTATATTTTTATTTATATACTATTATATTATATATGTTTTGTTTAATTTTATTTGTAAAAATAAAATAAAATAAAGATCTTACACTAGAAAATAAATAAAATAATTCTTAATATAAATTCAAATTAAATTTTTTTAAATAATTATAAACTAAAATAAAATAATTTAATAAAATAATTACATACATATACATATGATACTTTAATACTAAAAATATTTATTTTGATAATTTTTTGAATTTTTTATTTTTATATTGTCATTAAACCGTTTGAAATCAGAAGATGAAGTAAATTAAAGTCTTTTGGGATTTTCTGTTTAGATTCTAAATATATTTTATTTTATTTTATTTGAATTGATTTGAATAGTTTTTTCTTTCTCCCACAAAAACTAGTATGTTGTTGAAAACATCATTTTCAAAGAGTTGCATTGTTTTCATAGAGCATAATTTTTTTTCTAAAATAGATATCAATGTGCTTCTTTCGAATTTAATTTTGTAACATCATATGGAGGGCATGCAATTGTTTTGACGACATTATCACGATTATTGCATATTTTATTAACATTACAAGTTGACTATACCATAATTTTGGCATACCTTGACTACATAGCTTATAACTTGTCATGTGTTTATCTAATTTCAAATTATTATTTTTGATAGAAAGTAGACTCGAAGACGGAGAGCACAGTTATTTTTCATCTATTTTTTACTATTTATCATTGAATGTCAAACTCAGAGGTTTATATTTCGTAAAAAACCTACATTCGATTAATGTCAAAAAACATATACATAATAAACTCAAAAATTGTCAAATCTATAATAGTTAGAAAGCTCATTCAGAGTACTTGTGCTATGCAAAAGAATGTCTCCTTATTGTTCCATTTGAGCCCTGCGATTGAGCCCCAAAGCCATCAAATGTTCAAAATTTCGTAAAACACTACAAATCACCCTTATTAGGGACTTTCGATAAAAAAAATAAGTACTTTCGATCGAAAGTACTTGAATGGTTTAATGTGGGTCAAGCCATTTAGCAAATTAGTTTCAATAGAAAGTTATAAATGACTTTCTATAGAAACCTATGTCGGCCAATTTGGTGTTGTTTCGAGTTAATAACGATTACATATAAATAAATATATGTTTTTCTCATCTTATTAATTTGAAAACTGCAAAATAATTCAAATTTTGGAGAAGGAAGACTTGAAATTATATTTTCTGAATTTTGTCAAAAATTAGTAGATCAATTTTGCAAAGTGGTGAGAAATAAAAAGAGAAGGCTAAATAAGAGTACACAACATTATTCAGAAGAGACTGAACAAAGACTACGTAAAGAAGCACATGAAAGATATTATCGTAGGAAACAAGGTCTCTCTCTCTCTCTCTCTCTCTCTCTCTGGATATTTTAAGTTGATTGTTAGGACTTGTCTTAATGAAACATTTAAGCATGATATTGCAATACCTAATTAGACCTAATTTGATAAAGAAGACCTAATTAGACCTAATAAGACTAAGAAGACATAATTATATACCTAATTAGACCTAATGTGAGTATTATGACCCCTTAAGACCTAATGTTCAACCTATTAGGACCTAATATGAGTAATATTTGACGATTTAGGACCTAATATGAGTAATAAGAGCCAAATTAGGACCTAATATCATTAATAGGATGGGGCTTAGACGTAATTAGACCTAGTTAGAACTGATAAGACTAATTAACACCTAATAAGATACGCAACTAGTCCTAAGTATACCTAATATGAGTAATAGGACCCCTTAAGACTTAATTAGAAATAATAGCTTATCTAATTTGTTAAATTTAGTAATAAGATGTAAGTGTACCCCTGAAGACCTAATACTTGACTAATTAACATAAGTAATTTCCTAATTAGACCTTTAATAAGACTAATTAACGCCTAATATGAGTAATAGGACCTACTAGTACACCTAATATGAGCAAAATGACCCCTTAGGCATAATTAGACCTATTATGAGGTCTAAAGTGGATAATATAACCCCTAAGGCCTAATTAGACTAATTAACTCCTAATAAGACCTAACAAGACCTAATTATACTAATTAATGTATCTAAAAAATGTGAGTAATAGGAACTAATATTGAATAGTAATAGTACCTGATTAGGGGCCTATTTATGAACTTAATAGGACCCCTCCTAGGTGTAATTAGATCTAATTAGACTAATTAACACCTAATATGCTTGTACTATGACCCCTTAAGACCTAATTAGACCCAATATGCTTAATATGATCTCTTAAGACCTAATTAGACCTATTACAACCTAATTAGATGTAATTAGACCTATTAGGACTTAATTATACCTAATTATCTAGGTCTACTAAGACCTATGATAGGTAATATGACCCCTTAAAATCTATTAGGACCCAATTAGACCCAATTAGACGTATTAGGACCTAATTAGACCCATAAGACCTATTAGGACCTAATTATACCTAATTAGACCTATTAGGACCTAATTATACCTAATTAGACCTATTAGGACCTATGAAAGGTTATATGACCCCTTAAGACCCCATTAGACCCATTATGAGTAATATGACCCTTTAAGACCTATTAGCACCTAATTAAACCCAATTACACCTATTAGGACCTAATTAGACCCAATTAGACCTATTAGGACCTAATTATACCCAGTTAAACCTATTATGACCTAATTAGGCCTATTAAGACCAATGATAGGTTATATGACCTCTTAAGACCCCATTAGACCTACTATGAGTAATATGACCCCGTAAGACATATTAGGACCTAATTATACCCAATTAAACCTATTATGACCTAATTAGACCTATTATGACCTATGATACATTATATGACCCCTTAAGACCTATTAGCACTTAATTAGACCCAATTAGACCTATTCTAGGACCTAATTATACCCAGCTAAACCTATTATGACCTAATTAGACCTATTAGGACCTATGATAGGTTATATCACCCCTTAAGACCCTATTAGACCTGTTATTAGTAATATGACCCCTTAAGACCTATTAGCACCTAATTAAACCCAATTAGACCTATTATGACCTAATTAAACCCAATTAGACCTATTAGGGCATATGATAGGTTATATCACCCCTTAAGACCCTATTAGACCTGTTATTAGTAATATGACCCCTTAAGACCTATTAGCACCTAATTAGACCCAATCAAACTTATTAGAACCTAAATAGACCCAATAAGACCTATTGAGACCTAAATATACCCAATTAAACCTATTATGAACTAATTATACCTATTAGAACCAATGATAGGTTATATGACCCCATTAGACCCACTATTAGTAATATGATCCCCTAAGACCTATTAGAACCCAATTAGACCCAATTAGACCTATTAGGACCTAATAATAACTAATTAAACCTATTATGACCTAATTATACCTATTATGACCTAATTATACCTATTAGGACCTATGATAGGTTATATGATGTATTGGGACTTATCTTATGATTAATAGTATTTTATACATAGGAAATTTTATTCAAACTTTTGTTTAATAATTTTATCTTCGTATGTAGGAAATGCTCAAGAATCACATCCTTCTAAAGTTGGAGAAGGGTCATCGCAATCTCAACAAGTCCAACATTCAAAAGTTGGAGAAGGGTCATCACAAGCGTGACAAGCACAACCTTCAGAAGTTGGAGAAGGGTCATCACAAGCTCAAAAAGAACAACCTTCAAAATCTCAAAAAAGTACACATCTCTCTCACTATCTCGATTTAGTCTCTTTGTAGTGAATATGTATTTTGGGTCTTTCCCCTTAAGACTATTATTTTTGTTGTGTAGATAGCCTTTGATGAATAAAATGTTGGATAGGGGGCATCCCAAGTTGAAGTAATGGACTTTCAAGAAGGGTCATCCCAAGGTCAAATATGTATGTTTCTCTCTCGTTAGTTTATTAATTATTCCCTTTGTGGTGTAGGGCACCTAAGGAAACATCCTTGACGTCCCACATGTTTTGGTTTTATTTTGCTTTGTAATAAAATAGATGGATCCTAGAGATCATCCTTTTCATGCTTTGATCCAATTGTTAGATAACTGAGAGGGGGGGAGGGTGAATCAGTTAAATTAGTTATCCTACAGTCCCAAACTCTCAGATGTACTTTCTTGGCTAAATAATAGTATCAGAAACCCATAGCAATGGACTGCCTATTTTAGGATTGGACACCCTAAATGATTTCTAAATAGATTATTCAGTCTCATTTAATTATCGACCAGGGATGTAAACTTGGAATGACATTTGCAAAGTATATGCTTCAAACCTTCTCGATCTAAGGCTATCTATGGAATTTAAATGCTTATGCTTCAGGGAAAATATGCTAGAACTTGGTAAATGAATGTATTCTAACAAAGCAGGAAATTATAGCTAGGAATTACTCTAACTACCCGTGCTGTGGGAAACAGGCTACCAATTCTGTTATCAGTAGCTACAGGAATAGAAAAGTCTGTTTACTTAGAAATGAACAGGAAAATGAACTCTAATCTAACGGAACAATTCACTCATCAAGTGGGCCCCCTTGAATGAGTGAATAGGAAAGACAATCAAGATAAAAGATATAAGCTTGCACTGAACATTGTACTCATCCATAACAAAATGATTACACTTGAAAATAGTATGCAAGAGTTCTGTTATAAAAACTAGTTCATTTGACTAACTCCCAAAAGAGTGACAACAGTCGATTATTTAAAGGAAAGCTACCACTATCCCTAAATCTATGATCACTTCATAAAGGAGGATCAGTTACAACTCATAAAGTCTTAAAATAGAAACATTAATGAACATGAATAATCTCCAAGAATATAGCATGACAAGGAAGCTAGATCTACGCATTTGCATGCAATAGAAGAACAACATTTGACTCTTTTTGCTTGTGAAGATTCTGCATCCCACGGTTGGCTTTGATTATTCTGGTGCCACTATGTTAGTTCTTGAATGTCCATGGTCAACACCTACAAAATAGTCAATGCATACACATCCAACCATATACATATATATCCTCATCATTAATATTAGGAAAAGGTGTAAATTCTAATTAACACTCTTGCAAATCCTATGGCTGTAGGAGGTAACTACCCAAAACATAGCTTAGGCAAGGAAACATTCATTAACATGTATAAATTTTGCATTTACCATTCCTGCCCATTAATTCAAGCAATATTATGTCTTTAAAGTATGCATATTTTCATTCTATGTTTTCACATATACATATATAACATATACATAAAACCATAAGTTCATATGCTTGAAACCATAAATTCATGTCTATATGCAATTAACTGTTCTGAAAAGAGGATAAAAAGTACTGAGAAAGATGGCTATTTAGGAGCCCATCAGTACTTATTCAAACTTTTTTAACAATTTAAGCAACTCGGTAAGATAAAATATCTATATGTCTATTCGTTTACCAAATACCAGTTATATCCAAAAATGTATTTTACCAATTAATCCAATATGCAATATGTAAAGTATGATAAAAAAAAATCATAACAAATAACACATAACACAATGATTTAATGTGGAAACCCTCTAAGGGAAAAACTACGTGGGACCGGTAACCCAAAATATTTCACTCTTTTGAAGTGAGCTCGGTTAGGAGCCAACCCTGTTAAAGGTTACAATGCACACTATTAGGTGTGACCTTGTTAGAGGATTTATCACTAACAGTTAAGTTTTGACTAGCATTCACTATGGGGTCAACAAGATAATAATTGACATTCCTTGAATGTCATATGCAAATACAATAAGACTGTTAAGTCCACTTGGTTAACAGATTTTGTTGTAACAATGGTTAAAATGATACAATAGTGATCTAATTCAAATACAACTCAATTTGAAATTATTCAGATTTATGCTAAGCTCATAAAAAATCTTCTGATCAATAAGAAATTTACTTCATCAATTCCCCCAACTTACTGTACTCGGTGTATAGTTCTCTGACGCTCGGTTATGCCTGCGGCTCGGTTTTGTCTGTAACTAGTTTGATCAGGAATGCATGAAAAATATCTTCACATAAAATCTTCTGCAGTATCTATTCATCCGACATAATTCAAGAATGAATTATGTGTCTCTTATATAGATGTGTAAACCATTTTCATATCAGCCATTAGATTTTGCCTCTTAATCTCCTTCGACCATTTTGCCGCTTAAACCTTCCTCAATAGATGTGTTATTAACACATTTCAATCTCTTCCCTTTGATCGTCTTTGAATTTTGTCAGTGGTGGATCTTGTAACAAACTTTATCTATTACCTCGAAATCATACGCAATTTCCATCTCAGCAATTTCAGTCAGTTGTTATAACATTTAATGTTTTCATCCATACTTAGTTAATACTAAATGCGTCGGTGATAACTAACTTGGTTATTGTTGTCATTTGGTATACACAAGACTGACTTTGGTATATACAAAAATCTTCAATTACCGACCACATTAACTTGTTCAATTCTGATCTCTCCTTCATAATAGAGTAATGTAACATGCTCAAGTCAGCAATATAATGCCATAGATTCATCAATAAGTTACCCAAAGTATTCCTTATTCCTATATTTCATATTCATCTTTTCCTTATGTAGATGTCTTATTTCTTCACCATTTCTTCCTTCTACAGATGTTTGTAACTATCATGATAAGTATAGTCAAGACTACTTGACATCAATGACAACATATTGACTGATTTAATCATGTTACATGTCACTTTGATAGCTTGGTGGTCTCTAATCACTGTCTCTTTAGTTCATCAAGATATCCAATCAGTTGTAGGTCATCAATCGCTCCCTTTAGCATTGATGGCAACACAAACAATATGAAATATGCCATACCATACCAAAAATTTGTTCTACAACTATATAGATAAATGTTGTAGCTCGGTAAGCTCTCCCTAGCTTGATATTTAATATGTTTAATCACTACAAGCAACATTCCATGCAGACTCTCCCTACGGATTCGATCTTCTTCAGTTCTCTTATTCTTTTTCTCTATAGTGGATAGATGTTTCATTGAAGTCTCATTGAAGTCTCTCTCTTAATATTCCATATAACTCTCTCTTTGTGTTCTCTACAAACTGATATTTTATATGAAGTATTTATCTTCATTTGACAACAATTCCAAAAGAAAATATATAGCTCTGTAGCAGCCAATTAGTTCTCTATTGTTCGGTCTAGATCAAGTACCTTCATGTACTGATATAAAATTATCTGTTTCAGCTTCTTCAATCCTTTCACAACCTTAGAAATCCTAAAGTGTGAGCTATATGCATCAACATGAATGATTTTTTGATAAAATATAGGTTGATGCAACCTCTTGATCACCTCAGTGACCGATAGACATGGGACAAACCCCTAGTCTAGTCCTCAAGTACTCAAAAGTGTCCTTCAGTAAAGGCGTAGTAAATATATTAGCAAGTTTCTCTTTAGATTTCACAAATTTTAGTTTCACTTGCTTCTCTTGTACTTTTTCCCTCAAATAGTGATACTTAATAGATATATGCTTTGTTTTTTAATGCATCACCAGATTCTTAGAAATGTTTATAGCGCTTGTATTTTCACAATATATAATCACTAGATCAGTGATCACCTCATTCATTCCTTCCAACAATTATTTTATCCATGCAATATTTGAACAATTAGCATCAACAACAACATACTCTACTTCAGAAATGGACTGATAAATACATGCTTGTTTATTGCTTATCCATGTTACAAATCTTTCTCCTAAAAAGAATGCTCCACCAGTTGTGCTCTTCTAGTCATTAATGTTTCCAGCCCGATTTGCATCAATGTAAACTCGGAGTTCAAAATTGCTTTCCTTTTTGTACTATAAACCATATTCTTCAATTTTATTCAAATATCTTAGAATCCTCTTAACAACAACTATATGTGATTCCTTAGGATTAACAAAAAATCTTGCAACAATCCGAATTGCATGTGCTATATCCGACCTACTGTGTACCACATACATCAATTTTCTAATCATTGATCTATACAGTGTCTGATTTACCTCGGTTGATTCATCATCTTTTGTTAACTTACATCCTATCACCATCAATGTTCCTACTGGTTTTGAATCTTCTATGCAAAAAGTTTTCAACACTTCCTTGATGTATTTTGATTGTGTGATGAAAATCCCATCATTCTATTGTATAATCTACAAACCTAAAAAGAATTTAATCTCTCCAAACATTAACATTTCAAAATCTTTTCTCATTTCATCAACAAAAGATTTGTAAACATTATCATGTCCTCCAAATATTATATCATCAAAAAAAAATTCAGCAATCAAATATTATCATCATTGTCTCCTTTCATGTACAAACTGTTATCATCACATGTCCTCACAAATCCAATACTAATAATATAAGCATGAAATCTTTCATACCATTCTCTCGGTGCTTGTTTCAGTCCATACAAAGCTTTGTGTAATCTACATACCATGTTCTTCTGATTTGGATCAACAAAGCTTTCAAGTTGTTCTATGTAGACTTCTTCCTCGAGAATTCTATTTAGAAATATTGATTTCACATCCATTTGATATACTTTGAATCCCTTATGTGCAACATATGCAAGTAATACTCGGACTCCTTCAAGTCTAGCTACTAGTGCAAAAGTTTCACCATATTCAATACCTTCTTCTTGTGCATATCCCTTGCATACAAGTCTTGCCTTGTTTCTAGTCACTTCACCATTCTCATTTAACTTGTTTCTGAAAACCCACTTAGCACCAATTATATTTTTATCACTTGGTCTCAATACTAATGTCCATGTTTTGTTTTTCTATATCTATTCAATTTCTTCATTCATTGCTTTAACCCATTCATCATTCTCAAGTGCATCTTTAACATTCTTAGGCTCAAATTCACAAACTAAACATGTGTTTTATCTTAACTTACTTCTTGCCATCATGCCTGATTTCTTGTCTCCAATGATTTGGTTCTCTAGATGGTGTCTTCTAAAAAATCTTACCAGTACTTTCTCTCTTCTTTTCTCATCATTTTGTTCAGGCTCATTTTCTTCATCGGTAACATCTTCCTAGTTCTAGGTTTGCATTTGTTGATTCTCAGTATCATTTTCCTGTTGCTCGGTAGACTCAACCTTTGGCTTGGGTAGATAGCTTGGATGCTCAATATATGTAAACCTACCATATTCTTCTATTTCCTTCATGCTTTGTTCATCATTCTTTCCAGAAAATTCATCAACTTTCACATTAACACTCTCAATCATTTTGTTAGTAGCCTTGTTCAAACATTTGTATGCTTTTCTCTTAGTAGAATATCCTAGAAATATTCCTTCATCACCTTTAGAATCAAATTTACCATTTCTATCATCTTTCATAATATAACATCTTCTTTAAAAAATTCTTAAATAACTTACATTCAGTGTGTAGCCAAACCATAGCTCATAAGGTGTCTTACTTGTATCTTTGCCATATTCCTTTGTTGCCATTAATGAAAAAGGGGGAGATTATTGGAAAGTTGACTATACTATTGCATATGACTATAATTTAGTGTTTTCATTATGGCAAAAAATTCATATGGAGTTTTGGAGTCAACACACTTACTCATAAGATTAGAATTTGGCTAAGTATGGAAGACTAGACAGTTAGTGAAGCACCAAATGAACAAAGCATCAACACACGTGCATATGACCGAGTTTTGGCATGCGCCCTTGAAGATAAGCTTCTGAGTATATAATCATGCTAAGTCTAAGAGCACATGATCAGATGAGTTAGTATGAAGAAGTTACAACAAGATGAAATGACACAGACATTGAACCACAAAACATAACAGAGCATGGAGCCGATTGTTGGTATTTTGGTTAGTGTGTATAATATTGTTTTGTAAAGGCTATGTGCCTATTGTATTTATGTTATAGACATGTTAATAAAATTTTATGTAAACATGCTTGAGCCAATTCATTTGGAAGTGTTGTATGTAATAGGTTATAGGCCGACCTAGTGAACAATTTTGTTTGCGCATATAAATAAGACATGCACCCTTGTATTTGAGTATGCGATGAGATATAGAGTTGATAGAAGTAGAGAAAAAGTATGCAAAGAGTAGTCAGTATGATCTAGATCTTTACAAGAGGTTAACGCATTAGTGCACAAAAGGAACTGATCAGACAAGCAATGTCATAGTAGCAATTCACCATTTACAAATATAGTGTGTATTTGATATCCAGAAGGTTGTAGCCTTCACCCCTTTGAGTAGTGAGCTCTCGAACAATGTTTCCTCACCCCTAACAAGGTTAATTATAAAAGACTCCTAACAGGGTCCGACCCTTGACCAAGTCACTGTACTAAATATAAAAATCAACTCCTAACAGGGTCCGACCCTTGACCAAGTCACTGTACTAAATATAAAAATCAACTCCTAACAGGGTTGTAAGATCTTCTTATAGGGATCATAATACACTAGCGTAGTTCTTAGTGGGTGTCAATTCCCATCGAAGTTTTTACCTATTTGGGTTTCCCCGTAATCATATCTAGTGTTATGCATTATGTGTTGATTACTTTACATGCTTTAATATTCAGTTCAACAATTAAGTTATTGAGTTAAGTTTCAAGTATAAGAAAGTAACTATATAGAACATTGATTCACCGCCCCCCCCCCCCCTCCCCCACCCCCTGTGTTCCCATTCCTAACAATTGGTATTAGAGATTTGGTCCTCTAAAGAGAATTTTAACCACTTGAGGAGATCATGGATATAGGGGAAGTGAAACATCTGAAGAAGAATCTTGAAGCAGCTCTTGAAGACCTTGACAGATCTAAAAAAGAGATTAAAGAACTGAAACTGAAGGTTAGTGGTTCTCAAGCATTCATCAAGAAATTGAAAAAATATTTGAAAGATTGTTCCAAAAGTGATTTAGGGATAATGATAAAAAATATGAATGAGGAAAATACGTCTCTGAAGGATCAGATTGAAGAGTTGGATGAAAAGCTATGTAATAATTAGGAAGCCTATGAAGAAGAAGTCAAAGAAAACAAGCAGTTGGATGAAGAATTGAGGCAAGAAAACATGAAAATCTTGGAGTTAGAGAACATAAAAAAGTAGATGGAATCTGAATTAACTAAATCAAAGAATCATATTGACAAATTGCACACAAGCAAGGATCTAATAGAGTCATAGTTGTATGCATAGAAGCTTAAAGGAGATACCAGCGGTATTGGGTTCAATGAAGCACAAAATCAGATCAATAATATGTGAGGAAGATTCAAAGCACCAGAAGGATCCACATAAGCTAAGAAGACTAAAGATCATATTGAAGCTAAAGTAGAACTATCTAAGGATGAGCACAAGCCAGTAAATAGAACTTTTTATGCCTATAACAAGCATGGTCGAATTGCAAGAGATTGTAAAGAGGTGAGACCTTTCAATGGCTACTGTTATTCATGCAATAAGTTTGGTCATAGAGCTATGAATTGTAGATCAAATCAAAGAAATAAGACTCATCATAATCAGAGAAATCATCCTCAGCAAAATGTTAGAAGTCCTCAGAACATTACATGTCAGATATGCAATTATGTTGGTCACACAGCCAGATAATGCAGTATGGTAACCCACATGAATGTGCCAAGGAATATCAGGCCTTCAATTATTTGTCCCTCATGTAACAAGACTAGAAACATCTCAAAGTTTTGCAGATCAAAAGTGCAAAGACAAGAAAGCCCTAAAAAGTCTCAAGGATCAATATTAGATGAAGTAGGAGAAGTCAAGTTTGTACAAGCTACAAAGATGCGAGCAAGACTTGGATGGAAGGAAAGAAAGATAAGGTTGATGAGTATGTAGTGGATGCATCCACAATGGATGTACCCTCTACTTCTGGATGAATGACCCTCATGGTCATAAGGGGAGCTATATTAGCTCTAGACCCTTGCGTGGCTAGTATACTCACCCTTAGAGTATGTGCCTTTGGTTATAGCAGTTTGGATACAATTGGTTGTAGTATGCAAGAGTGCACTACCTAATTGTTAGTAGAGATGAAGAATGGAATTCTATGTTGCTTTATGTGTTTACGCGGCAAGCATTAATGGTAGAAAGTTGTTTTTAAAGTCACCAGAGATCTTTTATCCACACATTTGCATTCGAGATCGAGTCTTTGGAGAGCACAGGAGATCAAAGAAGTTTGTGTTGAAGGATTGCAGTTGATTTCATCAGCGAAAGGAAGTTAAGTTTGTTGTGAAGCCCTAGTTCAGACGCGATGGTTTAGAAACCCTTGGAAACCTATTTGAAGCAATTAATCAAGTAAGTCATGGCTACTCTAGTTGTTTTTAATGTTGCTGAAAGGAAGAGATATATCTTTATGAAGCATACCTTCAAGTTAGTCCTAGATGACCGAGAATGAGCATTCTCTAGGACTCCAATGGGAGTTATGCACGTAGAGGACATACACACATATACTTATTACAAGAAGGAACCTATTGGATTAGACAAGATTAGGTCGCACTTAGAGACAATGATGAAACCTGACAAAACATTCCTGGATGAGTTCACGCACTTGGAAAATAACCCTATTATTCAGTATGCAAAAACATATAAATTCTATGAATACGAATGGATTAAGATTCTTTTGAGTAGAATTCATGATGACTTGTTCTAGATTGGAGAAGTCCCTATTTAGATAACTACTGATCTCATTCATGAGATGATAGGATTACCTAAGACCAGCGCCATCCTTCCCACTGGCAAGGATGTCAGGAAACTGGTGGAACAGGCTTGTAAATCCCGCAGTGATAAGCACGACATGAAAATTGAGCTGATTGAGGAGAAAGATATCAATCACATGTCTATGATACTTGGATATAAGTTCCAACATGCAAACATGATAAATAGTGTATTCGCAACCACTATTTTGATAGCTATCAGATTAGTAAAAGAAAATGGAGACTTCAACTTGTGTAAGATCTTGCACGCACAGTTGATGGACAGCATAAGGGATATCAAGCATGATAAGAGAAAGATATTCAAGTTTGGGTCACTAATCATCTATATGTACTTTCATATAGTTGGTAAAGTTTCAGATCTTTACCTTGACAAGAGTCTACCCACAATGCCTCAAATCTCATTCAAGGCATCATCTAAAAGCACCTTGAAGGATTATATAGAATTAGAGATCAAGACATTCAAAATAAAGATGTAGAGAAGGTATAAGATACTTGAGAGCATAGTTGAAAAGTATAAGGATAGCATTTATTTCATGGTGGAGACAGATATAACTTGCATGGAAGTTATAGAGCCTAGAACTAAGTGGATTCATCCACTTGGTTATGAAGAGGAGGAACATATTCTAGAAGCATATGCACAAGTCCTCCTATCGGCACCGAAGGATCCCAATGAACCAAGATGGGGTACCTATGAGGAGAAGACAAGACATGTAGATTCATTCTTGTACAGTGTTGCGACCAAGAGGAAAGCATCTAAAATCACCTCTAAGATACTAAAGATTCATGGTGTCACACAAGAAGACCTAGATAAGCCAAGGGAAGCCAAGATTGCAATACAACTTGAGAGTGCACCCTCTTCTAAAGTTAAAATAGAGAAGAATGATGACCCTAAGGAGAAGAAGATAAAAATGGAAGAAAACACTCTTGCGTCCACTCCTACTGTTGATCTGGAGTCCACTCAAGCATCTCCTGAGCCAAGTAAGATGCCTAATAGGAAGAAGCAAATAATTACAAGCCATCCATTAGCAAGGTCCACAAAAAATAGAGGCAGAAACACACAAGCACCCCCTGAGGTAGGATTTAGACCAAATCTACAAGTATTGAGAACAAGAGTAGTAGATGAAGTTAGAATTGATCAAATAGATAAGTTCTATGATAAGTATCATGAGATTGATAAATCTGAGATCCATTCAATGATTATCAAATACTTGATCAAATTCAAGAAGATAGTCTTGGAACTTAAGATAGTAGTTCCTGACCTAGTATGGAATATAATTGATTCATTGAAGAGACAAGCAATAGAAGAAGACTTTAGAATAAGGGAAAAGACCTTAGATGATAACCTTCCAGTATGTTCAGTTGAGGAGAAAACACTATTGTTGGAACTGGTGAAGCCTCACCTTAGAACCGAGATAAGAACCTTGCAGATCATGAATAAGGACTCTGAGTTGGTTGCACAGGAGACTGAAAAATCCTTTGAGAAGGTATTTTTGGAACAACGCATGCATCCATCATCTGAGCCTGCAAGACAAGTTCCCATTGATAAAGTAAAAGCAACTAAGATCCCAAATGTACCTATGACAGGTCCACAAGATTATGCACCTATGCCCGAAGCCAAGGAGGACACATTTTATGATAGATAATATAGAAGTATCCATGGTGGTGATAGATAAGGACTTGGATAAGTTTGAGGAAGCATTTGTGAGCATTGAAGAAGTAGAAATTCTATGCACTGATAATTCACCTAAGCAGCAAGAAGATGTGCAGATTGAAGATATAACTGGACAAGAAGAAGAAGAGGAGAAAGAAAAAGAAGAGGAGAAAGAAGAAGAAGAAAAGGAAAATGTACCTACAGATGAGCCCTTTGTTGAAATATTTGTAAAGGTAAAGACAAAAGTTATGGACAAGACACCTCTCACTCCTATGCCATCAATATCATTGTTGTCAAGTTTGACTCCTGAAACAACAAGTCTAGACTCATGGGGAGAAGAAGACCTAATAAAGATTAGCATGCTAGCAATGGAGAAAGAAAAGGAGAAACAAGTAATGAGGAATCCATTGTTTGTTGAGTCAGTCAACATTCTGAATAGCCTACTGCCAAAGGAAAAGAAGGTAATAAAAGTTCATTTAGTGGATTATGTTAGTACCATCCTAACAAGTTTCAAAGCAAACTTCTCAAGCCTAGAAGAATCAGTATCCAAGGTTGCAGAAGAAAAATATCTCAAGAATAGGATAAGTGAATTGATAGGTAACTTCACACTTGACCTTAGCTCTTTAAAAGTTGGTCAAGCTTTGTTGTAGGAGATTGTAGCTAAAGGAAGAAAGATCATAGCTGATTGTATGGACAAGGACAAACTAACTTCATACCTCTCAAAGAATATTCAAGAAGCTGAATCAATGATGGAAGTAGTAAGGAAATCTGTGGAAGATCCCTCCAAAGATGTAAACATGTGCAATAATGTCTATCAAGGTCAGTTAGACAAAATTGAGAAAGCAGAAATATAAATGGCCAAAATAAGGGCTAGGCAAACTCAATTAAGGAATGCACTTGCGCCCTCTTTAGATGTGCTGAATCAGAATATGAAGGAGATTAATGCCATGATGGTGACATATGATCAAGGTCCAAGTTCAAATTTGGAGAAGATGGAGAAGATGACTTATGCACTATGCACCCATCTCCAGACAATAGATACACTGAAGAGGTTTTGGTAGAATGAAATTGCAAACCTTCAGATTGCATACCTAGATGTACTCACTGTGTAAGTACTTGCAGATTAATTTTTTGAGCACCTTTGTCATTAATGTCAAAGGGGGAGTAGAGTATATAGTAGAAGGGAGAATATGGAGTAGTGTATATGATGTAAAAGGGAGTAGAGTATAAAGTATAAGGGAGATATAAGACAAGTACATATGTTATAAAGTTTTGTGTAAGATACATTTAGTAACTTCACCATATTCCTTTGTTGCCATTAATGAAAAAGGGGGAGATTGTTGGAAAGTTGTCTATACTATTTTATATGACTATAATTTAGTGTTTTCAATATGGAAACAAAGTCATATGGAGTTTTGGAGTTAGCGCACTTACTCATAAGATCGAATTTGGCTAAGTATGGAAGACTGGACAGTCAGTGAAGCATCAGATGAATAGAGCATCAATGCACGTGCGTATGACTAAGTTTTGGTATGTAACCTTGATGATAAGCTTATGAGTATGTAATCATGCTAAGTCTAAGAGGGCATGATCAGATGAGTTAGTATGAAGAAGTTACAACAAGATGAAATGACACAGAGAGTGAATGACAGAATAGAACAGAGCATGGAGTTGACTGTTGGTATTTTGGTTAGCGTGTATAATATTATTTTGTAAAGGCTATGTGCCTATTGTATTTATGTTATAGACATGTTAATAACATTTTATGTAAACATGCTTGAGCCAATTCTTTTCGAAGCGTTGTATGTAATAGGTTATAGGCCAACCAAGTGAACAGTTTTGTTTGCGCATATAAATAAGACATGCGCCCTTGTATTTGAGTATGCGATGAGATATAGAGTTAATAGAAGAAGAGTAGAAGTATGTGAAGATAATTTAGTATGAGCTAGATCTTTACAAGAGGTTAAAGCTTTAGCGCACAAAAGGAACTGATCAGACAAGCAGTGTCATAGCAGCAGTTCACCATTTGTAGATATAGTGTGTATCTGATATCTAGAAGGTTACAACCTTCACCCCTTTGAGAAATGAGCTCTCAAAAAATGTGTCCTCACCCCTAACAGGGTTAATTGTAAAAGACTCCTAACAGGGTCCGATCCTTAACTAGGTCACTATACTAAATACATTGTAAAGATCAACTCTTAACAGGGTTGTAAGATCTTCTAACAGGGATCATAATACACTAGTGAAGTTCTTAGTGGGTGTCAATTCCCACTGGGGTTTTTACCTATTTGGGTTTCCCCGTAATCATATCTGGTGTTATGTGTTATGATTTATTACTTTACATGCTTTAATATTTAGTTCAGCAATTAAGTTATTGAGTTAAGTTTCAAGTATAAGAAAGTAATTATATAGAACATTGATTCACCCCCCCCTCTCAGTGTTCCCATTCCTAACAATTAAGATAAAAAGTAAAAACAACCATAAATAAATGTAACTCATAACACCATTATCTTTTAACTAGGGAAACCCTGGCCAAGGGAAAACCCTAGTGGGGATGGTACCCACAAATTGATCCACCAATATAATGTATCTGGTTAGAGATATTAGACCATGTTAGGAGTCTTGTTACAAGTGCATATAGAATCAGTCCTTGATAGAGGACTAGGCCTTTTTAGAAGCCTAAACCCTATTAGAAGTTCTTATGCAATTATGCAAGATGATCCCCTACCCAAACATGCAATATACAATAGTAATCTATTAAAAAAAGTATAGATACAAAAACCTTTGACAAGGCTAATATCTTCTATATCTAATTTGTCCTTTGAAGCTCACTATCAAATCTTTGCATACTCTTCCTTTCTACTGCTATCAACATCAAATTCGCATTACAAAATAATAGCATAGTTATCATAATAACCACACACAACTTCGTATTCTAAAATTTGTCCTTTATACCATATTTTTTTGTTCTGTCGGCCTTCATGCTTTCACATGTGTCCCAAATTACAAAATTAAAATTTTCTCACTTAGGGATAAAATCTAGGATGTCGTCCCTAAATGGCTGAGTAATTATTTTGGTAAATAAAATAATTCCTTAACTTAAAAATCCAATTCCTTAACTCTTTCCTATTTTGATTTTTCAATATTGCCACTAGTAAATTTATAATATCTTTGTACGTACTAATTCAAATAACTTGCACACTTACATGAATGTAGTAAAATGTCCATTCTACCTTCTGCTAACTTCGCACATGCCAATAATTATTGGCAAAATGGTTAGTGCTCCCCTCGGGATTCATGACGTGGCTTAACCTCCTCCCATGTCTTCTATAAGTCTAGTGGTTGTATCGAGCATTAACAGGTCAATCTTTTGGTGCAACGACAACCACTACATGTAATAAGTGGGATCAGAGCTTGGTCACAGGTTCGAATCCCCTTGGGTAACGCTGAGGGGGAGATTGTTGGAAAAATGGTCACCGCTCCCCTGGGGATTCATGACATGGCTTAACCTCCTCTTGTGTCTTCTATAAGTCTAGTGGTTGTATCAGGCATTATCAGGTCAATATTTTGGTGCAACAAAACCACTACTTGTAATAATAATATCTCTATGAAGTTCGCTAATCAAAATAGTGCATGTCCTACTAGTTAAACTCGGTGAAACTTAGACAATTTTCTAAGTCTTCAATCCAAAACTTGATCTTCATGGTCTTCTGACTTAATATGAATAGCATGTTTCCATAAATGAAAAACTTAATGTATTTCCATATTCACCTCTTAGCCAAATTTCCAACAAAAAATTAGTTGAGAAAGGTGAAAAAGATAGAGAAAGGAGGAAGCGTCAAAAGTGAAGAATATTGACGAAAATAGTTACTTTAAAGTCAGACTTAATTCCTGATGTACAAATTGATAGTGATGAGCCACTGATTGATCAACTTAAGAAACTAGTTTATGCAATCACTACTTCAGAACATGACCTAGAAGAACAAATAGCTAAAAGAAAAGAGAAGAGGTTAGAGAAAGAACTCATGGAGAAAATCTTACAAAAGATTGCCATTGTCTAAGTCTCATTACTTGAGATGGTGAAAGAGATGAAGAGTGCATTGACAAAAGCTAGTAAGATACTCAGAAAACTATATATTCTTGAAAAATTCACTATTGACCCAAAGGTAAGTCTAGCCAAACTTGAATCAAAAAAGGCTACAACTTTGAGCAAGCTAGATCCACTAAATTCATCCATGATGGAGCACACAGAAATAATGAGGGACATATCGTTTCAAGAAAGATAGACCAGGGTAAAAGAAGGTATAATAATGTTCACTTTATTTGAGTTACAGGGTATTCTAACCCCTCACATGGATATCATGCAAGCATATATAAAGAAAAGTGAAGAATTTATTGCCACCCCAGAGTTGAGAACCATGGACAACATGGAAGAGCTAGCATCCGATCTACATGGTCAACATATTACATTGAAGACTTTGAAAGAATCATGGGAGAAATTACTAGCCAGTACAAAGGAAAATTCAAGATTGTGTTTGACAAATTATGAGTAGTAAGAACACTTGTATTTATCATTTTAGAGTTGTTTCTTTTTTATAGTCTTTGACATTGATTGTTAAAAAGGGGGAGTTGTATATTGGAGTGTGACAAATGGGGAGTTGTGGGAAATAAGATTACTTAGTAAGGGGGAGTTGTATATTGGAGTTGTAAGTTTTTTCCATCAATACCAAAGGGGGATAATGTTGATTGAATAATCATAATGAGGTCATTGATGATGATTTTGGAAGGTATGGTTGTCATTTCTCAAAAACCATTACATAGGTAAGCAGGTTTTACCCATCGGTAAATAGGTACACAATCGGTAAACTAATTCACCCATTAGAGAACTATCCTATTGATAAATGGCCAACATGTAAAGGAAATGGGTAAAGATCTATCAACAAATAAGTAAACAGGTGGAGTGATGAACTACCTACTAGTCAGATAGTAAACAGGTGAAAGATAAATAGTTTTGAGCAATCGATGAAACCGATCATAATGGAAGCAGATTCATTTAACCTAGACAAAAAACAAAACATAATACATAGATCGGAGAGTCAATTAAAGAGGTTTATAGAGAATGATCACTTGGAACTTATGTTGATTTCAAGGTATAGTTGGTGGATAAGAATGAAGTATTAATGCAACTAGGGAATGGCAAGCATTAATGTCTACCTAACCAACGCGGTGAAAGATTTAGGTTTTCTATGATTAGGTTTTTGCGCTAGTGAGATCAAGTACCCTAAAACATTTTGCATCTTATGGAAGACATTATGTAATAAGAAGAGAGAGTAAGAGAGATAAGATTGAGAAGTTGAAGTGATTGAATCAAAAAAAGGTGCGGTCACAGAGCTGACTTCAGAAAAGCTGAATATGAACCAACTCTATGTTCACGGGAATTCTGTCAAATAGTTAACGATGTGTGTACCAAAAAATTTTATATACATTGACTCTATATTTGCTTTGTGCACTTTCTTCAAAGCTTACTAGGACCTTTTTATTAAATCACCATGCACAAATTTAGAAATGATTTCATTTCAGTCCATTCAACAGACTCTGTCAAATAGTTAGCATAAAATGTTTGTCCATCCTCATTTTGCAAGCATTATCAAATGATTCATATGCATTAACAATGATTTAGCATTTTTAATGCTCACCCACTATAATATTTTGCAATTATGACTTACCCGAATGAAATATTTTATCCTTATGGCCTAGTTAATGGATTCAATACCCCATTTCTTATTTCCTTGTTTTGCACAAGAAGATAGATACTGACATGGTCATGACATTTAGCCTTACATCTGTCACCTAAAAAGAGCTTGAAATTTTCTAAAGTCTTTTCAAACAAATCCATTGTATGCATATCTATGATAGTCACACTCCATGGATTTAGTGAAGCATCTCATTTCATTCTTGAGATGACATCTCTTTACCATGACTTCATTGTGAAATGATCAATTATACAATTTGGGTGCTTTATCTATAACCAAGATTAAGACATTATGTTTATCGTTGAGACATATGAGTATTGACAAAACATGTTGATTGTTTCCTCGAGCCTCAACCTTCCTCCAAATAGCTTTTTGATGAGACATACAACTTCAATGACATTCTAATTTGTTTCTTAGACCTAGCATGCATGTTCAATGGAGTTAAAAAAATGAAATCTCCTCTGGTCCCCACATTCACTCCACTGCTGGAACTCCAAGATATAGGGGAAAGACTTAATTTTTTTCCATTCATAAATGACTCTTTTGTATGTCAACCACAAAATATGCATTTTGTATTTACATATGTCCCTTTTTGATCATTGTAAAAATGATTTAAATATTTTACATTTGGCCATAATGAAAAAGAAAACCTTCACATTAATTAATTTTCTTCTATTTTATTCATTAATGCATCTAAATTATTTGATGATTTAAAATATATCTTCATCAACTTTTGGAAAGGTTTTAAAACCACTTTTCATCGTAAAATGCTCCAAGACTTCAATTGAATGTATTCTGGATCCAAATGACAAAAATGGTTGCCCTCCATCTTTTATTTTTTATTGTTCCCTTCAGATATAAATTGATAAATTTCTTCCAATACTTCCTTTAAAAAATAGCTAACCTAACTTTGAGAAAGTTACAACTGGGTAGATGTACTCTTTGAGGTACTTTATAAATTCTTCCTAGTTTTATCTTTGAAAAAATATCAAGCAGAGACTTGAAGCTCTACAATTGGTCCTCATATTAGATGAACCTTCATAAAATTATTTGCCGCAATTTATGTCACTTGACAATATTCCTTCTTCAAAAATATCACTCGTCAAAGTTAGATACCTAATGGTCTTGACACTGTCCAACAAAACTGAAACTAGTTTTGATCTGGAAAAAATATCAAATGAATGGGCGGAGCTCTACAAATTTGTACACAAGTTCCTTGTAGTGTAAACTAGTTAGGTGTGAATATTTTCTAGATGTGAAATAGTAATTCCAATAGAAGGCCACTTTGACAAACTCGACAAATATTAATGATAAAATATTAATAATTGCATTTGGTTTGGGTATTGGAAAATTATTAAATGGGGTCATGAGATTTTGAAAATTGGTAGAGAAGTATACTATTACGCAGACAATTTGAAGGAATAGTCAGTTTGAGAAGAAATATTTAAGGCACTGAGATATTGATCTTAAAAAATGGTCACTTTATGCATATTAGTCAGTATAAGAACAATTAATCTCCTTCGGGCACAAAAACTGATTGTATTAAACATTGATCCCAGGAGCCTACAACCTGACACATATGCTCCTTTATAATATGTAAATGTTCTTGTCAAGCTACTTGTCCTGATGATCAACTGGTTTTGAAATGTAGTCATCCAAATTTTTTCACCAATTATAGATACTATGCATGTTACAATCACTTTTTCTCATCATTGGTAGTTCAAATTTTGCAAAAAATTGAAGGCCCAATAGAACTTATTATCATTGTCTCCTTCTTTGTGATGGTGAGTTGTAGGAGTAGGTGCATTGAGTAGGTATGGAGAGTATCTCCTCATGTACGTCTTAACCCACAAGTGGTCAGAGTTCTTAAAAAGTGATAATGTAATAAAATGAATTGGGTATAAACATTAAACAAGATAAATTGGAAACCTTAGATGTTAGTGATTGACTAATGTGGGTAGTGGAAACCATTGAATCCCTAAATTTCATGAGTGACCCATGTGGGTGATAGATGGTACTTGATTCCTTTGATGTCAAACATGACCTATGTGGGTATGAATTCTCGGATGTCAGTTATGACCCATGCAGGTATGGATACTCCCTATGCTTAGTAATCTCACATCTAGATCTAGTAGCATTGAGAAGTACCTTAGTGAAATATGATTATGTTGCAGTGATATTGCATTTTGGATGTTGGTCTACATGTTGAGTGTTCTCCATGTTTCACTCTTGACAGCTTTATATTTTTCATTGGAATTTATATTCCATCCCTCGATTATTGTACTTCTATGCCATGTGTGTTATCCTACTCTCTATGTGTGCATTATATGTGCTTGGGTTGTGTGACTATCTCCGCAAGCATGATGGTGTGGGCCTAAGGGTACCACATGGTTAGGTGTCATTGCACGTAATTGTTGGGGATTGGTGTACAGATGATAGACTACTTCTAGTGGCAGAGTACCAAACATGATGTGCTCTTTTCTATCCCTTTGTACTTACTTTTAGTGATTTCACATTTTATGGATATGCTTACTAGAATTATTTTTGTATATGGTGAAAAGGGGAGCAAAGGAAAGGGGGTTGATTACTCCTCAAACTTGCACACTCGAAAGGAAGATGTCCCAATAGGATCAAGTGAGGACCTAAGCACTGAATGGGGAATTAATCATTTACTAAATATGTAATTTATAAATGGAAAAAAGGAAAGATGCAATGTAGATGACAAAATAGATGAATGGAGACAAAACTAGAAATATCAGATTGATAACTAACTGCCAGAAACCAAAACTCATCTAAATCAAGTCCAAACTATTGTAATGACTTGGGATTTTAGTTTGGACTAAAATTGTAAGGGTATGTAACATTTTAAATATTCTATATGTAGGTACAAAACATTTTAGGTATTTTGTACCTGAGACTTATGACTAAAACTTTTGGGGACTCTTGAGTGTTCCTGATCTGCCCTAAAAAGTTATGACATCTCCATAACCTGTTCTTACACAAAAAAAAATAGGGAAAAGGTTGGGTAAAAGGGATTTACCTTGGTCAAACCTCTATTTAGAAATCAACCTTGAAAATGAAAGGAAATTGCATAAAGGAAAGTACACAAAAAGGTAAATATTTGATTCACCTTATAGAAACCTCTTGGATGGATGTAGGAATCGATCATACCTATGAAGATGTTTGAATGTACTTGGAATCAATAAGTTGACCTTAAAATATAGAATAGGAATCAAGGATTCCCTCACAAATGCATGGATCTATGAATTCCTATCCTAGATATTTGATGTAGATATGCTTGATAATCACTTACAATGAAGGAAAAATGAATGTACATGGAAGACAAGATCTTCTTACTTGATTGAGAATTCCTCTACTTGGCTATCATGGGAGAGAAACTTTTTTCATTGGAGAATATTTTCTTGGAATTGAATTGAATGAATTGGAGAAAATAGATCTTGGATACTTGCCTTCAAATATTGAATCCAATTGCTCAATTTCTCTTGATTGCTTGACTGCATTTGATTATGAATTATTGGGAATAGTAATTTATATACAAAATAAGGAGAGATAGGGTGTTTATATATTTCCTCCATCATTTCAAAATTCCAAAAAAGCTAGATTGATCATGAGATCTAATTTCTCACTAACACCTTAACATAGGGATTTGGGCCAATTTTAGGCCAAAAAGTGTAAGAACATAATGTTTGAAATGTTTTGTTCTTGGGTACAAAACATTTCAAACATTTTGTACCTAGGATGTTTAACCCAAATTCAAAGTAGGTATCAAGATGGTGAAAAAGATGAGGGAAAAGAAGAATGAGGTTACTAGGATCAAGTATAATGGACATCAGATCTTGAAATCACTAAAATGAGGCCTAATAGAGCATCCAATTATGGGTGCTAAATTTTGTAGGATGGTACATTTATCCCACACCTTAGCAAGAGTAGGAGGCAAACTCGTACTTATAGTAAAATAGATTAATGTATAAGAGAGATCTTATCAAGGTCAAGGAGACAAAGAAACATTAATCCCCCAAGTGACTTAAGTCCTCATAAAATCCAAATCCAAGATAAAAGAGGCACCACTCAAAAGAAAGAGAGAAGAGAGAGATAGAGAGAGCGAGAGGCATGACCACTAGCCTAGTAAGGTATTGCCTTACTATGGATCATGCAAAGAGAAAGTGCTATTGCAAAAGATGGTATTGATAGTGTATCAAGTTGTGTTATGATAGTCAACCCATAAAAACAAAGGGATAAATCCTTAAGGAAAGAATTATCTCCATTAAGGGATCCTAAAATGGTGATCATTCCTAAGGAAAGCATTATATCCAAAGGGATCTAAAAAAGGAGGATCATTTCTTAAGGAAAGCATTATCTCCATTATGGAATCCATTGAATAATATAGAGGGGTATAATAATGAAAAGATGAACATGTAAGGAAAATATTGTCTCCTTAACCATTTTCATAACAGAGATTGCATTGAATCATTATGCGTGTCTGTGAAAAATGTAAAACAAGGAATGGAGTGTATCCCCCCGCATTAAATAGATTGAAAACACCTTAATGAGATAAATGACTTTAACGGAGCATACATGCACCCACAAGAGACATTTCCACTATGAGATCCTCCCAAGAAAGGACAAACTAAGGGAAATGAACACATGAAAAAATAGAGCATGAAGGGGATCTACTAACTTAGGGTTCAGTACATGGTCATATGATAACTCATGTATATCATAATTGTATCAAAATGAATGGTTATCATTCCCCAAAGGTAATAGAACTACACGCATAATGGAATAATGTCACATAAGAGTTACAAAGAAGAGTCTTTTCAAGCCAACATCATGGAGACCAAAAGAATAGGTAGCTAACATTTTTCATCATCCCCAATCAGACAACATAAAGGTACAATTATGAATAGTGGCACATGTATGACATAACATGTAACAACATATAGAAGAAATGAGATACAAATAGAGGAATGTCACAATAGGTTGATTCATATTGGCAGTATGCCAACATCTCTCGTGGGGTTCACAACATGACTTAACTGAATCATGTGGATTCTATAAGTCTAGTGGTTGTACGGGCATTGACAGGTCAATCCTTTGGTGCCAAAAAAACTACTACCTGTAATAAGTGGTATCAAATCTTGGTCTATAGTATTTAGGGAAGGTGGAAAACACACAAAAGGAACAACATCAAGTGTGACAGATGGAACATGAATATCCAGTTCCAAACAAGGACCATGTTGGGAAGATGGGTCACTTTGTTCATCACTATGACTAAGAGATGAACAATATCTCCTCGTTAAGCTATGTGATTTAAGCTAAATGCAATAAGGAAATGATAAGCTAAGAATGCAAGTAAGCTAGAATGCTCTTAAGAATGCAAGAATGTCAAAAGATTGCAAGACCAAGATTCTAAAATTAGGACTAGCCAAGAACGAGGAGAGGGTCTCCTTTTATAGAATTTATAAATGAATGGATGGTCAAGATTAAGAGGCAAAATCCAAGGGTGGAGAATAATCCCCATTTTGACTTTAGGGCACAAGATTCTCAAGAGGCAAAATCAAGTGGATGAGAGTGGTTAGGTAGAAATGAGTGATGGATATTAAGAGGCAAAAGAGATTCCACTCATGTGAAGACAAAAAGCCTTTTTATTCTTTTTAAATTAGAAAAATCCTTTTTCATGTGCACACATAGGATAATGTGGATTTTATTTAATTAAAAGGGGAAATGTTCTTTTAATCAAATAAGACCTAGGATAAAGTGGTCAAACTTTAGGATATCATCAAATAAATGATAAAGTGATGATTTGATAAAAATATAAGATACTAAACCAATATGCAAGATTGATTAAGCATAAGATAAGGTCTAGTATTTTAAATGTTTAATGTTAAAGTGGAGCTCAAGGTTTACTACACTATTTTTGGGTGATTACATTTTCCCCTCTTTGACTAATGTGTGAGAAATTTGGGAACACATTGATTCAAAGAATATATATTAAGATAGTTGAAAGAGATCTGACTCCAAACTTGATCGAACGAAGCATAAAAAGATAACTAATCTTAAACTTGATCAAACGAGAACTAGCCAAGATAGATAAGATAGATCCGACTCTGAACTTGATCAAACGAAGCACAAAAAAGATAACTAATCCTGAACTTGATCGAACGTGAACTAGCAAAGATAGATAAGATTGTAGTTTAAGAGATAGATGATAGATTATTCATGCCCCCTTAGGATCAAAATCAAAATGAGGTAGAGGAGATGCAAAAATGAGATAGATATATTTGATCAAATCAAGATAAGGTAAGGTTCTAGATGATCGATTAAGCACATAAGACCAAGTTTGACCATTGGGTGATAAGAATTTTGCTCCAGTGTGAAAAGGATATAGCGGTAGCATTAGGTCAAGATTAAAAGAAGAGATGATGAGATGATGATGGAAGAGAGATAAATAGTGATTGTCTCAAAAGATTAAAGAAAATAGCCTCAAAGGGTTAGTCGTCTACGTATAGAAAGGAATAAATTTTAAAACATGATTTTGACAATCAAGGTAAAGTCAGATTTTGATTTTGATCCCAAAAATGGATCCAAGACGTCAAAATTAGGTAAGGTTGCAATGTTCACATAAATATGAGGCTTTGAAAAATTAGGTCAAAATGCTATATAAGGGGCACAAAGGGTCATTTTCAAATCATATGTGTCTTTCATCTTCTGGTGATTCTAGACCAATTTTAGAGCTTTCGATGGAAGATAGGTGACTTCTAGTTTAGCAACATAGATTCAAGCTGAGCTGGTTGCACAACTGGCCTTGGGGTACCCACAAGCGGTAAGTCGTCAAAATTTTTTCCCTTTTTGGTACATTTATTACATTTTTTGCACATTTTTACTATTTTTAAAATTAATTTTGTATGAAAAAAATGGATTGTCGCATAGCTTCACTGAGAAAGACCATACGACATTTCACACAAATCTAGGAAAAATATGTAAGAATTGAGACATAAGTGTCAAGATGACTTGAACATGGTTTCCAAGTTAACGTTGCAAGATTATACCAGTATCAAAGCATGAGTGCCAAGATAACCATGAGTACGATATTTTTGCACTTGTATCATGTGATATTTGATTCTGTACTCATGTATTTGTATTATATTACTTTAAAATTTGATGCTCTCATAGTTGTAGATTTGTTATGCTCTGATATATATGTTATGCACTACATGATTTGAAATGTGATCCTTTGATAGAATAGATATGATTATGTGGTTAACCCCTTGTGATGACAGGAAAGGGTGAGAAGATGAAAGATCAAGGAGATGAAAAAGCATGGTCGAGATACAAGAAAGGAGATACGTGATTAAGCGCAATTGACTGATTTGTCTAATAATGATGAAGGAGACTCTCTCCAAACTTGAATGCAACTAAGAATGCACCTAAGAAATGCAAGCTACCATGAAAATGCAAGGTATGATTTGCAAGGGTAAATAGGTCCTTATTTTTATCATCGAGCCTTATTAAGGGACATCGCAAGATCATACAACCATCACTAGTGCGAATGCAACTATGAATATATAAATATGATCTATACCAGATAAAATGTAGGAAACATATGTAAGCATCAAGACATTATTGTTGAGGTGACGTGAACATGGTTTCCAAGTTAATGTTGCAAGATTATACCAGTACCGAAGCATGAGTGCCAAGATAACCATGAGTACAGTCTTGCGTGAAAAAATACAATGTAACAGTCAAGGATGTAGCTTTAATTCTTCTAAGTGTCCAATGGATCGAAGAAAGAGACACCTAAGATCCTCAAAGTGATACCCATAGGTAGAAATCAGAGAAAATGTGTCCCATGCCCCCAGACCTCTAGTTGTGACATCATGGAGAGATTAAGGAGGGAACACTCAGTAAAAATTGTTACCAAAATTTTCACTTAAGCTCAATTTGGTAGAGCTATCATGTTTTCAAGGAAAGGTACATTTTTACTTTAGGTGTTTCTCAAACCAAATGCAATAACTTTGAAAATTCTGATACATGATTGAATTATTACATTTAATGAGGAAAAGATCAAAACAAAAAAAGTGACACTTTGTGAATCTTTTCTGAGAATGTAATATTTTTATTCATCAAAGTTATGTGATAGGGAACCCACTGTGTCAACTTACATTGCCTTCAATAGCTAAATTTTGTATTTAGGCTTGGGCTCATGTGTGATCTTGATCAATATAGAGGTGTCAACATTCGCTTCCATGAATTTTGTCCAAGTAATTTCAGCTTACTCTTCAAAATACCTATAAGATTTTTCACCACTCTACATCTACCGCTTGACTAGGGCTTGCAATCTATTCAGCTTGATTCTTCTCAAATACTTCCAATTTTTAAATCGCATAATAGATGACATCTACTCTCTACTCAGACAATCGCTTACCAAAATGTAAAATGAATGATGATTAGGTTAACCTTGATACTTATTTTCTTGATAGGTTGTCCAATGGTAACATTAGGTATAAACATTAAATGTAGTTTATAGATAGCCTCCTCATACTCCTTTTTCGATAGGTGACTTCATTATGTGTTAAATGATAGATGTACAACTCTAAATGATAGAGAATTGATAACCAAACTTGTTCAACATTATATTATGTCCATCCAGTCATGCTAATAGATAATTCAACTCATCAATAAGGGATTGATAGATATAACAATGGTTTTTAGTCCCTAAGAAATACTTACTTTCTTAATTAGATGATGAATCCTCTATACTAGAGGACTATGAGTTACCTATTGATGCTTTGGTACTCTCATTTCTTCATTCATTCTTTCTCCATATCTTATTCATCTCATTCCTCATTTCTTCAATATTTATAGTCATTTTACCTTTTCTACCTTCATTTTTTGGTGATCGGTTCATGTGCCAACAATCTCTTGCAAGATGTCCAATCTCGTGACAATGAAAACAAGTCATACCTATTGACCTCTAGGGTCCATAATTATCTTTTAGATTCCTTAATAAAAAATTAACTATCATATTCCATGATTTACATTGATAGAACATGAAACACTTATGTTTTCTTTGTTATCTCTATTGAGCATTAATGATTGTCATTAGTATCAAAGACAGTCAAAGACATTGGTCAGTTACTTATATGAACCTAGTTGGTAACTACAAGCAATACAAGCCAGTTGGTTAAGTCTTCATACCAAGCATCAAACACCGATACCGAGCATCAGTAAACACTGAGAATCAGTGTAAATACTAAGTAGTATATACAGTGTTTATCGAGGATCACATGAAATGGCACATCTATCTATTCAAACAATTACAATAGAATCACAAAATGTTTTACCAAGATCGAGGATAATTTATTGTTGAGATATTCATTAAATGTGATGAAGATCTTATGTAATTGTTTTGATCTAGGTTATTTTTGTACACCATAGATCTTAGGGTTTTCTCTAAGATGTTGAAACCTAATTTTGTTAAGTGGCATAAAGCAATATGCTATATAATTGTTTTTGCATAATTTATGATGGAACTGATGTATGAATGAATAAGTTCTTGAAGCTTTAGCCAACTTCAAGATTATTAGTTGACAGACATAGCAGAACAGATTTCAGAGTTAATCAGATTGGACAGAATCATAATCAGGCTAACTGAGTAGTTCAGAGCAGGGATCTTCACAGAGAAAGGTGATATCTATTCAGTACTTTATTGATCTATATTAGACAAGTTAAGTTGTCAATAGCATAGAGATACCTATTTCTTTCTAATCATTGTAATAGAGTTTTGGTGAAATCGCTTAACAGAATAGACTTAATAGTCTTTTGTAAATCTCTTAACCGAGTGCACACTCAAGTAGTGTTGTTTAAATCCTATCACTAGGTAGATCTAGCTGATCTAATATGTTACTCCCAACAAGGTAAGATCACCATAAGTGATCAAAACTTGTAGCCCTAATAGGAAAACCTTTTCTATCTACAGTAGTAAAGAATTTGTGGGTGTCATCCCCACCATAGTTTTTACCTTCTAAAAAGGGTTTCTGCATTACCAAAATACTTGTGTTATGGGACAGTTATATTGTTGATTTCATGTTATTTACTTTTACAAGTTGAATGGATGAATGATACATGCATTGGATACAAGTTATTTTTCAAGGTTATTACTGTTTGTTGTTTAAGGTTAAAAAGGTTTATGAGTTAAAAGTTTTTGTGGGCACTGATTCACCCCTCCCCTCTCAGTACCCTATCTCTCCTAACCCAACAATTGGTATCAGAGCTATGGATCT
Organism: Chamaecyparis obtusa; assembly: GCA_027943335.1. Classification (NCBI taxonomy): domain Eukaryota; kingdom Viridiplantae; phylum Streptophyta; class Pinopsida; order Cupressales; family Cupressaceae; genus Chamaecyparis; species Chamaecyparis obtusa. The sequence continues at coordinate 272,568 of BSBK01005063.1, read as the reverse complement.
CTTATTGGACAGTTTAACCACTGAAGGGTAAAGATCTAGTCATGGAGAGGTATAAGTTAGATAAAACAATAGAGAATCAAATGATACAAATGCAAATGTTTGTTGAGCAATATAAGCTAGCTAAGGATGAGTTAAAGAAGTTACTGGTTGAAAGGAAGAACCTAGATATTTTGCATAATGAGATTGGTTACCATGAAGAAGAGATTGAAGATGTATTTGAAAATCTTGGATCTAGTTCAGGAAGCATTTTTGATGGATCTAAAAGCATAATCTCTAATTTGTCTGAAAAGAATCTTCACCTAACTGAACAAGTGAAAGCCTTGCAGATCGATAAAGAAACTCAGATGGTTAGAATGATAGATATAATGATCAACTCAAGACAGGCTGAACAAGAAAGAAATCTAGCTGTTGAAGACCGAAGATAGATAATTGAACAACTTCAAGCAAAGGAAATTGAGATACAAAGACTCACCGGTCATCATTTTCAAATATCCAATCAGATGATAGTTGTGAATCAGGAAGTGAACCGAGTAAATGGAGAATTGTCAAGAAGACTTGAAGATGTAGCAATACTCAAAGAAGAAAATGAGAAACTAAGGAATGAGATAAAGATTCAACAACAACACAATGAAATGATGAAATTGGCTGAAAATAGTTCTAAAAAGATTGATGACTTTCTGACTAATCAAAGTAGATTTGGAAAAAAAACTGGTTTAGGCTACACCGGTGAAGGAGAATCATCACAACAAGTAGAACAAGCTAACAACAATCAGAGTCAAAGACCAAAGACATTATCATGTTATCACTGTGGCAAACCGGGACATACTTCTAATGTTTGCCAAAGCAAAGCACAAGGTAAACCTCCAGTCACTCCTAAATTTAATGGTTATTTCTATTATTGTGGAAACTTTGGTCACCAAGCTTATGAGTGTAGAGAAAAACTGAATAAGAATGCTAACAATTCTACAATGGAGAAACTCTGCTATACCTGCAACAAAACTGGACACACTGCACAAGAATGCAAAGCCAAAATGAAGCAAGTCTGGACTCCAACGTAGAAGACACAATGCAAGCCCTATCAACTAAAGAGACAAGGTAATTCTTATGTTTGGGATTACAACACATGGGCTAAGTGTATTTCTTGTGGTAGATATGGGCACATTGCAGCAAACTGTAACAAGAAAAGATGGGCTGGATAATCATGAAGTTGGACAAGCATAGGAATGACATGTTTGCATTGTGATAAGGTCTGTCATCTAAGAAAGGATTGCAGAGAACAAGCATGAGAAGAAGGACATGTATTTGAGAGTGGAAACACTATTGTAGACATCATTAGAATTGGGAACACTATGTGAAGAAAGGAATCTAATGAGAATGCTAAGTCAAGTAATGTTGTCGGTGAAACCTTATCCATTGGATTAGGTGACATTGGTACCTCTACTTAAGGTGACATAGGTATGTATGGGACTGATATTTCAAAATGATCATATTTTACATACAGCTCCTTATATATGTTGTGCACATGCCAAATCTACATGAATAAAGATGTATTGTGGTTTATATGTTATGAGCTAACAAAGTCACACAGTCAATAAGAGTTAGACCAAGCAATGGTTACCCGTCGATAATCACTATTCAAGGTTAATTTAGTATCCGTATCAATCGAGCAAAAAATCATGTGTTAACTAAGCTAATGAAAGTTTGCAGTAGTCACCGAGTTGACAGTTGTCACAAACTGGAAAGTAGGTGAAGCATTTATTGCATAAAGTTTTGAGCAGAAATATGAAAAATTCTATAAATAGATGGAAGAGTGAGTTCATTTTTCATATTGCGATTTTGAAGAACTAAAATTTCACAGAGCGTGTTTGAGCAAAGATTTTTCAAGATTATTCAAAGTCGTTGCAGATCGAACCGAGCACTTTCTTTGACATATTCCAAGTAAGTTAAAACCCTACCGAGCACATTCTTCATACTTACCGAAAACCTAGTTTTTTGAAATGGCATCTACTGTGAGTTCTTCTAAAGTTGTAGAAGAGGAAGTTAATCTTATAGTGTCAGCAAACCATAGTGAACCCCATTATAAGTTACACCCTGAAGTAGCATCTAAAATGGATTCAATGGGCACTTTTTCAAGCATCCCACCTAGGGTTTTACTGGTTGAAGACATACGATCATACATTCACTGTAAAATCAGAGAAATAGGATATTTCAACATGTATGTTGCATATTAGGCACTTTGTGATGGAAATGCAAAGCTAAAACTAGAGTATAAATAGGTAGAAACACTTGGACTTACCAATGCCCTAAAGTTTTTAAAGAATTTCAAGAACGAGTGGATTAGGGTTGTGTTGAGCCACTATCATGAGGGCACATTCTGATTAGATAGACCTATCAAAGTGACAAAGAGAATGGTTAGTAAGGTTATAAGTTACCCTACTACCGATAAAGCTAAGGCATTTCAAAGTTCATCGTGAGCCAAGATTGAGAAAAATACTGGCGCAACATGGGACAGTAGAGCACTGAAAATTGCATCCATTGTGGATCTAGAAGTAAAGTTTGCAGCACATGTAATTGGCTATAAGTTTTTCCAATCAAGCTGAGTAAACAGTGTACCATGTAGTGCAATAGACATGGCTTACAAAATGATCAAGAAGGGACATCAGATAGACCTCTCTGAGCTACTACTGAAACATGTTGAAGAAAATATGAAGACAATACGATCATAGAAGTCCAACACCTATAAGTTTGGATCATTGCTAGTATGTTTGTTTTTCTATCTCCATAAATTCTTTCCTTCTATCGGTCACACAAATTGGTCTACCGACACATCGATCACTTCACAAATTTTTGATATTATGAAAGGTCTGCGAGATAATGCAGAAAAGGTTGTGGATAGTTATTGAATAGAGGTAAAATGGATTCAACCCTATTCAAATGTATAGGGGGAAATATGAGATCTATTCTCAAACCCAAATTCCCCAAAGAAGAGATCCAATTTGATCAACCAAAAGGTTAATACACAATTGAATCAATTTGTGAAGAATATGGAAGAGAGAGAGAGTAAATCCAATATTTCCCTATGGAGGAGGATATATATATTATGTTTGGAAATTTGAAATAATTGAAATACAAATACTAACCTCAAATTAGGGCAGATCTGGAAAATGTCAAATTTTGATGTCTGTGTACACTTTTGGGAAAATCTAAAACCTATCCTGGATTGGAAATGCCAAGATAGAGAAAACCCATAAATCTTTCTCCAAGATGGCTTAGCTCGAGTTTGACCCTCATAAAAGGTCAAATACTACATTCTTTATTTGAAGTTCGATTCAAATTTTGTTCGCAGATCTCAGAACTTTGTCGAAAAGGTATCCAAATTCACTCTCAGATCCAAAATTCTGCACCTGTACCTATAAGAAAATGGGGTTTTTTGTTGTATGGGGGGTTTGCCTTGGTCAAACCCCAATTTAGGAATTAACCTTGAAATTGAATTGAAATGTATTGTGCATAAACAAAGTAATTGAAACAAATCACCTCGCTTATGTTGAAGGCCTCGTAGAGGATTCAAATCCTTAAATCCACAAGTAGGAATGAATGTAGGATGTCTCCAATCAATGGTATTTGATCTTCAACACCAATCTTGATTTGATCTTTGCATATGAGAAAGCTTGCATGAATGGAGAAGAATGGATCTTCAAGGGGGATCCAAAGAGATTGAATCCTTCAATGGCTAACAATGGATCTCCTTGATGGATGGATGCTTGAACACTTGAATGCTTGAAGACTTTCTTGCACTTGAGAGCTTGAGCACTTGAGATGTGAAAGATGGATATCAAAATGAGAGAGGTAGGCCTCCTTTTATAGTGAACTAGGGCACACTCCTCTAGAGGGGCCACCTTGGAGAATTAAATCCCAATTAGGTCCTAACCTTTAGAAAATATACCTAGATTAAATGTAATTAAAGGATTTACCATCCCGAAACCTGAAATGGCTGACCCAGAGGCGGGAGAATAAATCTCCCGAAAGCCTGATTCCCGAAAATCATGGAAATTAGAGATTTGAAGGAAGGGGGCAAAATTGAGGTTGGACCTGACCTAGTCAAGTTCGAGCTCGATCCTGACCTAGTCAAGTTCGAGCTCAACCCTAACTTAGTTAGGTTCAACCTTCATCCTGACCTAGTCAAGTTCGAGCTTGACCCTGACCTAGTCAGGTTTGACCTCGACCCTGATCCTGGTCCCAGATTGACTCAGAACCAAGTCAGGAGGTCCCGGGGATGCCCAAAAACCAAGAACTGATGCCAGAACATGACAAAATGTCAAGGATAGACATAAAATCCTATGATTACTATGATGAATGCCAAGAGGATCTATTTCTACATCCTACCTAGAAAATAGAGCCATGGAAGAGGGAAACTCAGTAGAATCCTTAAGATCCTAACCCTAATTTCACCTAGAATGAAGAAATCAAGTGTAGGGAAGACATGGAAAGCAGGGAGAAAAGCCAAATACATGCCAAGACCTGATCAAGGTGCTTGACATGACCCCAAACCACTTACTCAGAGGGCTAAATGCTCTTATCATGGAAGTGCTTCCATTTTAAGATGATACATTAAGCCCCCACTTTAGCAAGAGTATGGACTCGATGCAAACTCTTGGTAAAGGAGATCAAAATGAAAAGATAATCTTATTGTAATCCAAGGGACAAAGAGAAACCTTAAGCCCCCAGGGACTCAAGTCTTCGTCGACTCCTGGATCACAATAAGAGAAACATCTCTAGAGAGAGAAAGAAGGTGTGATTACCTCACCCAATGAGAACTTATGTCCCATTGTGAACCACACAGGAAAATGGTGCAACTGGAAAGATGGAATCGAATGACCTAGTAAATATGGCTACTCACTAGTCAACCCATCAAGGATTTATCCTTAGGAATATTCTATTCCATAAGAATAAAACCAAAAATAAAAACAAAAGAGATCCAATCTTAAGGACACTTCCAACCGTAAGGGATCACAATAAATGTGTTTTTGAAACTGGAGGGATTGAGAGATCCTAAAATATAAATCTGTGCTTTAAGGATTAGTTACTAATCCAAAAAGGGAAAAGAAGTATCTTGAAAAATATATGTGTATTGAAAAGTGCATGTGTGCAACAAGTGAGTAGAGCATATGCCCCCACGTTAAAGTCATTGTTGACACTTTAACAGGAGCAATGGCTTTAACGGAAACATAAACAACTCCACTAATTACGTTTCCACATCGAGATGCCCCCAGATGAAGACAAATCAAGGGAAATATCACATAAACATACAAAGAAGATAGAAGGGATCTACCTACTATGGGGTCAGTATGATCATAAGATAATATATATATGATATTATTGCAAATGAATGGACATCATTCCCCAAAGAAAGTAGAACTACAATCACAAAGGAGGAAAGATCATATAAGATATACGAAGGAGAATATTTTCGGACCATGACATGGAGACCAAAAAGAATTAGTGCTACCATATCTTGAATCCAAGCAAATTACACAAGGAAACATTTACAAACAATAGAACATTTACAACATAACATTGAACAACGTAGAGAAGAATAGAGACACATATATGAAATTTGAGCAACAGTTTTCGATTACTTCATCACCTTGCACCAACTGAGTAACAAGGATCATATAAAAGAATCTAACAACATTTAGCAAACACATTATGGGAGAAACACAGTACAGCAGGAAAACACACAACAAAGCTACCACAAAGGACAAACCGATCAAGCATGCCACCTACTTTCCCCATCTTGTTGTATATCATTTAGGGAAGGTGGGTAACTCACAAGAGGGACTCTATCAAACATAGTAGGAATGATAGCCAGTTCCAAACAAGGATCCTCTTGAGAATCACTATGTTAGACACTAGGTGTAAGAGTTAATTGTGATGAAAGCATATTAGGTAAATCAATATCAATGTCAATAGTTTCATATTCATCATTAACATCATCAGTATCATCAAGAGTATCTTCCTCATCCAAATTAATCAAAATAGGTTCTAAGATATGGATAGAATCATCATAATCATGCATGTGAACATCATTATTAGTAACAATATCTTCTAACACATTATGCATAGGTTTATCCGAAGATCTTTTAGCTTTAGCATGAGCACGATGCTTTTTACGACATTCATTAGCAGATCGGTTTCATTTTGATTTATTTGAAATATGTTGAGAACTAGGAGGAAAAATCATAGGATCCTTCATAGGTTCTTTAGGAAGATCAATAGGATTATTAACCATCGGAGAAACAATCACAGGATCTTTGATAGGTTCAGTAGAAGGAACTTGATTAACAGAACTAGAGGCCATAGTTAAAGGAGGTATCGAAGGTGTAGGTAAAAGACCATGATTAAGATCCCTAGGAGGTGAACTTAATTCAAGGATTTTATGATGTTTATAGGCTTGATATGATCGAAAAAGATTATCAAGTCGAGGAAGACATGAATTAGGTAATGAAGGCCAAAATAAATCTAGAGTAGCGTAATCTCTAGGCCTAGAAGGTTGATATAAACTATGATTAATCATCTTCACTTCTTCATAATGAATGAACTTAAGAGACTTATGGATAGGTGAAGCAACAGCATGCATGGCAATCAACCAAGGCAAACCTAGCTTAACTTGAAATTGATCAAAAGTAGGAACAACAACAAAGGTAGTGTTCACAATCTTTCCACAAAGTTCAACCGGTATAGTAATAGAACCAAATGATGGATAAAGAAAACCATTTCAAGTTTGAATCCACACATCCGATGTATCATAGAATTCACATTGTAAAATTTTCATAAAAGTATTTTCTTCAGTGATAACATTGACTAAGGAGGTAGGATCAACAAGACAACCACGAGTAGGTATCTGAGCAATCCTAGCAGCAATGTAAAGGGGACCATCAGGAGCTTTAATAGTCTCAGAGTCATCAAAGTTAATCAAAATTTCTTGAGCTCTTTTATTCTTAGATTGTTGTCGAGGTTTTGGTTGAGTTTTCATTTTAGGTTTAGGTTTTGGTTGAGGTTGAGATTGAACTTGAGGTTGAATCTAAGTTTGAAGTTGAGGTTGAGGGTGAGGTGGAGATATAGACTGATCAACATGCTCCACTTGATTAACAACATGATTGAGATCATCCATCTTTGAGTCATACACAATTTCCATAGCAGATGGTTGAGCTATAGTATTAGTATCATGCGTAGGCAAAGGGTTCGTATAGATTTGAAGGTTCTGATTAGGAGGAGAGACAGATTGATTCCCACTACTATCCAGATTATCAATAGATAAAACCTTAGAATCAATTAGATCTTGAACCTTATGTTTTAAAGAATAACATCTCTCAGTATCATGACCATTCTGACAATGATATTGACCAAAAGCATTTTGATCAAAAGATTTAGATGCAATCGTAGTAGGTAAAAGAGGTTGAATAGGAGGTAAAGTAATCATATTAGCAGCTAACAACCTATTCATAATAGCATGTAAAGTTTCAGAAAGAGGAGTAAACATACGATTTAATTGAAAAGCAGTGGATGCAGAAGTGGCATTATGAGATGCAACAGCAACCTGATCAGCAACTACATTCACTTGTTTGTTTATCTTAACATAGTTGTTGAATTTTTGAATTTTTTTTGGATTAGGAGCAGCATCACTCTTATCAACTGGAACAGGAGCCATTGGAGTGTTGCTCTCAAATTGGATCACTTGTAATTGATAATGATGAAGTGCTGCACAAAGTTGTTGAAAAGAGGTAAATTCAGTAAGCAGAATCTTATCTCTAATATCCTTTTGCAAATTTAAAATAAACATACATTGAATATCAATATCAGGAACATGATAGGACATTTGAGCATGCAAATGCTTAAATCTACCAATAAATTTAGTCAATTTTTCTTTAGCACTTTGTTTATAATGCATTAAATCAGTCAAAGATACTTGTGGACCAATATTATTTTGAAATTATTGAATAAAAGCATTAGCAAGTTGTGGAAAGGAATCAATTGAATAATGAGGCAAAGAACAATACCATTGTAAAGCTTTGTCATGGAAAGTTCTAGCAAACAGTTTGGCTAAAATCCTATGGTCATGAGCATAATCACTACAAAGGATTTGGAATGTTTTAACATGATGAACAAGATCTCCTTTTCCATTATAATTCTCAAGACGAGGCATCTCACCTTGCTAAGGAACAGGAGAATGAATAATATCCTAGGACAAGGGACTTCCCATGTCACATGTAGGAATACTAAACTTGTTTTGGGTTAAGGAAGTGAGTTGTTGTAAGGATGATATAGTTTGAGCTGAACTAATGATTATTGAATCATTAGAGGAAATAGGAGGAGTAGCAACATTAGACACACTAGGTAAAGTGTAAGAAGCTGCAGGAATAGAAGACACAACTGGAGGAACACTAGGAACTACAGTTGGAAGCAGATTGGAATAAGTGAAAGGAACATTATGATATGAAGGTTGTGATGTAGGAAGGGACACAGGAGGAACACTCATTGGAACAGAGGGAAATGTCACAGTCACCAAAGGAGGAGTATAGATAGGAATACTAGGTAGAGGATTAGAAGGAGGTTCAACACTAGTGATAGGAGGAATCAACCCTAAATCTTGAGCTTCTTGAGCTAAAGGTTTAACATTTGAATGCACAAGATGAGTAATACCATGCAAGAGGTTAACACCTTGATCACTATCATAGAGAACTTTCTTAAGAGCCTCTATAGCTTGAATGAAATCTTGATTATGGTTTTCTTGTAGAAGCCAATTACCCATTTTATCAAGTTCAGTGGAAAGTTTTTGGACTTGTTCAGGAGGAACTCTTAAAGTGTCATCCTCATCATGAGATGAGTGAGAAGAGTTTTTCTCCATAAGAGGATTGGAATCATGAAGAATCAAGTTATCATCCAAGATCCTAAGGAAAGGAGAGGAAGATTCAGGATCAAAGGCACCCATGAGTCTATGACTTCTTCTAACCGGAATGTTATAAGTAGGACTAGTGGTAGTAAAGCTCATAAACCAATGTAATGCAAATGAACTAAACTAAAGACATATAAAGCATGAATATAAAATCTAATTAGCATGCAAGATCTAACACAAAGGAAAAATCTAATACTAACAAGATAAAAAGGATAGCACAATAAGGCATCCAATTCCAAAATAAGAATAGAAAGGAATATAACACCACAACAGAAAGAGAGTAAGCTAGCTGGGTTCACCAAAATGAATAGAGGTAAAATGGATTCAACCCTATTCAAATGTATAGGGGGAAATATGAGATCTATTCTCAAACCCAAATTCCCCAAAGAAGAGATCCAATTTGATCAACCAAAAGGTTAATACACAATTGAATCAATTTGTGAAGAATATGGAAGAGAGAGAGAGTAAATCCAATATTTCCCTATGGAGGAGGATATATATATTGTGTTTGGAAATCTGAAATAATTGAAATACAAATACTAACCTCAAATTAGGGCAGATCTGGAAAATGTTGAATTCTGATGTCTGTGTACACTTTTGGGAAAATCTAAAACCTATCATGGACTGGAAATGCCGAGATAGAGATAACCCAGAAATCTTTCTCCAAGATGGCTCAGCTTGAGTTTGACCCTCATAAAAGGTCAAATACTACATTCTTTATTTGAAGTCTAATTCGAATTCTATTCGTAGATCTCAAAAGTTTTTGGAAAAGGGTATCTAAATTCACTCTCGGATCCAAAATTCTACACCTATACCTGCAAGAAAATGGGTGTTTTTGTTGTATGGGGGGTTTGCCTTGGTCAAACCCCAATTTAGGAATTAACCTTGAAATTGAATTGAAATGTATTGTGCATAAACAAAGTAATTGAAACAAATCACCTCCCTTATGTTGAAGTCCTCGTAGAGGATTCAAATCCTTAAATCCACAAGTAGGAATGAATGTAGGATGTCTCCAATCAATGGTATTTAATCTTCAACACCAATCTTGATTTGATCTTTGCATATGAGAAAGCTTGCATGAATGGAGAAGAATGGATCTTCAAGGGGGCTCCAAAGAGATTGAATCCTTCAATGGCTAATAATGGATCTCCTTGATGGATGGATGCTTGAACACTTGAATGATTGAAGACTTGCTTGCACTTGAGAGCTTGAGCACTTGAGATGTGAAAGATGGATATCAAAATGAGAGAGGAAGGCCTCCTTTTATAGTGAACTAGGGCACACTCCTCTAGAGGGGCCACCTTGGAGAATTAAATCCCAATTAGGTCCTAACCTTTAGAAAATATACCTAGATTAAATGCAATTAAAGGATTTACCATCCTGAAACCTGAAATGGCTGACCTAGAGGCGGGAAAATAAATCTCCCAAAAGCTCGATGCTCGAAAATCATGGAAATTGGAGATTTGAAGAAAGGGGGCAAAATCAAGGTTGGACTTGACCTAGTCAAGTTCAAGCTCGATCCTGACCTAGTCAAGTTCAAGCTCGACCTTGACCTAGTCAAGTTCAACCTTGATCCTAACCTAGTCAGGTTTGAGCTTGACCCTGACCTAGTTAGGTTCGACCTCAACCCTGATCCTGGTCCCAGATTGACTTAGAACGAAGTCAGGAGGTCTCAGGGATGCCCAAAAACCTAGAACTGATGCCAGAACATGACAAAATGTCAAGGATAGACATAAAATCCTATGATTACTATGATGAAGGCTAGGAGGATCTATTTCTACATCCTACCTAAAAAATAGAGCCATCGAAGAGGGAAAATCAGTAGAATCCTTAAGATCCTAACCCTAATTTCACCTAGAATGAAGAAATCAAGTGCAGGGAAGACGTGGAAAGCGGGGAGAAAAGCCAAATACATGCAAAGACATGATCAAGGCACTTGACATGAACCCAAACCACTTACTCAGAGGGATAAACACTCTTATCATGGAAGTGCTTCCATTTTAAGACGATACAGTTATATTGAGGATTTTAAAGTAAAGATGAATCTTAGAAGCATGATGTCAAGTTCACTGGTTGAGAAGTATGAGATGGACATCTATTTCCTAGTGAACATCAACCATACAATGATTAAAGCTATTGAACCAAGGATAAAATGGCTAGCACCAATGGGATATGAAATGGATCATGATTTCAGTCTAAAATCTATTGAAGCATTATTGTATTTACCGAAGGACAAGAAGGCTAAAAGGTTTGGAACCTTTGAAGAAGAAAAATCAAGAATAAAGACTGATCTTGTCATCGGTAAAATGACAAGAAAAGCCAAGAAAATGAAGAAAGTTTTAACTAAACATTTTGGAGATGTATTGACTCATTCGAGGAGTCACCGGTTGAAACTGCAACTGAAGCTCAGTTAATGTTGGCTGACAAACCATATGATAGTGAGGAGACCGAGTTTGAAAAAGGAAAAAGAATCTATACCAGTTTCTCCCACTCCAATTTCTAAGAAGAAATAGTTGCCAGTGCAAACAGGTGCACACACAAGGTCATCAACTGTAGCTTCACCACCACAAAAGAAGGGAGTTGTGAAGGTACCTAAAGAAAAGGCAGCTACACTGACAAAAACCTATGTAAAGAGAAATACCAAGGTTGTAGCTAATGCACCGAAGAAAAGAAGGTTAATAAGATGCAAGGAAGACCTTGAGGAAGAAGAAAATGAAAATGACCAAAGTCAATTCAAGGTGGTCAGCAACAAAGAGAGATCAATTAATGAGGTTGTTGCAGACGTAATTGAGAATGGAGATCTTTCCGATCTGAAACTTAAGTGATTTGACATCTTTTCAAATGAAGATCAAAATAAAATTGAGGAAGCAGTCATTTAGATGATGATACGCTTCAGAAAAGTTCCATTGGAATTCACTACACAACTACCAGAGGCACCTGAAGAAAGAATAAACTAGAAATGGTCATATGCCCTGGATACCAAGAGAAAGATGAGAGAACAACTTCTAGTATCGGTTGCACCAGACTTATCTCTTGAAGAAATAAAAGAGCTTATGGATACTTATGTGTAGAGATTCAAAATAAAAAGCCAAGCTATGCAAGTGTTAGATGCAAATCTGGTAGATCTTGATGAGACTAGTCAACTCATCTAGGCATCAATTCTTGCTATTAGAAAGCAAAAGGAGAATAATGTATTTCAAAATTTGTCTAAAAAGAGATAGAATTCCAAAGGTAAAGGTATATTCATTGAAGATGATGTTGCATAGAAGACAAAAGAGCCAGTTGTATCATTTACCGAGGTGATTGATACTACACTTGTACAAGAAATTAAGGATAGTTCACAGGATGCACTGAATCTAGTAGTGATTCAGATAGAGGATCAAAACAATTACAAAAGAATCAGAATCAGGCTAACCAAGCAGTTCAAAGCAAAGATCTTCATAGAGAAAGGTGATATCTATTCAGTACTTTATTGATCTATATTAGACAAGTTAAGTTGTCAATAGTAGATAGATACCTATTGCTTTCTAGTCATTATAATAGAGTTTTGGTGAAATCTCTTAACAGAGTAGACTTAACAGTATTTTTTAAATCTCTTAACTGAGTGCACACTCAAGTAGTGTTGTTTAAATCCTATCACTAGGTAGATCTAGTTGATCTAATATGTTACTCCTAACAGGGTAAGATCACTAGAAGTGATCAAAACTTGTAGCCCTAATAGGAAAACCTCTTCTATCTGCAGTAGTAAAGAATTTTTGGGTGTCATCCCCACCATAATTTTTAGCATCTAACAAGGGTTTCTACGTTACCAAAATACTTGTGTTATGGGATAGTTATATTGTTGATTTCATGTTATTTACTTTTACAAGTTGAATGGATGAATGATACATGCATTGGATACAAGTTATTTTGCAAAGTTATTGTTGTTTGTTGTTTAAGGTTAGAAAGGTTTATGAGTTAAAAATTTTTGTGGGCACTGATTCACCCCTCCCCTCTCAGTATCCTATCTCTCCTAACCCAATATCCTTCTCTTCTTAGATTATTCACTAGTTGGTTAGTCATTCTTTTTCTGTAATGTCCTGACATGTTTCTATATTTTTTGCATGTGTAACAATGAGCATTGAAGATTCCATCGGATGATCTACTATTAGATGTTGATCTTCACTCATAATCTTGGTGACCATATTTATTGTAATTATAATAGTATCCATTAAATGGTGTACCTCTAGATACATTAACTAGTCTTCTTCTAGAGACATTAGATGTATGACCATACTTTCCACAATTATAACAAGTAGGTTAGGTGGGTGTCTTACCTTGCATGTTGATAGGATCTTGTGATGAATTCTATGCTCCAGATTTGGATTATTCTCGAACTTCATGTTTTCTATCATCGGTGTTCCTAGACTAGTAGTATCCTTATATCTTCTTTGGTTCTTTAATTATTCATCAATTTTCTGTAGGCTCAACTCAAACCTTGTGAGTCTTTCATTGACTTCTTTTTCAACTTATAGATCATTCCTCAATTTCTCAACCTCTATTTTTAGTTTTTAATTTTTAGAAAGTATCTATATGTTTTCTTCACTTGTGTTGTTCAAGTGCTCATTCAATGTGTAATTTTCCTATTATAGGAGTTGCATGATTGCATCTTTGGCTCTAATAATTTGTTCAACACTTCTCTTCTCATATTCAAGAATTCATTTTGCACTTTCAATTGCTCTCATTCTATCAAGTATTTTTGTCACCCTCGGGGCTCGACTCTCTTGTTCTCTTTTCATGTTGATCAAATCTTCATTCAAGGTATTGGTCTTTTCCATCATATTTTCAATAGTTGCATCAGCTTCTTTTGGTCTAACACTTTCTTCTAATTTTTCCTCAATGTTGTTAAGAATTATCTTCAGCTTCTCTGATAGTTCCTTTATTTTTGCAAAAGAGACTTTCAACTCATCTTTTAGATCTTGTATTTGTTGAGTTGTTACTTCCAAGGAATCCTCTAGTTGTCTCTCTTTCCTATACCTATCCATCTTCCTAGATGTTCTCTCAAGTTTTTAAAATTACCTCTAGAGAACAGTAGCTCTGATACCAATTGTTATAAATAATAAGTACTGAGAGGTGGGGTGAATCAGTACTATAACACTTTACCAGTTTAAATTGATAACCTCTTACTTGCAGAAAAATACACTTTCATAACAATAAAGCATAAGACTGAAATGTAAAGTATCAATGCAATGAAATCATAAACATTCCATACACATAAAACCTTAATTTTGGTATCGCAAAAACCCTTGGTTAGAGGGTTCAAAACTATGGTGGGGATGACACCCATAACTCTTCACTGTAGTAGAAAAGTGTTACCTGATTAAGAGCTACAAATGTTACTTTTTGGATGAATTACATGTTAGGAGTGACTGATATATTGTTAGATGTATCTAGAAGTCCAGTTACAAACTACCTACTAAGGGATTTTATCCCTCTATTACAATGTTTACTCAGTTTAGGGATTTACAATAAAGTCTTGTTAAAGACTACCTTGTTTGAGTATTTTAGACACTTATTGAAAGATGTTAGGAATACAACAAGAAACTTAATTGGTAATTTTCACTCTTCAATGCTTGATTAGATAGCTCTATTTCTATTCATTCAAACCTTCTGTAGCTTTTCTAAATTAGTCAGCTCTATGACCCCACCTTTTTTTTCTCCATCAATCACTTCAACTTCTCAATCTTATCTCTCTCTTACTCTCTCTTCTTGTTACACAATGTCCACCACTAGATGTAAAACATTTTAGGGTATTTGATCCCACTTGTGTAAAAACCTAATCGTAGAAAACCTAAATCTTTCACCATGTTGGTTAGGTAGACAATAATGCTTGTCATTCCCTAGGTGTTTTAATGCTTCATTATTATTCACCAATTATACCTTGAAATTAGTATAAGGTCCAACTGATCATTCCCTATAAATTTCTTTAGTTGATCTCCAATCTATGTATTACATTTTCTTTTTTATCTAGGTTAAATGAATCTTCTTTCATCATGATCAATTTCATTGATTTCTCAAATCTTTTTTTTATCTTTCACCTATTTATTGTCTGACTCATAGGTAGTTCACTGCTCCAATTGTTTACTTATTTGTTGATAGATATATACATGTTGGTCCTTTACTGACATGGTAGTTCTCCGATGGGTGAATTGGTTTACTAGTTGTATACCTATCTACTGATGGGTAAAAACTTCTTACCTATCTAATGGTTTTCTAGAAATGACAACCATACTTTCCAAAATCATCATCAATGACTCATTATTATTCTTTAATCAACATTACAAAACCATGCTAAGGGTATACCCGGTTAAAAGTATATATAGCCTGGTTAGAAGATATTAAAAAATCCTATTAGGAACTACCTTGTTAGGGGATCCATAACTCCTTCTGAGAATCACTTGGTTAGAGGGATTAAATACCACACCCGTTATGATCTTTCATACTGTAAGAAGTAACCTTGTTAGAGGATTTTTGACTGCAAGCCTACTAGCGTATATGGGAAAAAGTGATCAAACTTTCCTTCAAGATATTCAATCAGTTGTAGGTTATCAATATCTCCCTTTGGCATTGATGGCAATACAATATGAAATATGTCATAGAATACCAAACATCTATTCTACAACTCTGTAAGAAAATGTTTTAACTTGGTAATTAAGCTCTCCCTATCTTGTATATTTAATACGTTTAATCACTACATTACACATCATTAATACTCCATGTTGTCTCTCCCTGCAGATTTGATCTTCTCCCTATTTATATAATTTTCTCTCCTTATTTTATTCTCCCTCTTTAGATATTTCATTGATTCTTCTCTCCCTTTGACAACAATGTCAAAATAAATAAACATCTCTTCAGTAGCCAAAATATTATCTCTGGTGTTCGCTTCAAATCAAGTACCTTTCATGTACCAATATGCAGTTTCAATTTTTCTTTCTTCTTTTAGCTTTCACAACCTTAGGAAACCTAAAGTGTGAATAATATGCATCAACATCATTTGATATTCTAATAAATTATAGGTTGATGCAACCTCCTGATCACCTTAGTGACTGACAGAAAAGAGATGGACCCCTAGTCTAGTCCTCAAGTACTCAAATGTATCCTTAGGTAAGAGTTTAGTAAATATATCTGCAATTTGTTCTTTCCATTTCAAAAACTCTAATTTCACTTTCTTCTCTTGTACTGTTCCCTCAAGCAGTGATACTTTATAGATATATGCATTGTCTTTGCATGCATCACTGGATTATTAGAAATATTTATAGCACTAGTGTTATCACAATATATTATCACTGGGTCAGTGATCTCTTCATTCATACCTTTCAAAAGTTTTTTTTATCCATGTAATGTTTGAACAATTAGCAGCAACAACAACATATTCTGCTTCAGCAGTGGACTGAGAAATGAATCCTTGTTTCATGCTTATCCAAGTAATTAGTCTTTATCCCAAGAAGAATGCTCCATTGGTAGTGCTCTTTCTATCATCAATGTTTCCAGCCCAATCCACATATGTGTAAACTTTCATTTTGAAATTGCCCTCTTTCTTGTACCATAAACCATAGTTTTTAGTGTTCTTCAAGTATCTCAAAATTCTTTTTATAGAATTCATATGTGATTCTTTAGGATTAGTAGAAAATCTTGATACAATTCCAACTGCATGTACAATAGCTAGTCTGCTATGCATAACATACATCAACTTATCAATCATTTATCTTTGTAGTGTCTGATTTACCTCAGTTGACTGATCATCCTCTGTTAATTTGTATCATGTGACCATAGGTGTACTGACTGGTTTTGAATCCTCCATACCAAAGGTCTTCAACACTTCTTTTATGTACTTTGATTGAGTAATGTATATGCCTTCACTTTGTTGTAAAATTTTCAAGCCAAGAAAGAATTTAATCTCTCTAAACATTGACATTTCAAATTATTTTCTCATTTCATCAATAGATTATTTGCATAGATTATCATGAGCTCGAAATATGATATCATCAACAAAAATTTCAGCAATAAGAATTTTATCATTAGTTTCACCTTTCAAGTATAAATTATTGTTGTCACTTGTTCTAACAAATCCAATACTGATAAGATAGGAATGAAATCTTTCATACCATGCTCTCAGTACTTTTTTCAATCCATATAGTTATTTGTGTAACTTACATATCATGTTCTTCTAATTAGGATCAACAAAACCTTCAGGTTGTTCAATGTATACCTCTTCCTCAAGTATTCTATTCATAAATGCAGATTTGACATCCATTTGATAAACTTTAAATCCATTGTAGGCAACATAAGCAAGCAATATTGTAACTACTTCAAGTCTAGAAACTGGTGCAAAAGTCTCACCATAATTAATTCCTTCTTATTGTGCATAACCTTTGCATACAAGTCTTGCTTTAGTCTTAGTGACTTATCCATTTTCATTCAACTTGTTTCTGAATATCCATTTGGTTCCAATTATATTATTATCATTCGGTCTTGGTACCAGTGTCCATGTTTTTTTTAAAATTGTTTTCTCTATTTCTTCATTCATGGCTTTAATCCATTCATCATTTTCAAGTGGATCTCTAAATTTTAGGTTCAAATTCACAAACTAAGCATGTGTTGTTTCTTAACTTACTTTGTGTCATCATGCCATCTCTCCTGTCTCCAATAATCTGATTCTATGGATGATGTCTCCTCAAATATTTTGCAAGTACTAGTTCAATTCTTTGTTCTTCATTGTGTTCTTCACTTGGTGTAGGTTCCTGATCTTCATCGATAACTGTTTCTTGATTCTCGGTTCGTATAGGATGATGCTTGGTATCATTACCCTATTGCTTGGTAATGCCAAGTTGTTTCTCAGGTAGAGTGTCAGGTTTCTCAATGTAAGTAAATCTACCATAATCTTTAAGTTACTTTTTGTTTTCTTCATCATTTTTCTCAGTAAATTCATCAACTCTCACATTTGTACTTTCAATCATCTTGTTAGTAGCCTTATTCAAACAGCTATAAGCTTTAATTTTAGTAGAATATCCTAAGAATATTCCTCCATCACCTTTTGAATCAAATTTTTCATTTCTATCATCTTTTAGAATGTAACATCTACTTCCAAATATTCTGAAATAACTTACATTCAGTGTGTAACCATACCATAATTCATAGGGTGTCTTGTTTGAATTTCTTTAGTTGAACTCAGTTCAATGTGTATACAAAACTAAGAAATTCCATCCAATATACCTATGCAACATCCTTTTCAATCATTAGTGTTTTAGCACAATCAACAATAGATCTATTCCCCCTTTCAGCAATCCGATTTTGTTGTGGTGTCCTCAGTGTAGAAACCTCTCTCTTAATTCCATGCTCATTATAGAAGTTAGTGAACTCCTTAGAAATAAACTCACCACCTCTATCTAATCTCAAGCATTTTAACTCTTTATCACATTCTTTTTCCACTTTATCTTTAAACCATTTAAACATCTTAAACACTTCAAATTTTTCTTTCAAGAACATTACAGTCATCATCCTAGAGTAGTCATCAAAAAACAAGATAAAATATCTATCTCCATAATAACTCTTAGTTCTCATAGGACCACACAAGTCGGTACGAACCAACTCTAGAATCACATTAGATGAATAGTTAACGACATAGGCATTCTATCGAACAGTTAATGACACATGTACCAATGAACATGAAGAGGTGACTTCAAAAAATCTGAATATGAACCAACTCTAGAATAACTTGTTGGTCTTGCAAAGAACAACAAGTTATGATCATATTTATGTATGTATTAAAGTAGCCTAGTAAGTGATCAAGATAGTACTTTCATAGTCATAATGACAATCAAAAAGCATGAGGTTTTCTAAGTTTTTTATGGCCTTGAGCATTAGATCACCTCGCTGTATTTAAAAACTCAGGGATGTATAAGCCATTTTTCACAAAAGCAGTAGTAATTGTGAGCAAAGGGTCTCTAAGAAGTGATCAATACATAGTAATATCTATACAACAATATCCATGGTAATGAAAGGTGAGCCAATATAGAACATGTGTGTAGAAAAATCCATTATCCATGAGGGAATTAAGGGAGGAAATCAGTTATAAGATGGTGCTGCCACAATCATGTTAAGTATTAAAAATAAAAAGTAAAATGGTGATCCGAGAACATACAACTATGGGAAAAGATCCATCACAAGGTTTTCTGATGGCTTTGATATTAGAGTGAATGGTAAAGCAAATATGAGAGGACAAAGTTGAAGGCATTGCACCTTCATCACAATTTCAATAGCATATTCAAAGTTACAAAATCTGTGGATAGCTAAATGGAAAACAGAGTCAGACTATGGTTTCTAACCACAAATTTGAAGAAGGTTTCCTATAATCAGAGCACAATGCATATGATTAGTTTCATCTTCTATTAAAATGTGTCTTAATAGTGAGAAATGCATTCTATCAAGATGCAGCAGGCTTTCTACCTTCTCTGAAGTAAAATACCAAAGATGCTTACCATTTTTGCAATCTGTTTGGAGAGAACTTCAAAATGCAAGTCATGGCCTTCAAAATCCTTCAAGAAAGACCATAAAAATCCATGCAAAATCCCTCATGGTAGAGACAACAAAGATAAAAGAAGATATTCTGCAAATATCTCACAAAAAATCCTTCAAACCCTCATTCTTCATGGCAACTGCAATAGCAAAAAGAAAACTCCAAGCACAAGAAGCAACAACCTTCAAACTCGCACCCTCTACCTCATCCATGGTAGCACAAGGAGAAAATATCTCACAAAAAATCATAGTCAAACCCCCTATTTTCTCATGTCGACTGGAGCAACATTTCATTCCCAGCAAAACGAAATGCAAGCAATGAAAAAAATGAAGTGTTTTTAGGGTGTGAAATACCCTTATGTTTTTTATTAAGGTAAAATCAGGTTTTACATGGACCTGAAACCAGAGTTTAAAACAACATAAGATAGAGCAATAACGCAAAACAAAAAGGAACCCTTGCTGGAAAACCACAGCAACGAACACAAGATGTACAGTTCAAAAGATAAAACAAGAGACGAAACCTACATCAAAATATCTACTAGCCAGAACAAGCTAATATTCTTTAATCATTTCCTCCGCCTTCTTCTAGAGATCTTCCATCTTTTGGATGGTTTCTTGCAGTTCCTTCAGCTCTGTAGGTTTTTCAGGAACCTTTCTTTGAGTGCGACCTCTAGTTCTCATCCTTGGTCCTATATTTTCAGTTTCCTCTTCAATAGTTATTGTAGTTCTTTCCAGCATGTTTCTTTCCAGATGATTATGCAGCATTTTCAAGTTCATAACTGTCACCTTCAAACCTTCATTGCTATGATTCAGGACACCTGTTATCATGTTGTCATGGTAATTAATTTTAGTCTCTAAATTTTTCATCTTTTCTTTAACTTTCTTTTTCAACTCAGCAGTACCATCCTCTATAGACTTTTTATTTTTAACCTTATCCAAAAGCTCATTTTCCATTCTTCCC
Source organism: Chamaecyparis obtusa (assembly GCA_027943335.1). Classification (NCBI taxonomy): domain Eukaryota; kingdom Viridiplantae; phylum Streptophyta; class Pinopsida; order Cupressales; family Cupressaceae; genus Chamaecyparis; species Chamaecyparis obtusa. Next base: position 252,100 of record BSBK01005063.1, on the reverse strand, counting down.
ATCTTGGTCCTCATGTTATTCCCTTATGTGAAATACCCTTATGTTGCATGCCAAGAAGGAAGGCATTTTGCCTTATTTTATTTCTTCATTTTCTCCCGACGCAATGGCTCACGCAATACACTTTCTTGTATGCATAAGTGATTAATTTTTATCACTTCATTTCTTTTTCTAAAGTACCATAGTCTTAAAATATAAGAAGACTATATTATTAAAATGATAGTTTATAGATCATTTTAATAATATAGTTCAAAATGTAATATATATATTTAAATTTTTAAAAGTAAATAATAAATTTTAAATTATTTTAAATAATTATTAATAATTCATTTATTATTTATTATTTTCAAAAATATTATTAAATTAATAATGTTATTAAGTGATTTTAATTATCACTTAATAAATATTATTAATATAATTAAATATTTATGAAAATAATAAATAATAAATTAATTATTAATTATTATAAAATATTATAAAAGTAAACGATTTATAATCCATTTATCTAATTAATATCTCTGATATTTATTAAATAAATAGATAATAATCGTTTAATATTTATATGCAAAATAAGATTTTTATTTTTATCTTTTAAAAATCTAAGATATTTTACAAATGCTATGACCAACTGCTGATGTCTAGAGATAGACTTGAAATTTCTAAATGGAGTTATTGCTTTTCAAATATTTTTGAGATCTTTTGAGAGATAAGGATGAATTTTTGGGTGGAAAATTATAAGTTTGAGTTGAGACTCATTTATAATCACCTCTGGTTTTATGCAGTTTTGAGAGCCTTGTGACTATTTTCAGTCCTTTTTCTCATTCTGTTTTAGCTTGTAACTCATTTTTGCAGATGCGGGAATACATTGGAGATCATTTTTATGCAGTATTTTGCCTTCCTATTTATTGTAGATGTTTTGGTGCAGTTTACAGTTGTTGTTAAAAAATTGTCATAGTTTTGTGTTGTGAAAGTTTATCTTTCCTTCCTAAACACATAATTTCTCAGACCTTTCTGTGAAATACTTATGCATGAACATGAATTAAATAGGTTGTGTGAGTTTATGATTTTATTTAGTTGTATTTTCAGGAATCATTCTTTTGTATGCTGCAAGTTCTAGTTTGGTGCATCACCCTTTAGGACTTAGATTTTATTTCCTATTATCCTTCTATCCCTTTTCCTTAGAAAGTTAATTTTTGGAACTTTAGGTGAAGTATCATATAGGAACTGGTGTAGAATCCAGAGATTCATTCCAGCTATAGGTTACCCACAACCTTGGAGTGTTTCCATGTTTCTCGAAGTGACTGAGTTTCTGGAGATTAGTCAGGGTGCAACTTTTAGAGATTATAGTTTTTGGCATGCCCGGTGGGACTCAGAGCTAATTTTAAGCTCTTTCCAGACTTCATGTATTATTGTTGTTGGTGTGTACAACATCAACTTTGGCCTTCAAGAGGCAGAATTATGACACACATGGTGACTCTCAGAAAACATCTATTGGTTTCAAGAAGATAAAGTGTTGGCATGTGAAAAAACAAGTTGGTTTTTTCTGATTTTCAGTGATTCAATATTTTTTCCAGCTTATTTGAATGTTTCAACATGAAGAAAATTTCATCAAAGCATGGCTTACCATCATCCTTTCCATGAAAGTACTCCCCATGCATCATCCTATCAACCATATTAAAATAGCTATACTACTGGTTTCATTCAAAATGACCTTATAATAGAAAATAGACAACAACCTCCATACGCTTACCACCCTCCCACCCCTGCTCAAGCTTCCTGGCAGCATGCCTATGTATATCAGAAGCCCCAAGATAGCCATTTTGTTGATTTTCAAAATCAGTACCAGCATGTTGCACACATAAACCTAGATGACATTTTGTCAAACTTCTAAGAGAAAGCGAGGAATACAGATAGAGAGCATGAGTATAATAGGCAACAAGACAAGATTTCCTATCAAGCTTATACTCATCCGGAAGAGGTGGAGGATCAAAGGAATGAGTAGGAGCTTCTTGCTAAACAAGTTGTAGTCAAAGAGGAAAAAAAAAAGTAGTTGTTGTCATAGGTACAAAGGCAGCAAACTGAATCAGCCATTTGTGCCCCAAGTCAACTTGTAAACAAAGAGGTTCCTAAGCTTTTGTTTCCAAGTTATCGGTTAGGTGATTCTCCTCATTTTCCAAGTAATTATTCAAGATTTGAAATTCTAAGTTTTAGGGGTCATAGTCATTCCAATAAAATAGAACAACCCATACATGATTCCATGATTGAGAAAATTTATCTAAATCAATTCCTTAACCCTCAGATTAAATCTGAACTTAACCATCAAAGTATTGAGCAACCATAGTAGCCTTCTTGGACCAAACATCTTGAATTTACAATACCAAACCTTTTAAAGGTTATTCCATGTGAGCCAATCCATGATCAAGGTGCTGAAAATGATGTTTCTACCCTTAGTTCAAAGTAGGATGATAAAGTGACAAAGGCTCAAGAGCAGAATGATGAACAATTTCCAATGGTTGCAAAAGAAGAGGAAGCTGATTCAGGAGAAGATGCAATATTTTGGGCTGATGAACTTCCATTTTTGGTTGAGCTTTCTACTTTTGTGGAGTAGTTGAATGAAAATGAGAAAGAAAAGGGTGTTAAAGAGGAGATTTCATTTGAGTTGTTGAATGAAATTCCTGGTTTTGTTGAGCTAGATGAAGAGAATATGGTTGTGATCACCTCAACAACAAGTTTGCCACAGCTAGAGGGTATAAATCATGATGTTAATTTTCTAGTTTATGAGCTTTGTATAGAAGAGGAAGTTGTCCAAGATGAGGAAGTTGACAATAACCTTGCAAAGAATCTTTTGTATTGCATCATAGAAGATTTTTGTGTAAAGCTTGATGATATTGAAATAGTTGTTCCTACGAACCTTCTGCAAGAGGATATCTTTGATGAGCTATTATTTTTCCTATCAAAGGTAGATGGTCCTTTGACCATGGAAGAAGAGTTAACATGGCTATCAATTATGTAGGAATGCCATGATGAACCAGAATCAAATGAATAAAATAAAGAAGCCAGTGAAGAAAGCTCTAAGTTTGTGCTCTCAAGAGGTTGCTCAATTCGGTGCCTGGCTCATATGGAGACAAGTGAGAAGGCCTCATTTATGTCCGCACCTAAGTATGAGTATGTTGATGAAAAATATCAAATGCAGCATGTTGATTCATTACAAATTGGCAATATTTTCAATCAATGTGGTACATTAAGTGAAATCATTTTCATCTTTTAGGAAATATTGCATAAGTTGGTTAAATGTGTTTCATTTTTCCATCTTCCTATATTTTCCTATGGGCGTGTGCATCATTGTAATTTGAAGAGAAAATAAATTTACTTCATCCAACCAGTAAATGGTTTTGTTTAGCATGTTTTGTTGCTGGTTAGGCTAGGGTAGGTTAGTTTTTCAGTTTTCCCTAAGTGTCGTCAAGCACGCTTAAATTAGTTTTAGTTTTAGCTTTCCCAGTTTTCAGTAAATTTCCAAGAGTTTTCTGATCTATCACAAGTGAGTTACAACCAATTTCAAAATTTGATTTGAGTCTATTTTTTAGTATTCCAAGAGACTTTGTGCCCAATGGACTATTTTAGGCTACTGGTCTTAATGTTTAGTAGGCAAACATCTAGCAGAAATCGCCAAAAATATTACCAAAATTTTCACTTAAGATCAATTTGGTAGAGCTATCATGTTTTCAAGGAAAGGTACATTTTTACTTCGTGTGTTTCTCAAACCAAATGCAATAAATTTGAAAAGTTTGATACATGATTAAATTATTACATTAAATGAGGAAAAGATCAAAATAGAAAAAGTGACACTTTGTGAATCTTTTATGAGAATGTAATATTTTTATTCATCAAAGTTATGTATTTAGGCTCCACACAAGCCGTGAAACTAGTTAGAGGTTGTTCACTACATTTTGTTTTCAAATAATGCATGATTACATGTACAAAAATAGAAGATATAGGATGCATGAATAGGGGCTATTCATTTCCTAAAATGATAGGCGTGTGTTGGATTGTCCCCTGATATCTCATTTTGTTGAGTCTCCTTGATCCTTGTATCCTTATTGCCTTGTGTCCTACAAAAATGTGAAAAGATAATGGGTTAGAACAAGAATATAGTTCTAAGCAATGACTGGTCTAAATTCATATTTATCCTACCCCCATATAGTCATCCATTATTGTAAAAACAAAATGTAGTTTTATTCTAACATATGTGTTCTATGTGTAATATCTATGACTTTGATTAGCAAGTGGACGTAAATGTGGCCCCCACAAGGGTTTGAGCCTAGCTTGCTAATAAGAGACATAAATATAAAGAGATATCAGATGATTACATACATGTAATAGTGCTTCTATAGATAAGATATCCATAAATCAGTCACAAAGAACATTGACATGATTGTCTAAGAGCACTAGAGGCTTCATTTTTATTGTGTTTTCAGTCAAGCTAAAATAGCACAAAGTTTCTTGCTAAGAACAAGAAGTTATGATCAGATTTATGTATGTATCAAAGCAACCCAGATAGTGATCAAGATAGTACTTTCATAGTCATAATGACAGTCAACAAGCATGAGGTTTTCTAAGTTTTTTTTGGCCTTGAGCATTAGATCACCTCGTTGTATTTAAAAACTCAGGGATGTATAAGTTATTTTTCACAAAAAAAGTAGTAACCTGAGAAAAGGGTCTCCAAGAAGTGATCAACACATAATAATACCCATACAACAATATCCATGGTAATGAAAGGTGAGCCATTATAGAACATGTGTGCAGAAAAATCCATTATCCATGAGGGAATTAAGGGAGGAAATCAGTTATAAGATGGTGCTGCCACAATCATGTTAACTATTAAAAATAAAAAGTAAAATGGTGATCCAAGAACATACAACTATGGGAAAAGATCTATCACAAGGTTTTCTAATGGCTTTGATATCAAAGTAAATGGTAAAGCAAATACGAGAGGACAAAGTTTAAGGCATTGCACCTTCATCATAATTCAATAGCATATTCATAGTAACAAAATATGTGGATGGCTAAATGGAAAACACAGTCAGACTATGGTTTCTAACCATAAATTTGAAGAAGGTATCTTATAATCAGAGCACAATGCATATGATTAGTTTCATATTCTATTGAAATGTGTCTTAATAGTGAGAAATGGATTCTATCAAGATGCAGCAAGCTTTCTACCTTCTTTGAATTAAAATACCAAAGATGCTTACCATTTTTGCAATCTGTTTGGAGAGAACTTCAAAACGCAGGTCATGGCCTTCGAAATCCTTCAAGAAAGACTAGAAAAATCCATGCGAAAACACTCATGGTAGAGACAACAAAGAGAAAAGAAGATATTCTGCAAATATCTCACAAAAAATCCTTCAAACCCTCATTCTTCATGGTGGCTGCAATAGCAAAAAGAAAACTCCAAGCACAAGAAGCAACAACCTTCAAACTCACACCCTCTACCTCATCCATGGCGACACAAGGATAAAATATCTCACACAAAATCACAGTTAAGCCCCCTATTTTCTCATGGCGATTGGAGCAGCATTTCATTCCTAGCAAAATGAAATGCAAGTAATGAAAAAAGTGAAATGTTTTTAGGGTGTGAAATACCCTTATGTTGCGTGCCAAGAAGGAAGGCATTTTGCCTTATTTTATTTCTTTATTTTCTCCCGAAGCAATGACTCACACAATATACTTTGTTGTATGTGTAAGTGATTAATTTTTATCACTTCATTTCTTTTTCCAAAGTTCCATAGTCTTAAAATGTAAGAGGACTATATTATTAAAATGATAATTTATAAATCATTTTAATAATATAGTTCAAAATGTAATATATTTATTTAAAATTTTAAAAGTAAATAATAAAAATCTTATTTTAAATAATTATTAATAATTCATTTATTATTTATTATTTTCATAAATATTATTAAATTAATAATGTTATTAAGTGATTTTAATTATCACTTAATAAATATTATTAGTATAATTAAATATTTATGAAAATAATAAATAATAAATAAATTATTAATTATTATAAAATTATTAAAAAAGTAAATGATTTATAATTCATTTATCTAATTAATATCTCTGATATTTATTAAATAAATGGATAATAATCATTTAATATTTATATGCAAAATAAGATTTTTATTTTTATCTTTTAAAAATCTAAGTAAGATATTTTACAAATGTTATGATCAACTACTGACGTCAAGGAGATAGACTTGAAATTTCTAAGTGGAGTTATTGCTTTTCAGATATTTTTGAGATCTTTTGAGAGATAAGGATGAATTTTTGGGTGGAAAATTATAAGTATGAGTTGAGACTCATTTGTAATCAGTTTTGGTTTTATGTAGTTTTGAGAGCCTTGTGACTATTTTCAGTCCTTTTTCTCATTTTGTTTTAGCTTGTAACTCATTTTTGCAGATGCGGGAATACATTGGAGATCATTTTTATGTAGTATTTTGCCTTCCTATTTATTGTAGATGTTTTACAGCAGTTTACAGTTTGTGTTAAAAAAATTGTCATAGTTTTGTGTTGTGAGAGTTTATCTTTCCTTCCTAAACACATAATTTCTCAGACCTTTCTGTGAAATACTTATGCATGAACATGAAGTAAATAGGTTGTGTGAGTTTATGATTTTATTTAGGTGTATTTCCAGGAATCATTCTTTTGTATGCTGCAAGTTCCAGTTTGGTGCATCACCCTTTAGGACTTAGATTTTATTTCCTATTATCCTTCTATCCCTTTTCCTCAGAAAGTTAATTTTTGGAACTTTAGGTGAAGTATCATATAGGAACCGGCCTAGAATCTAGAGATTCATTCCAGTTATAGGTTACCCACAACCTTGGAGTTTTTCCATGTTTCTCGAAGTGACTGGGTTTTTGGAGCTTAGTCAGGGTGCAACTTTTAGAGATAACAAAAATCATGAATCAAATAGAACACAAAGAGAAATAAGTCATAACATGTCTCGGTCATTTTAGTTTAAGCGCGATGTGAAAATAAAAGATAATCACTGACTCGCTAGGACTCATGCCTGCAAGTGAGAAATATCGCATGATCCTAGATTGCATACGAAGTATTGACTAAATATAACATATCTAATAAGTGTTAAGAAACACTCGATGTCAACAGAAGGTAGTGTTGAGAAACACAATTTAGGTTGGGTTACTAAAAGACACCATCACGCACTAAAGAAGTACAATTCATGCCCCCTAGCCCTAGACAAAGATCAATTCCAGACCAAGGAGATAAGAAAATGAGAGTCAAAAGTGTTTGGAGCGCAAAGCAATAAGTTGATAGAATAGGTGCATGAGTTTCAAGTAGTGTCTGTTTCTAGGTTTTCACCACTTGGAAGAATTATTTATTTTTGCTACCAAGGTGCCTGTTTCTAAGTTTTCACCAAGGTGCAATTTTTCTTTTTTTTTCTGATTCTTTTGATCTTTTTATTTTTATTTTTTTATATTGATGTATCAAAGTGCCTCTTCATCAGGTTTTCACTAAGATGATCATTTTTACAAGACTTTTTCTTTTTAGGATTTTGTTAGGATCATATATAGCAATTTTAAGGATTTTTTTATTAAGATATGTACAAAGATCTTGTAGCATCATGCGTAGAACTTCTTTAGATGTAGGATGTTTATAGGTTCAGGGAGCTATTCTCCCTCAGGTGTAGGAAGCTGGTAAGCACATGATCCAAAGGCAATAATGATTATGTAGGGACCCAACTAGTTTGGCTCAAATTTTCCTTTTTGTGCTCTATTATGTTGATTCTTTGGATTCTCTCTTAAGACAAGATCTCCAAGCTGAAACTCTCTAGAATGAACCTTCTTATTGTAGCTTTGTGACATCCTTTTCTGATATACCCTCATAAGGTCAAATGTAACTTTTCTTTGCTCATCCAGAAGTTTTAACTCTTATATACGTATGATTCTGTAGTCATCATCAGTAATAAGGCCTCTTAATGAAAATCTTAAGGAAGGTATCTCAACTTCAAGAGGCAAGATGACATCATATCCATAGACAAGTGCAAGGGGCGTAGCTCCAGTTGGTGTGCGGATGCTAGCTATATAAGTCCATAATGCAAGATTAATATGCAAGTGCTAATCTATCCCTATCTTATTAACTGTTATGTGTAAGATCTTTAGTAGTGTCTCGTTAGATACTTCCACCTGGCCATTACCTTGAGGGTAGTAGATTGAGGACCAGTGCTGTTTGATCTTGAATTTCTTGCATAGTTATTTGAGATCCATTATCAGTAACTATGGAGGAAGGTATGTTGTAGCGATAGATGATATGATTGACTATGGACAAGGACACTTTTTTCCTATAGAAACTGAGAGAGGAATGGCCTTAACCCATTTTGTAAAGTATTCTATTATAGTAATGATGAATTTATGTTCACTAGATGAATTAGGGTGGATTTGGCCCACCAAATCAAAAGCCCATTATTGAAAAGGTCAATGTGTAATAGAAGGGACAAGTTACATGCTTGGAACATGAATTAGGTTCCCAAGTATCTGACATTTCTTGCAAGATTTAGCATAGTGCACAACATCTATCTACATAGTAGGCCAATAGTAACCAACCCTTAGTAGTTTTTGAGCTAACGTGAGACCATTAGCATTGTGGACTTTAGCTAATGCACATTCAGAATCATCTTTCTCTCAACACCTAAGAATTGTTCCATCTAAGCCTTTCCTAAACAAGTCATCAGAGATGATGGTATAACAAGAGGCATTGCGAATGACCTTTTATTTCTCATTATGGGTTAAGTTGCCAGGAATGATTTGGTCATAGGGGTAAGAGTAGATTTTGGCATAGTGAGAAGAGTCATGACCAATGATAGTGAAAATCACATGGTTGTCAAGAGAATTATGGGAAAGGTAGGGTAGTTTTTCCACTAGGAATTTGTTAGGCCATTTTCTTGTCATAGCCAAAATCCTATGAAAATGGTCTTTTCCTTGCAAAATTTTGTGAAATTGTCTTGCCTTGGCTGCAACTTATTTTTATCTGCGAAGAAAATCTATAAGGTTTCATGGCCTGTACCCTTAGCCAGGGGTAGTTTATGATGTCATCAATCTTCAGTTCAAAGTGCATGTGCTCATTTGAAAAATCCAAGGAGATATTGCCATTTTAAGGTATGCAAAACTAGGGTTTATCCATGCAAAGGGTTTCAAAAAATTGCCTAAGTCTAAAAACCCTACCTTCATTCTATTTTTGTGTTACCTTTTTTGACCACTTAAAATCTTAATAAAGCATGTGCTTTATTTTACCATCGGATGTGGCCATGTTCCTTAAGTTTTATCTACCTAAGCCAGTGCCCCTTTAGTTTTTCCCAAATCTAAAGTCTCGATGGCTTTAATAATTAGCTAAAGTCCTAAGTGGTTTATTTCCCTAAGGTTTCGACATTATATTAAGGTTTCTAATATCTCACTGATCAGATGGTTGTCATTTCTTTGCAAAGAATCTTTTCATTCTTTGCGATCATGCAACAACCATTGATCTTGTTGATAAGTCAGCGTAGCTATTAGGTGGGGCCTTTTCTTCTAGTTATATCCTAGCTGTTGATCAATCTTCATCATGTGGTTGCTACATCTTCACATCCTTTCCATGACATCAACTTCTTTCCTTTGCGATCTTGCAACCGATTGCCACCTATCTGATGGGCCTAGTTGGTGATGAGGATCCTATCAGATGATGAAGATCCAATGGTTGTCATGTGTTCAGAAAGGAAGGCTTTTCTCTTTGCAATCTTGCAACAACCGTTTGATGTGACAAAGACTGACAGATGGATCCTGTGCTAGATAGACCCAAGGTGTTTGCTTCTGATTGGTCGCGAGGATTGATGACTTGGCGGTTGTCAGTGGGGCCAAGGTTTTCAGTGGGTATAAAGATATGATAGCTTGTAGAATATCCTACGACTGTCATATCTTCACGATGGAGAAGAGCTTGAAAGGTATATTTTCATGAAGTTGCGACAATCATATGATTAAAAGGCTTATAAAAGGTGGGTCCTTTCACCAAATATGCTAACATGCTCATTTGTCATTGGTCGAGGTAGCGGTGATGTGGAGTTTGTTAGTGGGACCGAGGACTCGGTAGGATTTAAAGGGATGTCGAATGTCAGAGGATCTAACGGTTGTCGTGATGCCACAAGGAAAAGTTGCATGAGGGCTAATTTTTATGATTATGCGACAGTCATCCAATGGAAGGACTGATAAGTACAGTGGGTCTGATGCCAGGTACTGCTGATGTATTCAATTTTCATTGGTCATGAGGATTGGTGACTTGGAAGTTGTCAGGTGGGGCTGAGATCCTATAGGTTTTAGTGCACCATAGATCTTCCATGATTTGATGGTTGTCGTGACTTCGCATAGCAGAGATACACAAGGTTTTAGTCTTTGTGATCTTACAATAGCCATTGATCTTTTCCTTTAGTGAAGATCAATGACCATGTTTTAAAGGGTTGATGAAGACTTGTTGACTGTTATGTGATTAAATAAGAACTGTCCGATCTGTCGGGAAGGGTAAAGATCATTGACCACATTTTAAAATTTCTTGAATGATCATTGCCACTAGAAATTTGAATTATTTATGAGTTCTCTATGAGTAAAGTACTGGTTATTCAATGTTTGGGCAGCCAACCTGCCTGATTTTATCTTGTTCACTGTCATAGTATGGTTCAGAGGTGATGATTGACTACAGAAGATGTCTATGCCATGGAAAATGGGTGAAACAGTCATTCAAATTATGTTTCAGGTGAAGTGAATAGAGGGTTAACCTAATGAATTTCTAGTTTTTAGTGTACCAGTCAGAGTTATGGCCATAAATGAAGATCAATTTTGGATCTGACTATTCCGGATTGCTTGGTTTTTCTTCCCTATAGTAAATTCTTGATTGAATCTAGTTGTTGAGGTGGTTGTAGACCTAATTTTTCCCTAAATGATGTGTAGCTTGTTGCAATCCTTTATAAGGATTTTCAAGATCATTTAGAAGGGTTCCAATTTTTGGCAACCTGGAGGGGTTCTAGTTCTAGGTTCTTTTCTAGTTCTGGTTCCATGAGTGGTTCCTTCTTGTAAATATATTGCCTTCTTCTCTACATATAAGGTGTTCCCTCTTTCCTTTCTAGCTTGGAGAATAGAATATAAATTTTAATGGTCTATTTTATGAATAAGATCTCAATGTTTTCATACTACTATCATATTGTCTTCATTTGATTCTTGAACTTGTTGATTAAAGCACCAAGCACCAAGGGTGTTGTAATCTTTATATTGTATTTCCAAGGTGTCTACAATAGAGTTGTTTTCATAGAAACAACTGAGTTTAGGACTAGTTTTCAGATGTGTATGAGCTGGGGTATCAAGGGTATTTCATGCTTGTCTTTCAGTGGATGCTGATTAATCTATTGCTTGTTCCTAGGTCTCTTCTAAGGGGAGGGTTAAAATCATTTGAATGGGTGATAGCATATCTGAGTACACAAGTGGATTGCTAAGTAGGATTTGATCAATGGTGTATGCTTGATGTATAGCTCTTTGTTACAGTGATTTATTTGACTTTGTTGCCCATTGGATAAGGTACTGGTCTATGAGAAACTTAGGGTATTTCAAGGGTCTATTCAACCCAAAAAACATAAACTCAATCAAATGAAATACTTTTCCCTTTCATGTTGATAGGATTAGTTTCTAGTTTTTAGAATCATTCTATGTAAGTAGGATGTTGCATAAGACTTAGTGATTCATTGAGGTACAAGATACCTATAGGAGTCTGAAAGCTATTCCACGGTCATATACCTACAGGCCTGTTGTTTGATAAAAGGAGTTATGTGTGTGTAGATGAGGTATACCCACCTAAGTGATGTGGAGCTCAAAGTGTAGGAGGATCATATAGTTGATCCTTGTTAATTGGCCCTTTTTCTTGTCAGACTTTGGAGTGGTTATTAAGAGTCAGTGACATTAGTTTGTTAATCATAGTGTAAATCTGACTATGGGGGAAAAAGGAACCAATAGAATTGAAGTCTTGATTCATTTTATTCTAGCTGTAAGATATAATCTAAGGTGGCCATAGCATCAACCACCCTATTTCTAGCTCTAGGAATCTATGGAAATGTGACAAAAGAGAAGTAGCTTTTTAGGTCATCAATCATCTTCTTATAGAGAATCAATTTCTCATCTTTTATTTGGTAGTCATTATTAGTCTGATTGATAACAAGATGAGAGTCTCCAAAGATATGTAGCTCAAAAATCCTCCATTTAATAGCTAGTTTGATTCCATTTGTCAAAGCCTCATATTTTTCTATGTTGTTTGTGAAAGGAAACAAAAACTTGCAAGACTTAGGAATAGTGTATCCATGAGGTGAAATAAATATAATTCTAGCTCCAACACCATTTTGTGTGTGAGATCCATCAAAGCATATTTTCTAGGTGTGTTCGGTCACATACATGATGGAAGCATCAGAAAAGTCAATCTGCATAGTAATATTATCTGGTATAGGAAATTCAGCTAGTTGATCAACAATTGCCTATCGTTTTATAGCTTTATGATTGATGCATTCAATGTCAAATTTAGAAAAAATCATCATCCATCTAGCCAACCGACTAGTAAGAGTAGTTGTGTTTAGAAAATATTTTAGGGGATCAATTTTGGGGATAAGTTGTGTAGTATGTGTCAGCATGCATTGTCTTAGTTTTTGAGATGAAAACACCACCACAAGACAAAATTTCTTGATATTATTGTAATTAATCTCATAGGCAACCAATGTTCTACTGATATAGTATATAGCTCTTTCTTTTCCATTTTCATCTTGTTGTGCTAGTAATGCCCCCAAGGATGTAGCTATTGTTGAGATGTACAAAATGAGAGGTTTCCATGGGATGGGAGGCATTAAAATTGGAGGTTTAGCCAAGTATTCATTGATCATTTGTAAGAGACTCTTTTCACATTCTTCATTCTAGGTACATGTAGCTACTTTGTATATATTTTTGTTGAAAGGTTGATCTTTGTCAACAAGTTGAGATATGAATCTCCAGATAGACTGAAGATGTCCTTCCAGACTCCTTATTTGACTTATGTTCATAGGAGGTGGCATTTCCATTATTGCTTGGACTGTTTCAGGCTCAACCTCAATTCCTTTTGCTGAAATGATATACCCAAGTAGTTTTCCTAAGGTGATGCCAAAAGCACATTTATTTGGATTCAATATGAGCTGAAATTGTTCCATTCTATGAAATATCAAGCTTAAATCTGCAATATGTGTATTCCCATTTTTAGACTTAGCCAAGGTATCATCTACATAATCTTCCATGTTTTGATGCATCATGTCATGAAAGATTGTGGTCATAGATATTTGATAGGTATCTCCTACATTTTTAAATCTAAATGGCATGATGATCCAATAGAAGGTTCCCCATGCGCATGTGAAGGCACTTTTTTCTTGGTCTTTAGGTGCTATTTTGATCTAATTATATCTTGATAAGCCATCCATAAGAGAGTACATTTCATAGCCCGTCGTCATGTCCACTATCATGTCTATGTTAGGGAGTGGAAATACATCCTTAGGGCATGCTTTATTAAGATCTTAGAAGTACGTGCATACACAAATGGACTTCTCATGTTTAGAAATAGGGATAATGTTTGAAATCCATTTGGCATAGTCAATGGCCCTTATGAATCCAGTAGTTAAGAGTTTTTCTAATTCTTCTTTGACCAAAAGAGCTATATGTGGATGCATCTTATTCGTAACTTTTGTTTTACTGGCTTGATACTAGGAGCTATAGATTGATGATACATAATGAGATTAGTGTCAAGCCCTAACATGTTTGAATATGTCCAAGAAAATTTTATCTTCTTTTCTTTGAAAAATTTAGTGAGCTATTATTTCTCATCTACTGACAAAGACTGAGCTAGATGTATAGGATGTGGTGCTTCAGTTGTCCCAAGATTTGCAGCTTGTGTGGGCTCTATCAAGACTGAAGATATTTCCTAAAAATAATTGAGTAGGCTACTGAGTACCTCATCTTTGGGCACCTCAAATAGGTTTTCACCCTTAGATACGTCTTTTGTTTTTACTTTTTTTTGGTTATAACACCGCCACAAAGTGGTTTTCACCATTAGAACACTTATTCTTTTTCATTTTTATTTTTATTTTGTGACTAAGGTACTTGATATCTATGTTATAAAAATGGTCAGTGCTCCCCTCAGGATTCATGGCATGGATTAACCGCCTCATTTATCTTCTATAAGTCTAGTGGTTGTATCGAGCATTAATAGGTCGATCTTTTGGTGCAATGACAACCACTAGTAAAAAGTGGTATCAGAGCTTGGTCACAAGTTCAAATCCTCTTGGGTAATGCTGAGGGGGAGATTTTTGGAAAAATGGTCAGCGCTCCCCTCAGGATTTGTGACATGGATTAACCACCTCATGTATCTTCTATAAGTCTAGTGGTTCTATTGGGCATTAACAGGTCGATCTTTTGGTGCAATGACAACCACTACTTGTAACAATCTATCTCATTCATATTTGTTGCTTGTTCACTAGTGGAAAAAACCACATGTTCAATGACATTAAGGTAACAAGCAGTTTCATGGTCGTTCTAAAAGTTAGGTAATGCAGGTGGTAAGTTTTGTTGCAACCAATCAATTAAGTCAGGGTACATAAGTAGGAGGGAAGGGATGGGCTCTAAGGTATTGATATGAGGGGAATCATCTCTAGGGACAAGGTATTCAGAGCTTATAAGGTCTCCTTCAAAAGTACCTAGATCGATCTGATTCCTAGCATTGTCAACTTGATCAATGAAAGCGATATGTAAGTTTGACTCATCAAGCCCTACAGGTGACTCATCTAATACATTGGTTTGGCTAGTATAGGTTTGGAGAAAATCTATGCCTATCTCTCTTGACTCAATTGAGAGGACATCCCATTCAGATTCTTGTGTTTCAATATCTATGTCTCTCTGTAGTAGTCGCACCATGTTTTTGTAGATACGCTCCCTATTAGGATCCTCAACTTTTGATTCTTCGTTGTGGTGAGATGTAGAAATTTCATCATCATGTTCAAGTGGAGATCCTTCTTCATTCCAAAGGATAGCAATAGAAGAAATAAAGTTATTTTGATCTTGATAAAAATGGGAGTAGACAAAGGTTCTTCAGATTCATTATTTTCTAGAGATGGGTCAAAAACTAGTTGTGTATTGGAAAATCCTAGTCCAGTTTTATCCTTAGATTTTATCCCATTAGTATGACTCATAGGCTCAATGATAGCATGTTTCTTGTCACTTAGAGGTCCATGACCAGGATAACCCATTTTAGCTAAGAATTCACATCCTTTTCCATATTTCTCAGGAGATACTATAGCATTAAGTATGACCTTTTAGGGTTCTTTTCTTCGATAGATCCATTCTCTAACAACTTGTTCTTCTCTCTCATCTTCTAAGAGTACTGAGGACTGAACAAAAGTACCATAGAATGTCATGGTAGAATATGAATATTTGTTATTTTTTTAAGGTTTCCCATGAGAGCGAGGGGAAACTGGGAGTGTAGCAATAGTGTCAAGTCAGTACTCTCCCATTCCAAGGTTCATCATTTTCAATTTTCTCTCACAATCAGAAAGAGTGGTCTTATTTTCATTGGCAACACTATTGTTTGATACCAAGGACTCAATAGTAAGTGCATTAATGGACATGGAATTATCTCCTAGGATAGAGATCTTAGTCCCATTGAAAGGAAATTTTATGCACTGGTGATAAGTACAGGGGACCACTTGCATGTCATGAATCCAGGGTCTCCCTAAAAGTATGTTATAGGAAAGAGGAATATCAAGGACTTGGAACATCACCTCTTTTTCTATTGGACCAACCTGAATGGTTAGCATAAATAGTCCTTTAGAGACCTCTCAACTTCATCATAAGCCTTGATAGTGGTCTTCATTCTAGTATAAATAGTGAATTCTTATAATCCCAACTACTTGATTACATTAAAATAACATATATTCAACCCAATTCCATTATCTATCAACACACATTTGACTCGGGTTCTATTGATGTGAATCTCAATGTGTAAGGCGACATTATGTGGATGGTTTAAGGATTCGTCATCTTCCTCTGGAAAGGAAAGGTAATGTAAAGCAGCGATATGGTTGACCATAGTCTAGAATTGATTAGTGTCAATGTTCTTAGGGACATTAGCTATATGTAAAGATTTCTTTAATATTTCCTTGTGTGTAGGTGATAGTTATAGCAAGTCAAATATTGAAATTTGAGAAGGGGTTCATTGAAGTTGATCTACTAGACTATAGCTAGATTTGTTAGAAGTATAGATTTTCTTAGAAGAGGTTGTCACTTTGGAATTTGTTTTCTTTGAAGAGTTTGAACCTCTGAGCATAACTTTAGGTTGAATTTTGCTAACATCATTGAGGATTTCCCTAGATGAAGGAGAATCAACACTCCTAAGCATTATCATGTGACTAAACTCATTGGGAGGTCGGGGTTGCATGGAAGAATTAGCACTTCTTAAGATGACCTTAGGTACCTCATCAAGATTTGAATCATAGTTGGGTCCATTATCTCTCACCATATTAATACTTACATCCATTAGTTTGAGCATGTTGATGACATTGTCATTGTGTGTGTAGGTGTAGTTGATCTTGGCCCCTTCATCTTTCTTAGATGTTGATGTCTCCACTTTATCATATTTAGGTAGTGGTTCCTTAAAAGATTTGTGAACATAATTCTTGACAAGACCATCCACTCTGACTTTCCCATTCTCAATAAGGTCCTGAATGACATATTTTAGCCTTATACAATTATCAGTCTTATGTCCTTTGTTCTTATGATATTCACAATAATGATTATCATTCCACCATTTAGGTTTCACCTCAGGTTCATAAGGCTTAGCAAATTCTAGTAATGTGATAATTTTGTTGGAAAGCAATGTCTTGAGTATCACATCATATGAGTCTCTGAAAGGTGTACAATCACGCTTAGGCTTAGGTCCATGGAGGTCTAGTCTTATTAGAGTCATTGGTCTTTGTGGCTTCTTGTTTTCGAGTTGTTAAGATAGCACTGACCAAGTTGAAGATGGGCTCCTTAGACTTACATTCATCAACAACACCATTGTTAACCATATGCTTATTTTGTTCCAAGGCTTGTTCTTATCTTTGTTGTATATATTATTGGTGTTGGATTTCTCTTTGCTTAAAGTGATTTCACCTTTCTTGACCAAGACATCTTCTATTCGAAAGGCACTTGCAATCATGTCGTTAAAAGTGAAGAAAACTTACTTTTTGAGATCATAGTGCAATTCAAGAATAATATTATGGACAAAGATGTCAATCTTTTCATTTTCAGGGAGTTGTCGTGGATATATTGAGTACAAATTTCTCCATATTTGTTTGATATTGCATAAGTCAAGCATAGTTACTAGATGTTGAATATTGTAAGAATGTTGTTGTATGAATCTTTGCACAAGTTCATCAAAAGACTTAAGTGGAGGAGTAATCTTTGTAAACCATTAATCCATGGCTTGGCCACTTAGATTCCTAGGGAAGATTCACATAAGATAGGTGTTATCATGCATGAAATCCATACTTAGAGCATAAAAATATCTAACATGATCATGTGGATCTCTATTACCATCATGTTTGTCAAATTTAGGAATATCAATATCCCTTGGGAAAGGCATTATATATAAATTCTTGTCAAAAGGTAATGTGCATATAGATTCCACTAAAAATGATGATTTAGGTTTCTCTGCTTCTTTTCTTAAGCTTGATATCTCATCTCTCAAACATTGTATTTCTTTTCTGGTAACTTCTAATTCTGAGGGTTCTCTTTTCTGAATCAACCCATCAACATCAAAGTCATGTGGAAGCTTTAATGCTCTAGAAGCTAGATGTAAAAATTATTGGTCACCATTTTGTTCTAATGTCTTTAACATAAGCTTCTGGTAATGATCATCTAGTTGAAAATTCAGGAGCTCTTCTTCAGTAATTTCCTGATCTGTATTCCCTGATCAAGAATGTGAAGATCTCAGAGGAAAATCATATCCATTGTGTCGAGATCTTGGAGGAGATCTTGGTGGTGAATTATTTCCATTATTTCTATTGTAGAAATTGTTATTAAATTGTTGAGCCAATCTGACTTTTTTTAATTCCATGTAATCCTTTCTTTCTAATTTCATTTGTCTTAATCTTTCATTTTACTCAAAAATCTCATTGAATCATTTGTTATGCTCTTCTCTAGACATGGTGAAAGGTAGACTATTTTAAGATTTTGATGAGGCAATAGGTGTCTCACAAGTTCTATCAATGGTGCTTCCAGAAGGATCAAACCAAATTTTGGTATTCTCCTCTTCCTTGTCAAAGATAACTTGAGGGTCTTTGTCGTGATGATGTTGACGCCTAGTGGGAAAGGGTAATTCATCAAAGCTGACAAGGGGTTACTTTCCTTGATCAATTTTATATCTAGTTGTTAATGTAATGAATAAGAGTGTAAAGAGCCAATTAAGATGACACAAGATGACTTGATGTCTATCCTAGAAAAGAAAAGTGTTCACTTATCCAAAAGAAAGAAGAAGAGAGTAAAAGAGATAGATCAAGATGACTTGTCACGAAATGCCCAAGATGCAAGTAAGATCCCTAGGTACAACACTTGTGAATTGATTCAAATGATAAATTCAAGATAAGATAAGATAACCAAGATAAATTAGACAAGTGAACAACTCTACTAGTCAAGAACATAACCAAGGAATCTAAGTACTCCTTTTTAGCTATAAACAACTCATATTATGTCAATTTTAGACTAAGAGATAAAAAAATCAAATGTAAGCTTCCTAAACCAGTGAAGAGAAAATTTGGACTAAACCCACTTGGATAAGAACCTGGATGATAGATCTCAAATAACTAGGCGACACTTAAGCAGGAGACAAAATCTATATGACATACCCCAATGAAGCAAGATGGCACTTTAAGATCATGTGATACTTTGTATGCAGGTGGGGCGATATACCCCAGTATAGTGAGGCTATACTTCATTGAACTACATATGAAACTTTAAAGTGTCGTGCGATATTTCTCAGTAAAGGCAGGCGACATTTAAGCAAAAAATAGTGAAGGAACAATTTTGACTTAAAATCTTTGATTTGATCAATTGATTTGACTAATTTGGTAAAATGAAAATGTTTATTAGTAAGTTTAATGACATATTTAATGTTTTCAAAGCAATGGTGGCACATAGAGTAGTTTTAAAACAATCAAGAAAGGGACAAAGAAACCCTGCATGATACAAACATTTGTGAGGTCTCAAAGGAAAACTCCATGAATAGAACCATAATGTGTATGTTTAAATAATTTCCACTGGTCTTGCATGAATCAAAGACACATTAAGAAAGTTATACATAAGTTCAAGAGGGAAGTGCTTCCACCTTTTCCCACAACTTGATGTTCTTAGCCCCATGGTTAGGTGGTTGAATGACTTGTCCTAGGACTATGCAATTTATGGATCAATTGGAGAAGAACAATGCTCGACTCACATATCTTTCCATATTTCCATATTCAAGCTTTAGCATCCAAGGGAACACATATGGTGAGTGTCTTGGGGTGATCTAGGTAATCCACTTGGATCAATCCTTGCACAAAGGAAGTGGCACGACCAAAATGGTCAGCCTCTAAATCCTAGGTTCATAATAATGGTCTTTGTTCATGACTACCCATGTAGTTTTGCAAGAGGAATTAAGACCTTTTATCCCTACGACACCCAAAATGCATAGTATTGCAAGCAAGATTTAGACCTCTTGGCCCTACACAAGTTGAATGTACTTCCCTTGTAAACAAACACTTAGTCAAATGTAGTCTTGCTTGGAAAGATTTAGACAACTAGGCCCTACACTTGAAAAAATATTTAGAAGTAGAAATAGCCATGTCTTCCCTCTCTTTGGATTGAATGAATCATTTATTTATAGTGGGGTGGAGTAGTCAGGTTCACTTGTTCCCCACTTGGGTCATTCCCAAAAGATTGTTCTTTTGGCAGGCCTTCTAAAGGTAAATGCAATAAAGTAAATGGATAACTAATAGAGGTCTAGATTTTTTATTTTCTGTAAGGAAAAGAGCATAGCCTCTTACTTCATAATTTCTCCCAAGAACATCAAACACTTGTTCATTTACCAAAAGAAAATTGATTAAGCTAGATGTCTATAAAATTAAGTATATGCAAGCACAATGTTTATTTGTATCTCCCAAGGCAACCTACAAAATCGCAAGTTAGGGCATAAAATAGCATGTAAATAAGATTAATAGCCCTACAAAAAAAAATTGTTAGATTATCTTAAACCACCAGAAAACTTGAAAATGGAGGAAAATACAAGAAAACTCAGCCAAAAATTGAACTATGACAGAGAATAAATCTAGACAAAACTTCACAGTCTGCCAGGAAAATCGTACGAAAGTTCTCTACAAACCAGATAATATTTTAAACTGATGTGATAGTTTGTAAACAAGTCGTGCAACACTTTTCCAAAAGGAATATAATATTTCTCTGTATGACAAAGCTATATTCCAAAAAGTATGAAATGTCACCTGACAATATTAAGAACTTTCGCATGGGTATATGGTGAAATGTCGTATGGCTTTTTGGGCTGCAAAATAGAAATGACAAACCTGCGACAGCAAAAATCTGAAAATGCAAAAAATGGAGCTAAAAATGAATATCTAGCCACATAGTGGGCGCCAAAAATGTGTGATCAAAAGGTGACACACTTCTATAAACCATTTTTCTTGAGAGAATCCATGAAGAGGAGATCCCAACACTAGTACATTTGAGACCTTTTTCCAATGGCCGAACGTCTGAATTTAGATAGTATACTATCGATTAAGCGACACCACCCGACGTCACAGTTTTGTAGTAAAAAAAATTGACAATTTTGTTAGGCATCATAATTACGACAACCATGGCCGTGGAAAAAAGAGGATGCCAACAAAGCAAACTTGTCATCAGACCTATTTGTGGCCGTCGAAATTGGGACGCCTATCCGTCGCAAAAAATACAAATGACAATGACCCATCAGAATATTCTGACGGGTAGATGTCATTTGTAACTTGTTTGCTGATGGAAATGCTATTAATGCAATGGATATATGTCAGAAGTTTATGATGGATATCTGTTGTTTATGGTTTGTAACAACGACTATGTTATGCATGCAACAAACACGCGTTGGACATTTATGACAGATATCCATCGTTTATGGTTTTTTCTGACAATGATGTTGTTAATGCGATGACTGGATGTCGGATGTTTGCAATGGATAACTGACGCTTTTGTGAGGCCGTCATAGTTACGATGACAATCAATTTTTTTTAAAATATATATATATTTGTTGATTCAGAATGGTGTTCTTGCAAATCTGGTTCCTACTCGTGATTTGGTTATGGATCATTCAGAGATAACTTTGCAGTACATTCGATAGCGGCTCATGGATTATTGAGTCGAGTCTAGAGACTTGGATTTCAAATGGATCCTACCGAATCAAGACTTGTGACAGCGACGTCTCAAGCATAAGAAGCTAGTGCAGAGATCAGAGATGCATTCTTCCTGATGTGTTCATGGGATATATGTGAACCTGATTGCATTCGAATCTGATTCAAGTGACTTCTTGACTTCTTTGGTCTGAATTTGATGTGCTTCATTCCTATGGAGTGTAGTAGTGACTTGACTTGGAGTTTGAGTAGACTATGCATTGATCGGCTTAAAGACAGAATCAAGCCACTCTTTGCATTGTTGTTGAGATTAGGTTGTGACAGATCATTGGGATCGTCTACCATTTTTACCACAATTTTGAATGAGTTAGGTGTGATGTCAAGAGAGTGACGTGCATAACTTGCACATTGGAGATTTGTAGATCACTATGGTGTCCGTGATGACTTGGGAGAAGTCTTCTTCTTGGTGAACAGAGCTGAGAGACTTAGATTACAAAAAGTGGATTGTTTGATGCAACTTATGAGACATTGAATGCCTCCTCATAGCGGGTTTGCGGTGCGGTCTATGGTGTTTCTTTGCGACTGGGTTCTTGACAGAGATCTATTGATTTGGTAGCCATTAAGATGGATCGATATATATTTGCCGTACGTAGATTGAGAGCTTCTCTTTGTTTTGATAATAGTTTGACATTCTCTACTTAATAAGGCCAACCACGTGAAGGTGGAAGCTCATCTGACCCTTTCTAGGAGCCTCTTATGACCTTTTACAACATTTTAAGATCTCTAAGATGTATTCTTAGGGATTGTAAAGGGTCGTAAAGGGTCATAAGGGGTCCTGGGACACAACAGCTGAGAAACATAAATGTAGGCATCATGGTCACAATTTTTTGGAAACACAACATAATTGAGTGGTATACCCAGATGATGCAATGCAACTACTCCTCCAGTTCCATGTCTACACTATGTAAACAAAACCCAAAGATAAAGAATAAATTTAGAGAGCGTAGGAGGAGAGTGATAACGATTGTAATAATATAGGGACATGTATTACTTTGGTCATTTTCGCTCTCCTCCGCTCTCTAAATTTATTTTTTATCTATGGATTTTGTTTACCGCAGTGTAAACTTGGAACCAGAGGAATGATATATAGTTGTGTTGCATCGTCTGGGTATACCATTCAATTATGTTGTGTCTCCAAAAAATTGTGATTATGATGCCTACATTTATGTTTGTCAGCTGTTGTGATATCTACATTTATGTTTCTCATTTGTCGTGTTTATGTGCATATTCTTTATGTGTATCTACTAGAAATTCTATAAAAAAATTTAGTATCTACAATAGCCCTCTGTTAACCACATTTACGCATATGGTCCCAACAAAGTAGAGCACAAACTACATAAAGAAGGCATCACAAAAATATGATTTTTTCTTTCGCCATTGAAGCAATCTTGGTGGCACTAGCTGCCTCTTGATCCTTGCACAAGTTGCGTTCATTTCCTACATCAGGTATAGATGTAGATGGGGTAGATGTAAATGTGGTTTGATCGACCCACTGAAAGTATTGACATCCAATATTTCCCTGACAATACCAAATGTACATCAGTTCTTCATAAAATGATTAGTTGTCACATTATTTTTAAACATAAAATATAATATGTATCCAGACCTTTTTCCTATCTGGGCAAACCCAAAATTGATGCCCATGATTACTTGTTGAGCGTGGCATTTTCAACATGCATGGGTTAACACCACATTGACACATAGGCACATTGACTGAAGTCATCGATGCTATTTCGACAAATATTGCATTATCACAAATATTGCATTGTCATTATTTTGTTCATTCATACTAATTATAATTACAATAAAAAGAAACATACTAATGTAAACTTGCACATTTTTTGGCTAAGTCGAAGTCTTTGGTTTAAATCACTAGACACTCAAAACAAAATGACAAACCAAAGACAACCATGCAATTGTAAAGAAATGTAATTTTCTTAATCATGTCACTAATTTGTGCATGTCTAAATACTGGTGTCTTTCAAGTGATTTGATTCTTGTCATTCCCACTACAAATGAGAACAGTCTTAACTAGTGAGGTTGTTTAAGCATATAGAGATTAAATACACTCTTTTAGAATGAAATTTCTCTTAACAAAAGATCAAAGATATATAAGTAGGACATATAAAACAAGGTGAATAAGAGTAGTACATATAAAGCAATCATTAGAACATGCCAAACATCTGGCATAATTGTACATTTCATTCATGTCATTGATATTCTTCTTCATCCATCTCACCATCAAGATCATTGTCATCCACGACATCATCACCACCACTATTGTCATCATCGTCATCACCATCAACATCATCATCATCGTCATCATCATCATCATCCTCATCAATAGCAGCATTAGTAGAAACATCATCCTCATCCATAGCAGCATCATTAGAAGCATCATCATCATCAGTAGCAGCATCATCGTCATCTTCTTCTTCATATTCTTCTTCGACTAGCTCTCAATCATGATCTGGTTCTACATCATCTTCCACTTCTTCATCTTCCTCGGTATCTTCTTCCATTGCATTATACTTTATTGGTCTTCCTCTTGGATCATGTCTAACAATAAATGACCAACCTAGTTTATGTGGAACCTCTGAGTAAAATACCTGCTCACATTGGCTTGGAAGAACATAGGGCTCTTCTCCAACTAGCTCAAACAACCTTGTATTAATCATTGGAGATCAATTGTCATGTTCAATAACAGTTCTATCAAGATCATTTTTATTGAGTCGTAGTCTGTACCATTTCACAATGAAGAGAACTAATTTGAAGGAATTGAAGTCATAGTCAAGTATATCAACCAAAATACCATAGTATCAATTTTGTGACTCTCGAGAATGTAAGTCATTTCTAGATGAAATATTAGTCACTTGGAACACTGCACTTATCCCAGAATCACAAGTTCTCTTCATATCATCCAACTTTTTGATGCAAAATTTATAACCATTGCAAAACATAGCCTTGTGGTGTTTCACCTGCAATAATGTCAAACATGTATAAATTATTGTATCATGAGTTAAAAAACATACGATTGATTAATTAACAAATTTATAAGTACCTGGTGATCTCTTAAACCATATGCTAAATCTATTTCCTTTTGTGTAATATTGGGATTTCCATTGCGATGAGCTTGTATAACCAATGAAGACATGGATTCCCATGTTAATCTATGACCATCATGTTGACATCGTTCAATCCATGCCGTCATCCAATCTTGATTGTTTGCAATAAACAAGTGTATTGCATCCCACTCTTTAACAGCTGTACAAAAGTAAATAGATGACTTACAACATATTTATTTTGAAGTTTAAGAATTAATTTACTACAATAACATCTCATAATTTATTACCTTTCAATTTCCAAAATCTACCGTTGCCCACCAAGTACTCCCCTTCAAATTTTTTAATTGAATCGAGATCCCAAATGCAATCTATATGGGTCTTTGCTGCAAGATTAGGAGGATATTGAGTAATGTACACCATCATCTGGAATATCATATATCCCTCAACCATAGAGCTCTTAGGACGTGCTCTTTGTTATACCAAACCCTTCAAAAATTTCAAGTGTCTCTCAACCATCCACATTGACCTAGCATGTACAGGTCCACACAATTCAATCTCCTCAACTTTGTGTATGAGGTAGTGTTCTTGTGCATTGAAAAAAGCTGGAGGTAAACACTTTTGTATTTCACACATTAATCCACAAATTTTTTTCTTCCAATATTTTATATTTTCTTTATGGATTTCTTTAGATGACAACCACCTACAAGGGATTCAAGACATAAATATATAAATATGAGACTTTACGATATATTACTTGTTTGATATATTGAACAAATATCACTGCTTACCTCATGTATTTTTCAAGATCATATATCACTTGTTTGATATTATTGTCGAAGTTCTCTGGGAGAGATAGAGGTAGCAAATACTGCAACAATTGTCAATTGATCATTTTATACAATGAAAATTGAATGAAATTACACAAATATATTGTAAATACAAAAGACTATGACTTACCTTGATGAAGGTATGCCAATCATGTGTTTTCATCCCTAACTCAAAATCATTTTTCTTTGATATGAGATTGCTTATATCCATAGCAAATCATGTAGGAAATCAAATTTTTCGCATCACTTCTTTTATGGCATTACTTTGTTGCTATGTTAATAACTAAGGAAGAACACTTGCATTAATCTAGTCTCCATTGCTATTTGATTCAATGATATTTTTCATTGCATGATTGGAATCATGAATGTCACTACAAATTTTGCCAAGTTTTTCTTTGTCATGCCTTTCGTCCAATATTTTCCACAGTGTCTTTGTTACATTCTTTCCAATATGCATAGTATCAAACAAATACACAATTTGTAGATGCTCATAGTAGGATAGTCTACTAAATTCTCTGGGATAATATTTTAGTCCCTTTGGAAGCTGGTTGGTGATGCATTCACGACCTTCAAGATCATCAACTACATAATTAGCCAACAAAACACAATCAAAATATATAAATTTCAAACATCAACCATTACGTGGAATGATATTACCTTGAATTCTATTATATTCCAACTATCATAGGTGAGGTGTCATTCTTCGAGGCTTTGATGTAGTCTCTTCTTTTCCATTGAAAAGATGACTTTCTGCACTTCGATACTTATGATTTCTAGGGAGGAACTACCTATACTCATCAAACACCTATTTTCTTAAACTTTTGGAATGATAGGATTTCATCTTTGGACCACACATTGGACATGCAAATTTTCCCTTTGTTTGAAGACCTACAAGATAACAATAAAATTGGATTAAATATGTATATTTTTAGAATTTGAATTATTGCGTACAACTAGAATTCACCATAACATACCACATAAATGTGTCAACCTTGGAGCATCGTGAATTGTCCACACAAGCATTGCATGGAATTGAAATTATCTTTGTCCAATTGGTCGGGAGATGTCATACATAGTGAAACCATTCCATAAAACCAACAACTCGTTGATAAGAGGCACAATATATACATTCATATCTTTCACTTGGTACTTACCTAGTTGAATTAACAACAACATCAGATAATTATTGTGGCCATTTCACTCCAAGACTTATAATTACATGTAGATAACTATAAAATAATAAGATACCTGGAACAATCATTGCCAACATAATGTGCTCCCTCTTTATTGACATCTATGGAGGAAGGTTATTGTTTATAACAAAAATAGGCCACACCGAGCAAATGGATCTCATATCTCCATGCGGATTGACACCATCTGCTGCCAAAGAAAGCCTGAAATTTCAAGGTTCCTCTTTAAAGTGTGGCCACTTTTCCTCTATGTCCATAAATGATGAACCATCCATAGGCATTCGAATAATGTCATCTTGACTCCTGTCGCATGCATGGTAATCCATAAATTGTTCCAAGCTATTGCACCTGAATAATCATTTCAGATGTGGAATAATGGGGATGTGATGAAGAACCTTGCGAGGCACCTTTTTTGTCACTTGATCATCTCGATATCTGCTCGTATGGCATTCAAGGCATTCTATTGCATTTTTTATGTTCTTTATAATAAATAATATGATCTTCAGGACAAGCATCTATTGTTTGATACTCCATTCCAATATGTTTCATAGTGGCACACAATTCTCAGTACAAGCGAGGGAGAATATTTGATGGTGGTAACAGAAAGTCAGCTATCAATCTGCAACAAATAATATAAGTCATTACTATAAACAATCTTAATGGTACATGTTTCACATTTTATAGACTATAATGACATATATGACAAACCTTAACATACGTGACATTGCTATGTTGGATAAACGATTCATAACCTTCAAATTCACCAACAATAATACAACAGAGAGAAGAGTAGATTGGGAGCCTTTGTAAAGGGCCGTGTTTGCCTTCTCAAGTAGAGGTATATCATGGACATCATCAATGTCATCCTCATCATAATCATCATCATCAGCAGCAACAGTATCACCAGCAGCACCAGTACCAAATGTTTCAACGATCAATGCATTCATACCATCATCTTCAAATGTGTTTTCCGGTGCATGATCGTCATATTCCATGGGATCATCTTCTATGTTCACACTGGGGAGATCGACCTATATAAAAATGATGATAATCAAACCTCCTTCCATGGTTATTATGTATATTAATTGTGAAAACAATATAACAAATAACTTACCACTGGATTATAATCAAACCCCCCTTCCATGTGACCATTCTTCCTACAATGACTCTTTGCTGTTTTAATTTTGATTCTTCTTGTCTTTAAGCTGTTACAACTCTTGCATGGACAATAACATTTGTCATTTCCTTCTCTTTGAAAGTTAGACAACAATCTAGCGATTGTCTCCTTATTTTGATCGAATTCCCTTGTATTATCTGACATGATCCTTAATGTGTATATCTGCAAAACAAATTGGAGATGCCTCCTTTCATTAGCTTCATGTCACCTTCTCATAGCTTCTCATTTTTTGACAAATTTCACCAAAATCTTTGTAGGAAACCAAGTAAGGGGTATTCTTGAGTTCAAACACATTGAGTTGCTACAACTGAATTATAAATCATAAATTCACTATAAAATTAAAATTGAATAGGGACATAAGTAAGACATTTAATGCATTATTACTTCATCATGATGATAAAAATTTCATTGGCTCAAAACACATAAAAATTCAAAACAGTAGGATATCTTAATCTTTATGAGCTCAAATTCAAAACAGTAAGTGCATTATTTTATTACCGATGTCCCTATTTGATCTAATAGCATCAATATAACAAACATAGCACCAACCAATCAAATAGGGACATGAGGTGCTCAAACAGTGAGCTCATAAAATAATATATTTAGTCTTAATAAAATCTTATAAAACAACATATATTGTGTGAAGTGTTTGATCTCTCTTTATTTGTTTTATTGTTGATATTCACTATGTGGTACTCCCCATTTATGATCATTTCATGAGGAAATGTCTTGATGGCTTGCGGGCTGCAAGCTAGGGCATCGTGCATTATTTATGAGCTCACTATTTGAGCACTAGCCAATCAAATAGGGACATGAGGTGCTCAAATAGTGAGCTCATAAACAATGCATGATGCCCTAGTTGTAGGTAGTTATCTCTTCTATAATGATGGAGGAGTAAAAGGTAATGATCAATGAGGTTGCTGCTACTAGATCATACATTAATACACTTACTATTTTGAATTTGAGCTTGGACATCATGTAATGTTATTGTTGTCATTGCATGCTTGCTGATGTTGTGCACCATATATTATTTTATACACTGTTTATTTTAATGAGATTGTGAGCTATTGTAGTTGACTATATTCTTTTGGGGTCTGATCTATTGTAGTTGTTTCTTTTTTTTTGAATCATTATTTACAATTACTTTTGATGCAATATTTGTGTGAAGAACAAGAACAAAATGGTGAACAAGTGTATTTAACAAAGATAAACATGACACATTTTGTTGGGCTGATTGGATTGGCCTGGTACCATTTACATGGCCTGGTCAGATATTAAACAATTAGCTCATGAACAATGTTAGTATTAAACAGTGAGCTCATGAACAATGTATGATGCCCTAGCTTGCAGCCCGCGAGCCATCAAGGCATTTCCTCATAAAATGATCATAAACAGGGAGTACCACATAGTGAATATCAACACCAAAACAAATAAAGAGAGATCAAACACTTCACGCAATGCCTTGAAGGTAATAGAAACGATGCCCTAGCTCTCAAAGCTCTTAGGTCATCAAGCATTCCAAATGAAAAGATGTAAACAATGCTAGTATTAAACAGTGAGCTCATGAACAATGTATGATGCCCTAGCTTGCAGCAGCTCGCGAGCCACCAAGACGTTTCCTCATGAAATGATCATAAATGGGGAGTCCCACATAGTGTATTATTTTATTACAGATGTCCCTATTTGATGTCCCTATTTAATCTAATAGCATCAATATAACAAATATAGCACCGACCAATCAAATAGAGACATGAGGTGCTCAAATAGTGAGCTCATAAAACAATATATTTAGTCTTAATAAAATCTTATAAAGAAACATATATTGTGTGAAGTGTTTGATCTCTCTTTATTTGTTTTGTTGTTGATATTCACTATGTGGTACTCCCCGTTTATGATCATTTCATGAGGAAATGTCTTGATAGCTTGCGGACTGCAAGCTAGGGCATCATGCATTATTTATGAGCTCATTGTTTGAGTACCGACCAATCAAATAGGGACATGAGGTGCTCAAACAGTGAGCTCATAAACAATACATGATGCCCTAGTTGTAGGTAGTTATCTCTTCTATAATGATGGAGGAGTGAAAGGTAATGATCAATGAGGTTGTTGCTATTAGATCATACATTAATACACTTACTATTTTGAATTTGAGCTCAGGCATCATGCAATATTATTGCTGTCATTGGATGCTTGCTATTGTGCACCATATATTATTTTATACACTGTTTATTTCATTGAGACTGTGAGCTATTGTAGTTGACTATATTCTTTTGGGGTCCGATCTATTGTATTTGTTTCTTTTTTCTTTGAATCATTGTTTACAATTACTTTTGATGCAATATTTGTGTGAAGAACAAGAACAAAATGGTGAACGAGTGTATTTGACAAAGATAAACATGACACATTTTGTTGGGCTGATTCGGTTGCCCTAGTACCATTTACATGTCCTGGCCAGATATTAAATAGTGAGCTCATGAACAATCATCCTACTACTTACACTACAATTTCTATGTCCACTTACAATAATAAATTATAGAGTTTCACTGCAATTTCTATGTCCACTGCCATTAAAATATATCACTCCTCCTATTATATAGGCATCCTTCTCATTAAGTGTTGCCATTAAAATATATCACTCCTCCTGTTATATAATGTATATGCATACTTGTTTAAAAAGCCATACTTGTTGCTCTTAAATATTATTACCATTTCACTCAAATTTACATGACATTAAAGCCAAGCCCAAAATGTATACATACGTGTAAGTATAAGAGAAGCTAAATTCTGCAACTATTGAAAAAAAAAACTATACCAATAGCAACTTACGAGAAACTATACTTGTGCTTACCACACTATACCTCAGCATCATAATGCTTATCATTTTCAAGCTTCAGCGAGGCTTCATACCACGCAGCGTCTGCAAATTTGTATGCAACACTAATTTAGGCTAGAGGTAAACTACATGTGTCATGTAAACAACATGGTTGAATTCAATCTCTTTTGCACATTTTCAAGAGTTTTCCCACCAATAAAAGCGTAAATAACGCATTGAACGTAATCTATGAACACTGTGTAGTATGAAATCTCGCTGAAGCTTGAAATATATCACTCCTCATGTTATTGTCAAAATTAAATTCAAATATTTCTTAAAACATTTATTCTTGTAGAATTAAGATATCCTTATCTCAATAATAAAACAATCTTGCATAATAGCTTTTGAATCACATCAACACACACCCATGTTCTGTAGTGTATGGCTTGACTATGCACATGCATAATTGTAGATGAGGATCAGTAATAGGGTGCACAGGCATTGCTTAGATCCTTTGGATCTAACCCCATCGTTTCCTTCCTTGTAGGTTTTGGATTGTAGAAGAGCATACTGGATTGAAGCCTAGGTCAACACTTCATTACTTCAGGCAATGTTTGGTACCTTCATTATTTATGTTCATTCACTTATAGGATGGAGTGGGAGAAGTGATGTAATAACCAAACTCATCATAATAATTTTGAGACATGCTGACTCGTGGATGAGTTGGATAGGGATGAAGGATGAAGATGGATTGGAAGACTAAGGCTTTGGATTTAGGATGACTGAGAAGCTCATACTAGGATTGGACTTGGCTCAAGATAGGAGGAAGGACTGACGCTGGAGGAAGATAGAAAGGGGATGGGGGATGACCAAGATAACTCTGCTAACCTAGGATGGGAGGACAAGACTGGACGCGAGATGACCAGAAGACCATGATTAGGAGACTAGGATGATGGGATTCTGTAAGCTTGGATGAATTTTGGATTTGGATTGATTGGTTTTGATGTGGAAAAAGGATTTGGTGTGTAGAACTCTTCATTTGTGTATGTTCAACATATGTTTTGCACTGAGTCTGAAACTTTGAAAACACATCAAGCATGAACTACCTAGAAGATAGGCTAGTATCAAAATATTTTCCCACAGCTTGATATCCCAAAAATGAATACAGATGGTGAGTAATCTTAAGGTGATCCAGGAAACCACTTGGATCGATCCTTGCACAAAGATTTTGATACCTTCAGAAGTAGATCAAGAAGCTTTTATTTTATCAAGTGTATAGTTTGATCTGTGGTGTCCTCCCAATTGGTTTGTACGTGTGTGACTCGCTTAAGTGCCTAGTTGACCATGTCGAAATAGTAGGGATATTCACCTACCTTGGGCTACCATCAACACACATCACCCAAGCTTGAGGGGATGAAGCAAGAGTTTTCTCAACGCTTTATTTCTATACCAGTCGGGGAAGTACCAGTTTGAAGTCGTTCTCCAAAGAGAAAGCACTTTTCTCTTTGGATAGGCTTGTCTAAAAGTGAAATAGTTGAACTCGTTCAAGTTCAACTTCTTTCACATTACTTAACTAACAAGGCTTTTGCAGAAATTGGAAACTTTTAACAAACACACCAAGAAGATTTTCATTTCCCAAATTGATTAGTGAGTTTGAAATGAATGCTTTCAAACACATGTGCTTAAGACTTTGATTTTTTCATTCTTTGGAAGACAAGAAAGCTTTTGAAGAACAATTGTAGTTTGGTTTACTTTGGCATTCAAGATTGAGTTGTTGCTTCTTAGAAAAATTGATTTGAACTTTGAATTTGAATGAACTTTGCTTTTTTTTCCAATCTTTAAGTCACTCAAGATTTGTTTTTTCTTTAGGACTGAAAGTAAACGACTCTTTGCACTTTGGTTCACCTTTTAGTTTCACTCAAGATTTGGCGTTCTAGCATTCAATTTTAGACCAAAAAGAGATTCTTAGATTGACTTTATGCATGAAAAATTTAGAAAACATTTAAGATTTTGTAACAAGACATTTGTTTTTACTAAAATTAAAGTATTAGGACTGATTTAGGAATGTTTAGGAACCATTAGGATTGTTTAGGAACTGAATAGGAAAGAGATGCATATTTGCTCCTAGATTGCATGAAACCTTGAAATCACTTTGAAATTTTGCAAATGAAGTTCACTTTAGCTAAGAATGCATTGAGTTGGATTTAGGAACATTTGGACTTGATTAGGATTGTTTTAGAACCAAATAGGAATGAAATGTAGATTTGTGGTTCTTTTTATGCACCCAAAGTTTGAAGTGTTCCTAGCTTGCATGAATGAATCCTAAAACCCTAGATTTGCATGAATGAGATCCTTTTTAGCCAAATGAAAGGTATTAAGGGCAAGTTTGATTATTTTAGGACCAATTAGGAATTTTTAGATTTGATTAGGATTGATAAGGAAACAAATAGGAAAGTTTTGCAGATTTTAGTTTTAAGGCATTCAAGAGTGATTTTGATGTTCTTTTTAAGCCCAAAAACAAAGTGTTTTGATTCCTAAACATGCAAATTGATTGGTTAGCCTTAAGGCCTTAGAGTTTTAGTGATTTATTTGCCTCCTAAGTGTACCTACAGAAAATGGGGTTAAAAACTAAAAAATCACAGTCAAGAGGCACCATGAAGCCCCAAAAAACTAACTTGCACCTTGATTATGGCCTTACACACGCCCCCTGTTTCCCATACGAGTAAACATGGCAGGGTGTTTTTATGTGTTTACTCGTACGAGTATTGGGTGGTC
Organism: Chamaecyparis obtusa; assembly: GCA_027943335.1. NCBI lineage: Eukaryota > Viridiplantae > Streptophyta > Pinopsida > Cupressales > Cupressaceae > Chamaecyparis > Chamaecyparis obtusa. The sequence continues at coordinate 218,701 of BSBK01005063.1, read as the reverse complement.
CCAGTACAAGTCAGTATGACTCCTGGTACGAGTAAACAAGGCCAGCAGGCCTACAATAAGACAAAATTGCATGCAGAGGTCCCATACGAGTATTGGGCACCTCTGGTATGAGTATGTACCCATGCTCATACGAGAAACTAAGCCAAAGGAGTTTACTCATATGAGAATCCTCCTAGAACTTGATGGGAATGGTGAAAAGATGAGTTTTTTGCTTGGAAAACCCCAAAAAATATAGTTGTGAAGGCGTACAGGGTCCCAAAGGGCGTGCCAAAATGTGTTTAGAGAAAACCCAACTTGTTCGAAATAGGTGTAGACATTCAAACATTAGTCAGACAGTCTATTCCTAACATATAGTAAAATCTATTTGCAAAGACATTCAGATAGAGCTTCAACGAGAGCACCTTGTCACCGTTTGATTTGCTCTCGATTTAAGGATGTGGGTGTGCTCTCAAAACACATGAAGATTGTCCCTAATGCATATTAGGAAGGATTGGGATGAATTAGGAGCCATGAGAACCCCATAGTGGCACAATATCAGGTATAAAACACTTGATTTTCCCCTAGAGCCTCAAGGAGCCTAATGGAGCCAAGATGCAGATTAAGCTACAAATGCTTATGTTAAGATTGATTTTTAGCCAAATGAAGTGTGATGTGATGATAATACTATGCAAAAAAATGAAATAAACTATGTTTAATCCATTATGCTAAGCTAAGATGTGTTATGAAAGCTTGAAAGATGAATGAAATATAATAATTAGGATTTATTATGCTAAGTCTAGATAGAAATGAGCATGATAACAATGCATGAAGATAAAAACTAAGCTAATACTTTGCTCTTGGAAGGAGAAGTATTTATAGGATTTTCCTAAGGGCTTGGGTTATGAAGGAGAGTTAGGGTCAGAGTCAGGGTTTGGGGTAGAGTCTGAGGTATGGTTAGGGGTAAGGTTAGATGGATGAGGGTTAAGGGCTAGGGAAGTGTGCCTAGGGGACCAAGGTGAAAGATGAGACATGGGCTTCATTTATGAGGCTGTAAGAGCCTTAATGAGTGTGTAAGGAGTCATTAATGAGTCTGTAAGGCTCATTAATGAGGGGGTTTGACCAAAAGTCAAAGAAAATTGGATTAGGCTAAGAAAGTTAGGAAACACCTTCTAAACAGGTTTAGGAAAGGTTTAGGAAAGTTTAGAAAAATTTAGGAAAGTTTAGAAGGGTTTAGAGTTCTCTAGAAGAGTCTAGGGTTTTAGGCTTTAAATAAATATTAGATTTATTTAAGGGTTGTGACTTTATTTATCAAATAATGATTAATAAATAGGAGGAAAATCATTTAAATTTGATTTAAATGCTTTTGGGAGGGATTCTTTAATTAAATGTCTTTAATTAAAATAGGAGAGGAGATAATGACAATAAAAACTAATTAATCAATTAATGATGATTTCATAGGGATTTCTTTTGGCAAAGGCTTTTTAGTTGTCTACACATAATATATTATAATAATATAAAAAAAAATGTAAATTTATAGTATGTAATTTATCATCTACAATTTGAATTTACCTAGTAGTGAAGAACTTGTACTCTTGTATGTACTCTTTCTTTTTATATTAATTTTTATATATAAGAATACAAAAACACTAAAATAAAAATTCAATTTTAAAATATATAATGAACTATTTATAATTTACATTTATTATCTATACATGTTATAAATATTTATATTTAAATAAAATTAAAAATTAAATATAATTTATTATGTATGTAATTTATTTATTATATATTATAATATAAGTATTATTAAATCTTAGGATTAAAAATTATATTTAAAATTTTTTAATATTTAGTTAAAGATTTTAAATTATATTTATAAATAAAAGAGATCTAAAAAGATAAATTTAAATTATAATAAAATAATATTTAAAGTTCTAAATAAAAAATGAAAAGAAATAAATATGAAAAATAAGTAAAAAAGAAGCTTGTTAGATGTTTGACAACCATTAAAAAAAAAATGAACTCGTCAGATCTTTTCGATGGTCGTCATTGTCTTAGCAAGATTGCTGACAATCAACTTAAACCCTTTCATAAGAAAACACCTAACGACATAATAATCAATCAAAATAAAATTATAATTCATTTATAAGAAAGAAAGATGTGACATTCATTTTATCCATGTCACATTTTTCTGTCTCTAACCATTAAAAAATATTTTTTAATTAAAAATAAAAAATAAAAATTGCAAAATTTAAATTACAGTGATAAACTACAAAAGAGCACTAAACAATCTTCAACCTACCGAGAGAGCTCAAAAAATCTTCAACCTACCGAGACTATACAAAATCGATCACTTCAACTGTCCCCATTTTTACTCCCTCAAACAATTCACTTCCGCAAATCACATCCCTAGTTTTACCATCTCAAACAAATCACTTCAGCAAATCACATCTGCTGTCTGCTGTTTGTCATTTCCTTCGGACTGTCTGCTGTTTGTCATTTCCTTCGGAATGATTATCATTCACACATTCCGTATGAAGACCAAAATCATATCCTCTGCAACCATTGAAGATTAAAAACTGTTGGCATACTGTTTGACCTATGGCTCTAATTATTACGTCATATTATGAAATGTCATAGAATATTCAAATAAAAAGGTACTACAGGATAGACAAAACAATTTAAATGGCGGCCTATTGGGAATTGTACTATGTGACGCAAAAGCAGACAAATGTCTGGTGGCACTAAACAGCAACTTGGTTTTTTATTCCCTTACCACTATAGAATTTTAAAGTGGAAGATTGCTTTTTGTTCTGCTTTTTCCCATCTCAAGATTGTTTTTTGTCCTGTTTTTTCAGCTGACTTCTACAGAAGGGATTCGATAATCTTATAAACATACAATCAGGCTTATAAGTTGATTGAATGCAATTCTTCCATTTGGTCTTTAATGGAGAGAGGTGATTCAATTCATAGCGATGGACATGAGAATGATATGTTAGGCCCACTTCTTGCAAAAGAGGAGAGGGATGTATTTGGGGATGAGGAAGATGAATGGAAGTGCAGTAAAGCTCTAGTGTGGGAAGAAGTAAAGAAACAATGCTGGATAGCAGGGCCTATGATGTTAGTGAATTTATTACAGTTTGGCTTGCGGATGATATCTGTTATGTTGGTGGGGCATTTAGGGGAGCTTGCTCTCTCTAGTGCATCCATTGCTACTTCCTTCGCAAATTTCTCGGGCATCAGTGTGTTGGTATAATTCTAAAACCTTGCTTTGCTTTGGTTTGCTTTTGTTGGAAGAGTTTATAGTTTGAATGCTTTCCTGATATTATTTTCCTTCTTAAATTCCCAAAAAGATAAAAGCTTTAGAAAAGTTTGAAAAATTAAAGCATTTTCTCTGAATCTGGACTCTTTCAATTCCAGGATGACTGATGTCCTTAAATGCTTAATACTTGTTCCTAATATATATGATTCCATAGATCTTGAACTAGAAAATGGCGATTGTAAAGGGAAGAATTATAAGACATCAAATTGCTCTGTTTTATAGGTAAGCTATCCCCTGCAACACCTATTTGATACTTTTTTGGTTCTTGAACTGAGTAAATGTTTCTTAATGATGCACTGCTGTAGCAAATGGCTCTAATAATAAGCGGTTAATCAGGCACAATGGTTGTTTAAAGGTTTTGAAATGGCGTTGCAAGTTAAAGTGGATTTGGGGAAATGGGTGACCAGCCTGCTTGGAAATACTGTTTAACGGTTTGAGTATTCAAGTTCCAGATAGATGGATGAAAAATGAAACAAGACTAATTACACCTTATCCCCGACTTATTATGTTGATGACTATGCCGCTACCAAGTTTTGGCCACAGGTACAGGGATACTTTTGGCCCAATTTTTAGGGATGGTAGGGACGCCTACTTAAAAAAATAGATTTTTTTTTGAAAATATAGAAAAATTTCAAATATTCATATTATAACATCATTAAAGCATTCATCATAGACACTGTAGCATAAAGTATTATAAGAGAATTATGTAAAATGCCCAAAAAAATCCAAGTTTCAACTATAAAACGAGCAAAACATAGAAAATATATGGCTGTTCCTAATCAGCCGATACAATGGTAGGTCTGTATCAAAATCGAAACTCAAGTTTGAATCGCTGATAATATAAAACTGTCTTAGGCGATGGAACCCCAAGTCCCCGAAACATTTGAGGGTGGGGACGAGTCCCTGTGGAGCATAGGTTAATAATGATGCACAGTCGAAACATTATGTGCTTAAATTTTCTGATAAAATCCCAAGTACAGTCTCATATCATATGGCAGGCTTTTGATGTTTTCAATAGTTTTTGCTGCAGGTACTAAGGATTTTATCAATATTCCTAGATGATTCACTAAATTAACCTTCTCTTCAAATAGAACTGCTCAGCAGATACAAATATCGTTACTAATTTTGATCCTGTATTCGACCTTTTAACCCTAGCTCTAAGTTTTAGAGAACAAAATTCAACTTTGATCTCTTGGATGCTCACTTGGTATCGGAACATAAATTATTTTGAGGTTGGTATTCTGTTTTCATGAATGCACCATAATGCTACAAAGAAAAATGAGCGAGTCCATACTGATATTTTATCCATTATCCTGTGAAATGAACAATAGTCAACCCTTTCCTTATTTGATGAGATTTAGAAAAGCATTTTGGGGAAACCTAATAAAAATGTAACTTGATTCGGTCTGTGTGCCTGCCACACTGAATTGCCCCTAAAGATAATTTCATCAGTTATTATGGTTTAATTCTTTTTGGAGTGTTGAAGTCTACAGCAAGTATATTCAGAAAAGTGAAGATTTAAGTTTGTTTGGAGATCATGAATGCAATGTTGCATGGAAGACCAACTATTTTTCTCTTCATCTGTACAGATGGGAATGATAAGTACATTTGGAGACACTGTGTGTACAGGCCTATGGGGCAAAGCAATACCACCAGCTTGTGATTTTTTGCTCCTTTTTGTGTGAGCCTTCCGTTTGCTGTTGTGTGGGCATACATGGTCAACAATGTAATTGCATTTGGGCAGGATCCTTTTATATCTTTTGAAGCAGGGAAATATGCCAGATGGATGATTCCCGGTCTGTTTGGTTTTGCAGCTCTCCCTTGTGAGATTTCTCAGTCACAAAGCATTGTCTTTTCCATGATGCTATCCTCTGCAATTACTTTGTGTTTCCATGTTCCCATGTGCTGGCTTCTGGTGTTTAAAAATGGTTTAGGGATAAAAGGGTTGCCTTGGCAAAAAGAATATGCTTCAACGCCCCATATGGTAACAGCCCTAGAGTTCCATTTTTTAGGACAAATTTCCCCACTAAAGTGCTACTGCTATCGAAACCCTCAAATTCTCCATATGGGGAGTAATGCTACTCTTTTGAAGAATTCTTCATATTTAGTTCAATCTTGTTACAATCTCCTCCCATATAGGACTAAGACTAATCTTTTGCAGAATTCTCCATATTTGTTTTCTTCACTAATTTATAAGAGAAGGGTTCAATCTTGTTACAATCTTCTCCCATATTGACCCTCTTCTGAATTGTCTCTCTCCTGCAACTGCTCTGGAGTGAAGTTTGATAACTCTAGATCAAAAGCAAATGAAGAAACATTAAAATCTCTGACAATAGGAGAAACATGCATTGTGCAGTTAGTAAAGCATGGAAACTTGCCCAAGGGCTGTCTGATCTGTAGGTTGCGTGGAAAATAGGTGCCTGGACAGTCTTAAATCTTTAAGACCTCATTAATTAAGAAGAATGAAGGAAAGAAGCCAGAATATGAGGACGAGGAGAAGGAGAAGGAAAAGGAAAATAGTTGAATAGCGTGGAGGAGAAGAATGCAGAGAGACTGGAAAGAAAAAAGTGAAGGGAAATGACAGAGAATCATCTAAGGGTAAAGACAAAGGGGAAACTGTGCGAGGGTAAGAATAGAGGGGAAAATATGAGTGGAAGGAGGGAGAAGAAAAGGCAAGAGGGAATGAAAAAAAATGGGCATAGGAAAGAGAAGCCAAGACATGGGGAGGAGAGAAATGGGTGCAGCAAATGAAAAAAAACACTGTTGGGTGGGGGGGGAGGAGGGAGGAATGCAATGATACCGGGGTAGGTGCAGTATGGTGATTCTTGGAATAATCTTTCAAGATTTTGAAGGAAACGCCTCAAGAAATGGGGACTAAAGTAGTTGCAGGTTACAACAAGATGGATTTGTTTAAAATGAAGCGAGTAGGGATGCTCTGTCGAATGATATGGACACCCACAATAGAAAAAAAGGGAGAGGAATTTCTTAAGGGATGGGCGTGCAGAAATCTTCCATGGAAATGCATGGGGAGAAGATTGTGGAGCTTTGTAAACCCAAAATACATATGGGAACCAGCCACAACCAGGCCTTTGTTAAGTAGGTAGGAAGACAAGGGCAGAATTTCTTGCTGTGGCAGCCATGGTAGGAGATCCAATGCAATAGTGAGTGCACCTTGCCTCTTCAGCCATGTGGAAATCTTCATATGAAAGGCACCAAGATTTCTCTTTGTAGCTGTTTATTTGCCACGTAATATGCCAATATATGCCAATGCATTACTTTGTCATTGGACCATCCAAAGACAGATGCCTAGAGCTACCGTTGTATCTTTTGGATTAGTTGACATTCACTTGCCACCAAGATTTGATACGAGAATGGTTGCATTAGTCACCTCACCACGTGAGTAATGGTAACTAGAGCTAACTATTGTATCAAAGGGATTCCCTCGTAGTCATCTATAGCATCAAGGTGATTGATGTGAAGTGTTACCCATGATTGTGGTGAAGATAGCTGACAATATCAGTAAGATAATTAGTGGTATGTAACAGAAGCTACTTCTATCTAGATGGATAGATTTGTCACCAGTGGCTTCTAGGCAATTGAAGTTGAAATCCACTACATTGGTTGGTTTACTATTTGTGGAAATCCTTAGGATTGAGAACAGACCCACAATATAGTATGGGATGTATTGAATCCTCTTTTTAATTGTCAGATGGTATACTTGATCATGTGGAGTTGAGGATGGATCTCTGGCATAGTATGAAATATACTAAATCCTTTTCTTAGTTTTCGTCGGTGTAGAAGACATGGGAAAAGAATGGGACACACAATGTAATGTGCAATGAAACAACATTCCTTTCCTCTCTGGGATGCATTATGGACAAAAGATAGTTAGTCATTGTGGATGAGTTGGTCACTATTGTCTTTGTGATTTTTATATGAGTCAGTCACTATTTTATTTTTTATGTCTATATGAGCTAGTCATTATTGTCTTTGTGATGCTTATAGGAGTTAATCAATATATATTTGTGATATATGTTGGAGCTACTCATTGTGTATGTGATACATGTCAAAGTTAGTCGACATGTGTACCTATGATGTGTGTCAGTTAGTCAACCTGTGTACCTTTTGTTATGTGATGTAGACTCAAGACAGTCCTTGGGTGTATGATCTATGATATGACCCCTATGTATATGCATATATGTTTGAACACTAATCATTGAACTTGTTGAGTATTAAACCAACACCTGATGGTTATGGTTATTTTTTATTATAATGAGGCTATGTTAATAGATTCACTTAATTGATGGTAAGGGTTTATGAGAGATCTAAGATCTCATACAAGAGGAGATAATGAACTCCCTCTAACATTTTTGTGTGAACTATAAAGCCTCCGATTTACCACGAGAGGATAATAGGTAGGGTCATTGTGAATAAATACTCAAGGCTTACATGTGGGTCTATGAGCCACCCTAATAATGAGAACTTAACACTATTGAGTGTAAGCATATAACACTATTGAGTGTAAGCATATAGAAGGTGACATTATGTTATTGCCACCCTGGTGAATGAAGAAGTTTTAAAACCAACACTTCTAAGGTAGATGGAAATTGGTCAATTAAGTTGGTAATCCATTTTAAGAACGAGATGCCAACATCATTCTAGCAACCTCTAGTAGGTGAATTAATGGACGGTATGAAGATTAGGGAATCAATCTTAGGAGCATCATGTCGGACTATGGAGCATCATATGCTACACTCAAGTAGAGGACAACAAACAAGGGAATAACCACACATCCTAGATCTTGGTGGGTGGTTAGGTCGTGGCTGTTTGGTGCATTGGTTCTCAGCCACCCTTCCTACTAAAGTATACTAGAAACAGAGGTGGGAGCCCTCTATTCTATTGTTCAGAGCAAGAGTTGTGTCTAGAATTGTGATTCACATCGATCAATTAGGGGGGTCCCCTTAACACTAATGGCTTGAACCTCGACCTGATGGAGGCATCCAAGTATCTAAGTGGCATTGAATAAAAAAAATGGTGAGGGCCAAGGGGCAAATTTTTAACTTTGCCAAGAGATCTACTAAACTATTACATTATCTATTTATGTGCCATATCTTCACATGGGTAAGATGAATAATGAAGTGAGGAAATCAAGGGTTAGGGAATCAAAGGATCAAATTTTCTACAAGTAGCTAGGGCTAGAGATCAATTAAAAACATTTAATGATATTAGGTTTTGTGATCTTATTGATCTTAATGTTATTAGGTTTTGTGATTTTATTGACCTTTATAATTTGTATTATATCACTTTTGGTAGTGGATTGTCAAAGATATTTATAGTATTGAGAAAAATATGTAAGATTTATAATTTTAATAATGTACAAAATTATTGCTTAAATAATTTGCATCATTTATTAATTTTTTATATTCAAATATGTCTAATTTATTTTTAACTTGATTCTATTTAATTTTATTTTGTTAAGAGTACTACTTTAACAAAGTTTTGACATAGTTTACTTGACTAAAAATATCAATCAAGATAAAATTACTGTTCATCTAAAACAAGTAACATTAGTTATCATGCTGTCCACATTACAATGGTCACTAATAGTGCAATTAATATATTCAATTATTATGACTTTTATAAAAAAAAATAGCACACCTAATTTATTTAAAACTTACTATGTAATCTAATTTATTTGATTAAATTGACTGATAAAGGTTAAAAATTATTGGCATACAATTGCCAGGGTTATAAGGTCATAGAATATGTAGTCAAAATAAAAAGGTGTTGCTAGTAGAGACAAAAATAGAGACATCAAACTGGTGTATTTTGGCGGATACGGGTGGCGGCCTGTTGAAAATTTCATTAGATATTTGGCACAGAAGCAGACAAGTGGCTGTGGTCGACCGTCAATGTTTGATTCCCTTATCCGTACAGAATTTGGAAACTGTGATACAATGGCGGATATCTTATTGATTTTTTGTTTTTTATCATCTCTTTTGTACAGAGGCGATTCCATATTCTAATGTTATAAGCATACAATCCAGCTCATAAGTTGATTGAACGTAGTTCTTCCATTCGATCAACCATGGAGAGAGCCGATTCAATTCACAGCCATGGACATGAGAATGATATGTTAGATCCACTTCTTGCAATAGAGAACAAAGATGTATTTGGGGATGAGCGGGATGAAGAAGTGAAGTGCAGTGGAGCTCTAGTATGGGAAGAAATAAAGAAACAATGCTGGATAGCAGGGCCTATGGCGTCTATGAGTTTGTTACAATTTAGCTTGGATGTGATATCTGTTATGCTGGTAGGACATTTAGGCGAGCTTGCTCTCTCTAGTGCATCTATTGCTACGTCCTTCGCAAATTTTACTGGCTTCAGTGTGATGGTATGATTTATAAACCTTGCTTTGGTTTGGTTTGCTTTTGTTGTAAGAATTTATAGTTTAAATACTTTACTGATATACTTCTCCTTCTTAAATTCTCAAGAAGGAAAAGGCTTTGGAAAAAGTTGAAAAATTGACCCATTATCTCATTGTCTGTACTCTTTCTTTTCGAGGATGACTGATGTCCTTAAATGTTTAGTTACACTACATTATTTCACAGATCTTGAACTAGCAACTTGCCTCTGTAAAGCGTAGAGTCATAAGACATCAAACTGCTCCTTTTTATAGATAAACCATCCCCTGCAAACTATATTTGATATTTTTTTGGTCCTGCAACTGAGTAAATATTTCAGATTGATGCACTGCTAAAGCAGAATGCTTTAATAATAAGCAATTCATCGAGCACAATACTTTCTTAAAGGTTTTGAAATAGTGTTGCAAGTTAAGTGGACTTGGGTGCTTGCAAGTTAAGTGAACTTTGGTAAATGGGTGATCAACCTGCTTGGAAATATTGGTTATTGGGTTTGAGTCTGATGCAAAGAGTACCTAAGTGTCCTATGCCCTTGTCTCATAATTACAACCCTGTTTCTTTAAAGGAAAACAGTCAGAAGTTCTTTGCCCATCATAAGACAAATAAAATCTTAAGTAAAGTGGAATATAACTTGGATTTGCAAAATCAGAATATCACATAAATTGGAAATAAGAGAACATCAGAAAACTGGGTCATGTTGTTCATTCATATTCCAGCAAGAGATTGTCTAGAAAAACCAAAACTCCGTATCAAAGATCTTCCACTAAAAACAAAGAAACATCCACCAAAAACAAAATCTGCCTTTCACCCCCTAATTAGAAAAGGAAAAACCAAAATAGAATCTGTCCAAAATGAACAGATACAAACCAAAAAAAAGCACGAGACAGCAAGGAAAAGGCAAGGCAGTCGGATGGTGGGCCCAAGAATCAACCGACAATTACATTATCTTCCCTGCCTTTGAAAGGTTCTTAATCTCTGATCCAGAAAAGCCTAATCTTGTAAATATAATGAGATCTTCTTTAGTGATCCATGTGTTGATGAATCAGGTAAACCCACCCGTTTGACCAAATACATCTTGTAAATTTTGGCGGTTGTGGCAGCAATCTTAGTATCCACCGTCTTTCTAATGTGTTCTCTTTTCTTTTCTGTGACAAAGTACTGGTCAAGTCTCAACCCATTTTCATCAAGAACTTGTTCAGGACCAACATGGCAGGGTTAAAGATCTGCAACATCTAAAACATGACTAATATCCAAATCTTCAGGCAAATCTAACAAATAAGCACTCTAACTAATTTTCTTTAGTATTTTGCATGGTCCCACTTTTCTAGGCTTTACTATTTGTTATATGTGCCCCTAGGAAATCTTTCTTTACATAAATACAACATGACTTGCTCACCCTCACATATTTTCTCCTTTGGATGCAAATCGGCATTTCTTTTATATTGTTCACTGGTTAATTGTAGCTTGTGCTTTGCTTTTTGTTTTACTTCTTCTATATGCCATGCAAAGTCTCAGCATCTTCACTAGCCCATTTCCCATTTGGAAGATCAATAAGATCGAGTTGATCAACAACTCCCTTGAGATTGCTCCCTAAAACAACTTGTACAGGAAACTTACCAGTAGACCTAATGATGTTTGAGTTAAAAGAAAACTCACCCTGTGCCAAAATCAAATTTCACTGCCTTGGATAGTCACCAAGCATCAAAGCAATTCACTTGAAGTCTTGTTTACCACCTTGGTCTGCCCATTTGTTTGAGAGTAATAGGCTGAACTATACTACAGTTTTCTATCAAGCTTTCTTTACAGAGTCCTCCAAAAGTCACTTAAAAATTTTGTATTCTGATCACTAGTAATGGTTTTGGGTAATCCATGTAAGTGGAAAATTTCTTTGAAGAGAAAATCAGCAACTTTACTTGCATCTATAGCCTTTTTGCATGGAATAAAGTGGGCCATCTTTGAGAACCGATCCACAACAACAATAGAATCACTTCCTCGTTGAGTACAAGGTAAACCCAACATGAAATCCTCTGAGATGTCAATGCATAGTCCCTCACAAACATGTCAAGGTTTGTATAAACCTGTGTTTTATTGCCCTCCATTAGAAATTTGACAAACTCTACATCTAGAAACAAACCTATTTGCATCCTTCTTTAATTGAGGCCAAAAAAATTCTCAGTTCCCAAGTTCTAAGCTTTGTCTCTTCTAAAGTGGTCCCCTAATCCATTCGAATGCATTTCTTGAATCTGTTTTTTCCGTGTGGATCCTATAGGGAAACAAAGTTGGAGTCCTTTCCTGTTACCAACAAGTAATCTTCAAACAATTTACTCCTTGCAGCAGCAGGACTATTTACAATTTAGGACAGCAATAACTCTTCTGAAATAAGCATCATTTGCATATTCCCCTTTCATTTCCTCAAACCCAACAATCTCACTGGTCATTGAGACGAGTAGGTGGCGTCTTCTACTTAAAAGCATCAGCCACTACATTTGTTTTACCAATCAAATGTTGAACAACAAATGTATAATTCTGCAAGAAGACTCATTTGGCATGTTTACATGACAATTTGGCTTGAGAATTGATATATTTAAAAGCTTGATTGTCTGTCAACAAGATGAATTCTCTGTGCAACAAGTAGTGTCTCCATTGTTTCAAAGTTTGAACAATAACATATAATTCTATACCATAAGTACCACACCTCCTTTTGGCATCATTTAGTTTCTCACTAAAGTTGGCGATTGGCTTGTCCTCATCACCCAACACACCCCCAAGGGCTACTGCAAAAGCATCACACTCAATTGTAAAAATTTTCTCAGTGTTTGGTAAAGAAAGTATAGGGGCTTTAATAACCTTCTTTTTAAGCTGATCAAAACTTCTATCAGCTGCTTGAGTCCAAGAAAAAGACTTTCCTTTAGCATAATCAGTCAAGGGAACACTTATTCTAGTAAAATTTCTAATAAACTTCTTATAGAAGTTTACTAACCCATGAAAAATATTTTGTTTCGTGTAATAATTAGATGGGTAGGCCATTCAAGTATAGCCTTTGTCATGTCCCCTTCTTGAAATAGGATTAAATAATAAAAAAATAATAATTAAATAAAAAACATAATAGAATAATTAAAATTTAGTTAAGTTAAACAATTGGTCAAAAGGCATGAATGGAAAAGTTGTGTCTCTCTCAAATGGGAGGTATAAAAGGGACAGAAGAGAAATTCATTTGAGGAAAAAGGGAAGGAGGAAGAAAGAGTGGAGCATAAGAATTAACGAAGTATTAAGGGAAAGGAAAGGGAAGAAAATAAGAAAGTGACTTTCAAAAGGTGAAGGGCTGGGACTCTTCGAAAGGGTTGTGATTATGAAGGATTGTGACTCTTGGAGAGGGTTGTAATTATGAAGAGTTGTGACTTTTTGAAAGGGTTACAATTATGAAGGTTGTGACTCTTTGAAAGGGTTGTGACTCTTCGAAAAGGTTGTAATTATGAAGGGTTGTGACTATTTGAAAAGGTTGTAATAATGAAGGGTTGTGAGTCTTAGAAAATGGTTGTGATTATGAAGGGTTGTGAGTCTTCGAAATTGGTTGTGATTGTGAAGGGTTGTGACTGTTTGAATGGGTTGAAATTATGAAGGGTTGTGACTCTTCGAAAGAGGGACAATTATGAAGGGTCATGACTCTTGCCAAAAGGCAAACATGATGAAGAGGTGTGACCTCTCCCTCACATGGGAAGATATAAAGGAGAAGAATGATCAAATAGAATGGGGTAAAAAAAGAGTAGAGGAGATCTAGAGCAGATTTAGAGCATAAGTATAAGAAAAGATCTGAAATAAGAATTGAGAAGGAAAGAAGAAAATAAGATATGTAGATCTAGAAGAAGAAGAAGATATGCAGATCTTAAATGGGATATGTGCAGATTTGAAAAGTATTAAAGACAGATTCGAGAAGTGAGAAATAGGAAGTGAAAGGGGCAGCAGTTGCTGTCAAACATATGTATCTTTTCATAACCGAAGGGTGTGACCCTTTCATAAGGGCATTAACAAATGAAAGGATGTGACTCCCTACACTCAAAGGAGATATAAAAGAGAAGAACTTGATTGAAGAAGGGCATGAAATTAGAAAGGGAGATCAACCAAGAAAATAATATATTGTTCTCAAAAGCAACAATGAAAAGAGGCAACTCAAATCTTATGAAAGGTAGTGACCCTTTTATTTGTAAATTATAAAGGGGAGATCATTCCAAGCAAACATAAATACATCATCACTCATCAATGCATCACGAAATTAAGCAATCTATGAATCAACACAGGTCGAATCAAACAATCTATCAATTAGCAAAGATCAATTCAACAAAGTGAATAAACAAGCAATCAAATCATCATCAATCAATACACATCTTGGAATCAGAAATCAATCATCAAATGCCTATCAAATCAATGAATTCATCATTCAGACATCAATCATTCAAGTGTTACCCTATCATACTGACGCAGGATAGGTAAGGAGGATCCAATTAAGGACAATCCAAACATGCAGCCAAACACCACAATGTGGAATAACTCAACAAGACAATGTTTCCAACTGAATTTTCATTAACATGCCCGATTGTAAGGCCTTCCGGGTTAGGGCCAAATACAATCAAAGTATTTTTGCAATCTCTCTCAGCTAGTCCAGCTCTGAAACAATTAGCAACTGATGGAAACCCTAAGGCGGATCTGAACTTGAGCTCGCAAGCTTCTGAGCAATCTCCTTGTCTCCAAGCATGCAACCACTATCTCTGCTATTACAATCTATCAGATAACAATCTGATCTTCAAGATCTCGCAAGATCCAAGTCTATCAGATCAATCTTAATCTCCACTACTGCCTAAACAACTACCCAAACACTCCTTAAATACTAATCTTCAACCACCAGTCGGCTAGAAGAAACAATTAACTCCTAAGCCAAGTCGGCTTCTATTACAAACAAATATTAAATGCAACAATAGTCGGCTCTTAAATAGCCTTACAAACATCTAATTCTCCATGTTGGCCTCTAGATCTACATAGGAGAATACAACAAAAGCTACCAACAATAAATGCACCAAGTCGGCCAACCAAATCCTCAAGAACTCTAGTCGATAAACTAGAACTATCGAGCGCCAAAGAAACAACGGAGCACCAATGAAACAACCGACCAAGCCAAGCAACACCAAGCAACACAGGCATCACCGAGCACAAGTTCCATCGAGCGCTAGAGGTTTCACCGAGTTCCTTCAGCGACCGAGCTTCCTTCAATAACCGAGACCATTGGTTAAAGTTACAACCGAGTACCACAGAACCAAAACAACACACCTCCATGCAGATTCACCGAGTACCCTAGAATGCCCCTACATCAGACACCCCAGGTTCGAAAAGATGTTCTCATAGGCTGGAAGAACATCTTCCGGGATTCAGCACATAAACCTCGAACTGGTTCTTCACATACAAGTCCTCCAACTTTTCACCTTGCATACTCTTCCACTTTTGTTTCCTCTGTCTTTTCAAGTCTTTCCTTGATAATACATAGGCTTGTTCTCCATATTGATCATCATTCCTCTCAGGATTCGACAACTCAACTCGGCTACTAATACTCAGACCCTTCCTACCGAGTGTTGTATCCAGCAAAGGCATCAGGGAAAACTTCATGTCATCCTTCTAAATAGTAAACACATTCTTGACACAATCATACATAGCTCTGCAATCATACTGCCAAGGTCTACCAAGAAATATATGACAACTATTCATCTCCACAATATCACACAACACTAGTTCCTTAGACTGGCCAATCTGAAAATCAACAAAGCACTGCTCCCTCACTTCTAGAGCATGAACATCTTGTAACCAGTCAATCCTATAAGGATGAGGATGTTTCATTCTATTCAAACGAAGTTTCTGAACCAGGTCCTCAGCAACAAGGTTATCAGTACTACCACTGTCAACAATTACATCACAAAGTTTACTTCTAGACTTGCACCAAGTTCTGAACAAGTTACTCCTCTGACAAGGTTCCCCCTTTACACTGAGCAATGTTCTCCAAACCAGCAAGTTCTCAGATTCAGGTTCATTCTGAATGTTCTCATTTACTACAGTAGTCCTTCGGTCACCAAACTTCTTTTGTGTACACTCAAAAGAACGGTGTCCTTCACCACAATTATAACAAGTACCCTTAAAGATAACCCTACTTGTCTTCTTCAATTCCACAAGTTTCAATTCATCTTCACCCGTCGGTTTATCCTTCATCGAGTGATCAATCTTTTCCTTCCCTCGGGGATTACTATGCTGTCTCCTTTTCAACTTATCTTCTGCCTTCAGAGCATACTGATAAGCATCTTCAACCGAATCAATCTTCAGCATACCAAGCTCATCCTAAATATTAAATCTCAAACCATTCACATACCGAGCTACTTTTTCTTTACCAAGTTCTCTGTGTCCAGACCGAATAGTCAACTTATAGAACTCCTCGGTATAGTCCTCCACAGTCAAATCTTTTTGCTTCAGATTCTGCAACTTCTCAAACAAGTCAAGCTCATAGTCGGCAGGTATGAACTTAGCTTTCAATTTAGTCACCATCAACCTCCACCGATTGATCTTCATTTACCTTCATCTTCTCTATCTCTTTGTAATTCTTTCCACCAAAGAGCAACATGTCCTTTCAACTTAGTCTGTGCCAACCTTACTCTAAGAGGATCTTCAATTTCTTCTAGCTCAAAGAAGTCTTCTAATTCACTAATCCAATCAATCCAGTCCTCGGGTCTCAAAGTACCAGAGAAAGTAAAAACTTCCATTCGGTAACTAGTACTTAACAGAGCTCTAGATCTATGCAACCGACCAAATCTGTCTTCACCAGATCTGTCTCTCCGGTCATCTCCACTAGATCCAGCAGCTTCAAAGTCTTCAATAGCTTTCTCATAACCATCTTCAGTACCAAGATTCCTCGGCATACCAACAATAGCTCGCATGACCTCAACGATCATGTCATTCTTCATCAATTCCATCTCAGATCTAAAATCAACTTTAACCTTCTCTGTAATCTTTAATTCCACAGCATCACAGAGATCTGCAATCGCTCTAGGGTCTAATCTTCTCGGAGGCATCCTTCAAGATTTTCGAAAACCCAAAGCAATAAGTCACCAATAAGGTCCTTGTGCAAATAGCCTCAACTCGGAGATTGGTTTACACACTCAAGATCTTCAAGCTTTGATACCACCTGACGCAGGACAGGTAAGGAGGATCCAATTAAGGACAGTCCAAACATGCAGCCAAACACCACAATGCGGAATAACTCAACAAGACAATATTTCCAACTGAATTTTCATTAACATGCTCGGCTGTAAGGCCTTCCGGGTTAGGGCCAAATACAATCAAAGTATTTCTGCAATCTCTCTCAACTAGTCCAACTCTGAAACAATCAGCAACTGATGGAAACCCTAAGGCAGATCTGAACTTGAGCTCGCAAGCCTCCAAGCAATCTCCTTGTCTCCAAGCATGCAACCACTAGCTCTGCTATTACAAACTATCAGATAACAATCTGATCTTCAAGATCTCGCAAGATCCCAGTCTATCAGATCAATTTTAATCTCCACTACTGCCTAAACAACTACCCAAACACTCCTTAAATACTAATCTTCAGCCACAAGCCGGTTGGAAGAAACAATTAACTCCCAAGCCAAGTCGGTTTCTATTACAAACAAATATTAAATGCAACAATAGTCGGCTCTTAAATAGCCTTACAAACATTTAATTCTCCATGTCGGCCTCTAGATCTACATAGGAGAATACAACAAAAGCTACCAACAATAAATGCACCAAGTCAGCCAACCAAATCCTCAAGAACTCCAGTCAGTAAACCAGAACTACCGAGCGCCAGAGAAACAACCGAGCACCAGTGAAACAACTGACCAAGCCAAGCAACACCGAGCAACACAGGCATCACCGAGCACAAGTTCCACTGAGCGCCAGAGGTTTCATCGAGTTCCTTCAGCGACCGAGCTTCCTTCAATAACCGAGACCATTGGTTAAAGCTACAACCGAGTACCACATAACCAAAACAACACACCTCCATGCAGATTCACCAAGTACCCTAGAATGCCTCTACATCACATACCCACATTCATTCATTCAATCAACAAAAAAAGGTATTAAAGAAGCATAATAATTTTAGACATATTGAATTCTAGGTATGAGTATCATTTGATACATATTTTTGATAATAAATATTTTATGAATACTCTTGTTTGATGTCAGAATATAATAATTGATTACTTCAAACTTATATGCATTTATATGTTAATATTTTAATATACATTTTACCATTATCTAATTTATCCATTTATAGCTATATTGATAGTATTATGATTTAATGTAAAAGATGTTATTGTTCCTAACTTCTGAAACCAATTATGGTAAGGAAAGTTGGGTAATTAGCATTGGGAGAATGACAATGAGGTCACCTTCTATGTACCTCACCTCATGGTTGTGACCGGAGTGTTTCCATGGGGCCAAAGGGGGATAAGTGGACTGCCTTTGGGCTTAGGAAGGGTAGACTTTTGGGGCACCCTGTTGTGAATGACCCCCACAGACCTTGCCATGGTAAATGGGTGTTCAATCATCTTAAGTCAAGTGAGGAGTGGTGAGATGGAGAACGGCGATAGGACCCTGCACTAGGTAGCCCACCTCATATGTATGACACGGGCCACCTGAGGCCAAGGGGGATGGTATATCTGCTCTTGGACCTAGGGTAGGAGGTTTCTAGGGCACGTCATCAAATCACCCTAACTTTAACACTTCTATGGTTGGGTCACCATAATACTAATTTTAGCAAACTAATGATTTGATCATATTTGTTGTTGAAGAAGTTTAGCTATGAATTATGATTATAAATAATAAACCCTAATTGTGTTGTAGGGTTTCAATCAAAGTGAAAGGTATCTCTTAAACCTCAATTGTTTGACAGAAATTGTGATTTAGGGCAAAATTTGGATAGTCGTAATTTGGGGACATTACAACCTTAACCATTTTTTAGGATCCATGCTTACTCTTGCTGAAATTACATTTCCAAGGAAAACCAACTTTTTTTTACAAAAATCACTTTCAAGATTTATAAATAACCTCCCCCTTCTAAGAGTATGCAAAACATTTTGAAGGTGTTTTTAATGTTATTCCATGCTCTTGCTGAAAATATGAATATCATCAAAATAGATTACAACACACTTTCCAATGTAGGATCTAGATAAGTGGTTCATGGTGCACATAAAAGTGGCAGGAGCATTGGACATTCCAAAAGGTATCACTAACCATTAGGCGAAAGTAAAGAAGGGTGACACAAGGGATCTTACTCTCCCTTGTGAATCCCTTTTCTAAAAATTCACAAATTTGCCTTCTCATTTCTTCATTTTCTTTCAAAGATAATCGATATGTAGCTTGGACCTTGGTACTAAATCAATATGGTGTGTAATACCTCGTGAAGGAGGTAAACTAGTTGGTAGCTCTGCTAGAGTTCTATTAGAATGTTCTTCCAACAACTTTTGCATCTCTAGAGGAAGTAGGATTGTACAAGGCTCCCTTCTATTGGGCATAAGAAATAACAAGTTGAGCCCTTGATCTCGTTGCAAATTTTCTTATAGCTGGTTGAAATAAGAGACGAGGCCGACATGTCAAATGCATTGTCTTCTTTATTTTGTACTGAACTTCATAAGTATTCTCCCGACCTCAATGGATAACATTTCAGCCATACTGCCAAGCTCCACCCAACAAAAAATGACATGCATCCACTGACACTACATTGTGGATCTCTTCATCCATGTAAGGGCCAATTTTGAATGCTACAAGATGAGACTTATCCACAAGCATATTATGGTATTCATTTTATCCAATAAATCTTGTAGGGGTTAGATTTTTGAACCCAAGAAAGTTTTAATTTGTCAACCATTTTTGTACTCACAAAATTATCAGTAGATTCACCATCTATGATCACCTTACATACCTTGTCCTTGTTATGAAATTAACAAGTGTCGAAAATTATAAGAAAAGAGCAAACATACATAACACAGATTTTACATGGAAAAACCTTGTAAAATTATACCAGTAAAAAACCACGGGCAAATATCTTTCAATATTATTTCTCGGGAATTTTCACAGTTACAACAATGTTCAAATCGTGTCAACAAACATGAATTTGAGTTGCATATAACAATCGAGTTGCAGAGTCCTAATTACAAACCCCTTACTAAATTCAATAAGTATGACTCGTACAACTACATGTACAACACTTGTCGAAATTACTATTTTTGTGAAGTCACCAAAATGACTTACTATTTGTAGTAAGTTGACTCATACAACCTTTCTATTTATAGTAAGTCTAAAAAAAATTCCACCTCCGACGGACGGCTTTGTCGTGGTCACTTCTGGACTTAACCAAAGAAGGTGGACTCTTCATGATGACTCAACCAAAGAAGGTGGCCTCACAATGATGAATCAACCAAACCTAGTGGACGTGCCATGATGACTTCACATTCCAACATTCCTTACATTTGCATTTCATTTGAAAGACACTTTTCCTCTTCGAATCAGCTTCAAGAGTTTCCTTGTTTCCAGATATTAAGGTTCTTCTCATCATTAGGTTCTCTTCGGACTCAGCTTCAACTTCTTCTGACCAAAGCTCTTCTTCTTGGGCTACCATCACCCTTTTGGGGTTTTGAGGGTAATCTATAGCTTTGTGTGCTTCATCACAAATAAAACATTTCAAGGGCTTTTGCTCCCCCAAAGGCAGTTGTCGACATTTTCTACCTCTAAAGCTTCCCCTTCCTCAAAAATCTGGCTTCACTCTTTCATCTGGTCTTCTTTTTTAGAAGGCTTGGAGGAACTTCCTCTTCCTCTGTTTTGGGAGTTATCTCCCTTCTTACTCATATTTTGGTTTAGCTTCTCCTCTTCTCTTAATGCATATTTTTAAGCTTAATCCATCCATCATAGATATTTTCAACAATGCAAGCTCATCCTGAAGTTGAAACTTCAGCCCATTCATGTACTGAGCAGCAACTGTCCATCACTCTCTTGTATATTTGTTTGAATTTGAAGCCTTGTGAACTGTTCACTATAAGCTTGTACTGACTAATCCTATTTTTTCAAAATTTCTTTAAACAGTTTTTGTTGATAATTAGAGCACAAATTCGAGCTCTCAAATCTTTTAGCATTTTAAGCCAAAGCCTAATCTTATCTTTTCCTCACCTTCTCAAAATCTGCACATTCTCCCACCACAAGGTTGCATGCGACTTCAACTTGGATGGGCAAATTTCACTCTTTTCGGATCATCCTCATCAATATCCTCCATTTCAAACTACTTTTCCAATTCTTGTACCCACTCTAGAGATACATTTGGGTTGAGCTCACCTTTAAATTCAGAAATATCTTCTTTTATCTTAGAACTTCAACTTCTTAAGGCTTCAATAAGCCTCTCCATTGGATCTAAGGCGTTAGCAACATTCCTACGAAGGCCAGAATTCCTCCAGCTCCTTCTTCCCCAATTCAGATGGACTCCTCTCTGGGCCATTGTTGACTGCTCTGATACCAAAAATGATGTAGAGAGTAACAAAAGTCTCTTCTGTCCTTGTCTGTTGATCACATTGTTAAAAAATTCATAGTCACAAAACCAGGAAAAACCCTGTTTCTGAAAAGGAAAACAGTCAAAAGTGCTTTGTCCATCACAAGACAAGTAAAATACTAAAATCTTAACTAAAATGGAATATTACTTAGATTTGCAGAATTAGATTATCACATAAATTGGAAACAAGAGAACATCAGAAAACTGGTTCATGCTGTTGATTCATATTCCAGAAAGAAATTGTTTACAAAGCCTAAACTCCATATCAGAGATCTTATACCAAAAACAAAATCCGCCTGCCACCCCCTTATAAGGAAAGGGAAAGACAAAATAGATTCTGTCCAAAATGGACAGTTACAACCCAAAAAAAGGGCATGAGACAGACAGGAAAAGGAAAGGCTGCTGGGTAGTGGGACCGACATTAACCGATGGTTACATTAGAGTCTATGATTGCAAGTGGGCCATTCCAATTCCAGTTAATTATTGCTTATGGGACAATAATATTTGCACTTGGACTTCAAAATACTGTTTTAATAATGATGCACTGTTGAAACATTATGTGCTTAATTTAAAAAAAAAATCCCATGTACAGATTGAAATCATATGGTAGCCATTTGATGTTCTTGTAGATAGGTTGCACCCAGGTGTTAAATATACCTTCTGTTTCTGTTTTCAATAGTTTCTGCTGAATGTTTTGAGAAATTAATTATATCTATTAAATGATCTATTGAATTAATCTTCATTTCAACCAGAGTTGATCAGCAGATACAAATATCATTTCTAATTTTGATTCTGTATTGGATTTTTGAACCTGAGCTCTAAATTTTACAAAACAAAATTCAATCTTGATCTCTTAAATTCTCACTTGGTATCAGAACAAAAGTTATTTTGAGGTTGGTAATCTGCTTTAATGAATGTAATAATGGTATAAAGCATAATGAATAAATCCAAACAAATTTTTTATTTATTATCCTTCGAATTTAACAATAGTCAATCTTTTCCTTATTTGATGAATTTTTGAAAAGCTTTTTTTGGAAACCTAATAAAAATGTAACTTGATTTGGTCTGCATACATGCCACACCGAATTGACCCCAAAGATAGTAAGTATATTCACAGAAGTGAAGATTTTTGTTTGTTTAAAAGCCATGAGTGAAATGTTGCATGGAATACCAATTCTTTTCTCTTCTATCTGTACAGATGGGAATGGGAAGTACATTGGAAACATTATGTGGGCAGGCCTTTGGGGCAAAGCAATACCATCAGCTTGGGATTCATGTGCAGAGAGCATTTGTTGCTCTTTTTTGTGTGAGCCTACCGCTTGCTGTGGTGTGGGCATACATGGACAAGATTCTAATTGCACTTGGGCAGGACCCTTTGATATCCCTTGAAGCAGGACAGTATGCCAGATGGATGATTCCCAGTCTGTTTGGTTATGCAGCTCTTCAACCCCTTGTAAGATTTCTCCAGTCACAAAGCATTGTCTTTCCCATGATGCTATGCTCTGCAATTACTTTGTGTTTCCATGTTCCCTTGTGCTGGGTTCTGGTATTTAAAAGTGGATTAGGAAATAAAGGGGCTGCCTTGGCAAACAGCATTTCCTACTGGTTCAACACGATACTTCTTTTACTATATATTAAAATTTCACCTGCATGCAAGAGGACATGGACATCCTTTACATGGGAGGCTTTGCATGATATTAAACATTTTCTCAAACTTGCCATTCCATCTGCATTCATGATCTGGTATACTACTTTAATCTCTTAGCTGCAAAATTTGGTCCAAGTTATCTATGTACTACTTCATAGCATTTATGTGTTTAGTATACTTCCTTTTATCTCTCCTCAATATTCAGATTCTATAGCACACGATGAACATTTTGTCAAATAGACCAGATCCATTTTTGTTCATCATACCATACCACAAGTTATTAATGACGTATGGTAGACTATATTAGAATGTTTTTTTTTTTAACTTATTTTGTTACTTCATTATTCTATTGGCGTCAACAGCTTGCAGTGGTGGTCCTTTGAAATTCTCATTCTGTTGTCAGGTCTGTTGCCCAATCCAAAACTTGAGACATCAGTTCTTTCAATTTGGTATGTATCTATAATTTGAGAATTATAATTATGAAGTGCTATATAAGAAGTTTAATTATAAATGAATCTTATATAGGGTATTTTATTGTATCTGCTTCATTTTTATCTGAGCTAGTTTTGATATTTTGCAGCCTTAACACTTCTTCTTTATTATATATGATTCCCTTTGGTTTTAGTGCTGCTGTGAGGTAAGTACATTTTACAGCTAACTAGCAAATTTCTACTATTTCTGTTTGTTATTTAACTTAGTTCACTACAAACTATTTATCTTATCAAAGATTTAATCAAACTGAATTTCAACCAAAAAATTTCACAATGTTCACATTGCAGTACACGAGCTTCAAATGAACTGGGAGCTGGACGCTCACATGCTGCCCGCTTAGCAGTGTATGTAGTGTTATTAATAGCAATCATGGAGGCATTCATGGTAGTATGTCTTTTATTCTCTATACAAAATGTTTGGGGCTATGCTTACAGCAATGAAAAAGAGGTCATTGATTATACTGCAAGCATGATGCCATTGCTAGCAGCCTCGTCATTTTTGGATGGACTTCAATGCATTCTTTCAGGTTCAGATTATCCTGTATAGTCATATTTGGAACTACAAACATATTCATCTTGAAGTCATGATATCAAAAGAACACTTTCTTAAGATGTAATGGTTGATCGAAACTAACATTTCAGGAATTGCTAGAGGATGTGGGTGGCAAAAAGTGGGTGCTTATGTTAATCTTGGGGCATACTACATGGTTGGCATTCCTATAGCTTACTTTTTGGCCTTTGTACTGCATATGGGTGGCAGGGTCAGTTACCCTTTCCCTACTGATTTGATTTTCAAAGCTCCAAAATTTATGTTTTCAATGCTTAAGAAATAGATGAGAACATTGGATAAAAAATGTATATCTTACCTGTTAGAGTAGATTTTTGACAGATAAATTATAACCCTGCAAATAGAATTGTTATTGAAATTATACATCTTATTTTCAACTGGCTAGACCATTCCCAGCAGCAGTCTGAGAATATAAGTAATATTCACTGTCATAAGGCATGCTGTGAAGCATCCATATGTAAAGGCGAGACAAGTAATCTGATCATTTCAAAATTGTTGATTCGGATATGACGCCAGAAACTAGAAATTGTTAATGATACATTTCTAGGGAATGAGTTAGGCATAAAGCTAACTTCATATTATATCTCATTGTCCAGATTTATTTTCTACAGAGTTGTAGACTATTCTTCATCTGAATCTAACAGCTACTTGGATGCAAACTATTTTCCATGACAAGCTTGACTTGTTGTATTTTAACATATAAAATAATAAAACCATAAAGCAATTGCCAAAGTAATAAACGGGGAAGAGACTGTTCCTTTCCTCTTAGCAATAGTATAGAAAGCACACGACTCTCTTTAGGGTGCAGGGAAAACACTGGTGCTTACAAATAAACTTAAAGGAATAGAATATTACTTTTTAATATTTTAATTTGTTGCTTATCCTAAAATTCCAAATTTTCATGGAGGTTTCAGGGACTCTGGCTTGGAATTATCTGTGGGCTCGCTGTGCAATCAATTTTACTATTCCTAGTAACAACATGTACAGGCTGGGAACAACAAGTGAGTAGCTCCAATTTTACTATTCTAAAGAGTTGACTTGAAAATGCTGCAATTATTGGTTTATATGAGAAAAGAAGACGTGAATTGTATCCATTCATTTTCCTGTAGTGATGGTGTATAGGGTTGATATGGTATTATCTTATTGTAAATTATATATGAGGCAGAACAATGAATAACGATGACCCATGGCAGCCTATAATGAATCTTATTTATATGAGACTAATTCAAATTTCATTTGAGGTTAAAGTTTATCTACATTATTTAAGCATTTATATTTGATGCACATTACATACATTAATGGAAGGTTTATTCCACACAAATTTGTTTTCTCTCAGATAAATCTACTATGTTACTCTTTACAGTGCATTGAATTGGTCATGAAAATGAATGCTTTATTTGAATTTAGCTGAATATTATCCATGGATGTAGTAATACATTTACTATATTGTTTACTCACATAAACATTGGTTGTCTTATGGGTAGGCAAAAAATGCAAGAGAAAGAGTATATGCATCATCATTACCAATACTTACTGATGATATGATAAAGGTATGAACTTTCTACTTTTACGAGAAGGCTGATTTTGGGGAAAATCCTATTGAATTAAGAATGAAAATTTGTATGAGATAAAAGACCTGGCAAAAAGCATCTATAGCAAAATTCTATGGAAAAACAATACTAGGAATATCCTTTACTTATTTTTATTGATGTTTGTCATCGAGCAGGATGATAAAAATTATCGACCTTGATGCTGATAAGTCTTGTAACCATTTTTCAAGCTCTTGAACACATAAAGTTGATTTATGGTTGCCTTCAGCTCTAAAATGTGCTCCAGCTGCAACTGCAAGGCCACTATTTAATCAATGCTTCTTAAACTCAAATTATGATGTAATTCTTCTCTTATGTGCTGTTATGCATCATTATTTTCCTTGAGAAACAATTTTTGTAATGTCTCAGGTGTTTTTGTGTGTACTAGGTTGAATTTTGGTTTTATTCCGCTATTTTTTTAGGGATAACATTTTGTATTACGATTATTGTGTTTCTTGATGAGGTTTTGTATTAGCATCTGGATCATTGTATATGTATATGGATCCATTTGTTGTGCCTTTAAATGTTTGTATTATTAGATTTAGTTCCAATTTACTATTTTCACTAAATATGATATAGACATGTTCACTATATTTGACGCAGCATTCTAGATTACTTTTGATTTCTACATCTTTATGTCCAACTCATGATTTATGAACTCATTTGGATATATGCCATGTTGGATGTTTGTTGCACTTGTTGGGCTATTCATTAATGGCAAGGTTACCTGGAGATGGGGAGACTTGGAGGTCTCCGGTACTGGTACTGATATAGCTATTTTTCGAAAATAGGAGACGGGGTACTCAGAGACAATATTTAAAAAAAAATATAATTTAATAATTTCTAAGAAATACCATAGATTCATAACATAGTGCTTTGAATACAAGAACAATGGAAAGTTATAAGTATGAACATTGAACATTAAAAGTTTAAAGAGTCAAAGACTAATACTAAATAGTAATGTCATATTAATATAAAGTCAAATAGATCAAAACTCACATCGCATATCTCATAGTCATATCTGATTTCTGAATATTGCATATGATCATCATCATATCAGATTAATAATCGCTAAGATTATCATTACATATTGAAATTTGAAATTAAAAAATATATAGTTTGATGCTAAATTGCTGATATGCAAACAAAAAACTCAGAATTGTAAAAAAAATCAAAAAAATCTATTGAGTATCATCTACTCCACAAGGTTGTGATCATAAAAAAAACATTAAAATGAGGGTCAAAATACATAAAATGACTTAATGTTGTATTTTAAATTAGGAGACGGGGTGAGGGGACTTCATTTTTTTGGAATCGGAGACTCAGATTCTTTCGAAGACTTCACCATGAAATCTCCAGCCATTTTTTAAGACTCCAGAGACACGTTTGAAGGGGGAGAGATGGGTCTTTGGATAACACTGATTAATGGTGTATACATCTGATATTTCACTTGAGTGTGCATGTACAACATATTTCCCCAATGATGGTTGATTTAGAGATGGTCGCATTCAGTAAAACATGTTTGATATCCTTGATCTCACTCAATTGAGTGTGGACGAGTCTTGTGAATCCCTACATGGACATTTTTCACAACTTTGGGCATCACCCAAAGAGTGAACACTAGCATCAACTCAGAAAATAGATATTCTAATGAATTCTTGAATTGATGCAACATGCATCATGCTTTAGTGAATATTGGATAGAGGAAGAACCCCTAATTTACCTATGAGATACTCAAAAGCATTCTTCGGTAGTGGCTTGGTAAATATATCTGCTATCTGCTCCTTTGAATTCACATACTCCAATATCACATGCTTATCTTGAACTTGCTCTCTCAAGTAATGATACTTGATAGAAATGTGCTTGGTCTTGGAATGCATTATCAGATTTTTTGATACGTTGATAGCACTTGTATTATCACAATAAATAGTAACTGGATCGGTAATCTTTTGCATACCTTCAAGTAACTGTTTGATCCATACAATATTTGCACAATTCATAGTTGCTACTACATACTCTGCCTCGACAGTAGATTGCGATATACAACTTTGTTTCTTACTCAACCATGTCACTAAATTTTCTCCCAAAAAGAAAGCTCCTCCACTTGTACTTTTCCTATCATCAATGTTTTTCAGTCTAATCAACATCAGTGTAAAATTTCAGATCAAAATCTCCTCCTTTCTTGTATAGTAAACCAAAATCTTCAGTCTCTTTCAAATATCTAAATATTCTTTTGGTTGCAAATATGTGAGTTTTTTTTGGATTGGCAGAAAATCTTGCAACAATACCTACTGCATGAGCAATATCAAGTCTGCTATGTACAACATATTGTAGCTTTCCAATCATTAATCAGTAGAGTGTTTTATTCACTTCATTTGTCTCATCTTCTTTTGACAATTTGTAAGCAATAGCCATCGGTTTTCCAACCAGTTTTGACTCTTCCATACCAAATGTTTTTAGGATCTCTTTGATGTACTTAGACT
Organism: Chamaecyparis obtusa; assembly: GCA_027943335.1. Lineage (NCBI taxonomy): Eukaryota > Viridiplantae > Streptophyta > Pinopsida > Cupressales > Cupressaceae > Chamaecyparis > Chamaecyparis obtusa. The sequence goes on along the minus strand of BSBK01005063.1, from coordinate 190,597 downwards.
GTGTGATGTAAATCCCATCTCTAACTTGTTGAATGTGAAGTCCAATAAAGAATTTTATCTCTCCAATCATGGACATCTCAAATTCCTTTCTCATCTCCTCAGCAAAAGATTTGCATAATGTGTTATTTCCTCCAAAAATAATATCATCAACAAATATTTCAGCAATCAAAATTGTATCATCACTATCACATTTCAAATACAAATTGTTGTTGTCACCAGTTCTTTCAAATCCAATCTTCATCAAATATGAGTGTAGCCTTTCATACCATGTTCGGGATGCTTGTTTCAAACCATATAATGCCTTGCGAAGTTTGCAAACCATGTCCTTGTTAGTATCCTCAACAAATCCTTCTGGTTGTTCAGCATAAATTTCTTCAAGAATACCATTAAGAAATGCAGACTTAACATCCATTTGATAAATTTTAAATCCTTTATAAGTTGCATATGCTAGTAGAATCCTATCTCCTTCTAATCTAGCAACAGGTGCAAAAGTCTCACCATAGCCAATACCTTCTTCTTGTGCATACCCCTTTCAAACCAATCTAGCTTTGTTTCTGATTACATTTTCATGTTCATTCAGTTTGTTCTTAAAAATCCACTTAGTACCAATAACATTCTTATCTTTAGGTCTCGGTACCAAAATCCATGTATTTTCTTTTCAATTTGGTCTATCTCTTCTTTCATAACTTTAACCCAATCTTCATTATCCAATGCATCATTTTTACTTTTATTGGTTCAAATTCAGAAATCAGACATGTGTTATCTCTCAACTTACGTCTTGTCATAACTCCAACATTCTTGTCTCCAATAATTTTGCTCGGTGAATGGTGTCTTCTCACATATTTTGCTAAAATAGGCTCGATGGACCGTGGTAGTTCTTCATTTTCAGCATTCGGTGGTGGTTCTTTTTGTTTAGCTTCCTCCTTAGTTTGTACCGTCGGTAAAACATTTAATGGGAATACAACATGAGTTAAGAAAATAAGTAAATAAGATCATAATGGAACTTATGGAGCTACAAGCAATGTTGATACCCCAAATTGAATCACTACAGAAGAAAATAAATGAGGCAAAATAATTAGTGCATACCCTTGACATTAGTCCTGTGGATAGCATGACTGGCCTAGCAATTGACATTGGTGAACAAATTATGGTGTTGCAGACACTCAAGAAATCACGGGAGACATCTTTGATAGATGCAAAACATCGGTATAAACATATTTTTGATAAACTTCCACTACCAAATCCCAGTAAGTAATTTTGTTTTTGGCATACTTGTCAAAAAAGGGGGATATAATATTATATAATGGGGGATATAATATCAGTCATAAGGAGATATGTACACATGAAGTATTGTCACAAGAGGAGTTATAAGGAGTTAATGAACTTATGGAGTAATAAGGTATACCGAGAGTTTATACATGGTCAAATTTTGATTAAGGACACAATTTTGACGACTTTGAAGTTTTTAACAAAGATTCCAGACTAATGCCAAAGGGGGAGATTGATACTCCTAAAGAGTTATTTTATTGTCATTAGTTTTGTTATAGTCATATTGATTGTCAAAGTCAGTTGGTGAATGAAGGAGACATAGGACTCAATCGGTAAAGCAAACAAGTCAGTCGGTAAAGGCAAAGACGGTTTCGGTAAAGGGAAATAGGAGTTAGGTACCGAGCAAAGAAAGGCAGACACCGAGTAGTGCAAGACAGTTACCGAGTCAAAGTGTATGACAATAGTTACCGATTCAAGAGTACACATGTTACCGAGTAAGAATAAAATGTGTTACAGAATAACACAGGCTAACAACATATTATATTAGATACATTGAATTTGGACATTGAGCATAAAACATTTTACGGATTTCAAGGAGATCATTTGGTAAAGCATTGGAGATATAAACAAGATGAATGTGCATGATTACAAGGTAATATCCACCAATGAAAATTAAGTGGAATATATATTGGAGATGTAACCAATGCTAGCACTGTTTAAGGAGAAGAATTTAGAACATTTCCACTGCCTCTAGATCAAGTATATAAGGATCAATGTATGAAAATCAGAGTGTGAGAGATATATAGAGAGTGAGTGATGATTAGTCAGAGAAGATTGTGAAGGTGATGAAGAACATAGAAGCTACCGAGTAATAGAGTAGTTAGAAAAGAACTATGAATGTAAATCAGAGTTGAGGCTATCGAGTACAGAAACTAAATTGTGATTGGAATACACAATGAGTTAAAGCTATTACTGAGCATATTGAGTCTGACAAGCATTTGTTGATGCATTTCTACAGACATTTTTAGTACTGATTTATATTATAATCAGAATTGTAAAATCCCTAACCAGGTAGGCCCTAATAGGTCTTATTTTGTAAATACTTTTATAGGGTACATCTCTTAGATTAGAGATTGTAAAAATCCTTTAGCAAGGTAGACTACATAAGTCTTTGTGTACTCCTAACAGGGTAAATACTCTTAATAGGGTAAGGTATCAGAAGTAGCTAATTTTGTAGCTCTAACCGAGCAACCTTTTTGCTGTAGTAGTGAAGGATTATGGGTACCATCCCCATCGCATTTTTTTTCTTTGACCAAGGATTTTTGCGAGACCAAAAATCATGGTGTTATGAGTTATGTTTTCATGTTTTGATTTATATGTTTTATGATGTTCTATGCAAAATTTTCAATTCAGTGAATGGTTAGAAAAGTAGAAAAAAAAATTTGTTGTATTGATTCACCCCTCCCCTCTCAATACTTAAATTTCCATCATTAACCCAACAATTAGTAATATTTTTAGTATTAAAGATCTTGATGCTCCTCTCCTTCCATTAACACAAGCACACATGGGAAGATATTTTTTTTCGGAGCTATAGTGCCTCTCCCATTTGCATTCTAAATGACATCTAGATGGATGTGCTCTTGAATTTTTGTGTTCATATTGTCTGATCATGTTACACCTATATGAGGGTTGTACCTTCGAGGTGTTTTGATTTATGATGTGGCATTGACAAGCTATTTATGCCTTGTTGTGAGAACCATTGTGTTGTGGTTGGTTGTATACCTATTTGTGATGCTAGATCTTCTAAGGTCTTTATTCTGAGTTGTGAGGACTCATTGTATTCTTGATGTATGGATTTGAACTTGACTTGTGTGTGATTCGACGATTATTCTCATGCTATGATTTTATACTGGAATTGTGAGATCCATCCAATGTAGTTCATTCTTGTGCTCATTATGAGATTATTGTTGTGGCCAAGATGATATGTGGCTTGTGATGTGAGTGATGGTTCCACTGACGTATGTGCCAATGGCTATTGGATTACGATTGTATCATGATGTTATTCTGAGTAAGTGCACAAAGATGGGGGACCAAAAAGGGGGTATAAGATGCCACTTTTTTTCTGAAATCAAAAAACTTTGAACTTCAATGAGAAATTGAAGATAGTTAGACTCAAAATTTTAAGATGTGACAAGAACAAGAGTTGTAATACTCTGAATCTAGTTTCTAAACTACTATTTTTGTATAAAAATGGTGTAGATTAAGGCCCTCAAAAAGGGGGAGCACAAAAAGTGGTCCTATTTTTTGTGAAAAAACATAACATAGAGTCTGGTGTGCTCCCCCTAAAATGTATATTTTTTTATGAATTTCCAAAGTGCACACATCCTGAAAATGTGAAATTTTTGTGTGCTCCCCCTAGAAATCATTGAAAACTAATTAAAAATCAAATTTTCTTTTATTTTTATGTATAATGGAGTCTAGTTTCTAAAAAAGTAACTTGTTGCAAAATTTGACGAACAAGGCAAAATCTATGCCCAAAATACTACTGTTACAAGTGGTGGTTGTCGTTGCACCAAAAGATCGACTTGTTAATGCTCGATACAACCACTAGACTTATAGAAGATACAAGAGGTGGTTAAGCCATGTCGCGAATCCCGAGGGGAGCACTGACCATTTTCCCAACAATCTCCCCCTCAGCATTACCCGAGGAGATTCGAACTTGTGACCGAGCTCTGATTTGTACTTTGTTCATTGTATATACTATTGTGTTCACTGCTTCTCTCCAAAATATCTTCGCTAAGTCATTCTCAAATAACATAGCTCTTGCTGCTTCAGTCATTGATCTGTTTCTTCTTTCTGCAATACCATTTTGTTCAGGTGTTCTAGGGGCTAAAAACTGTCTCTTAATACCATTCACTTCACCAAAGGTGTTAAATTCTCTAGAAGTAAATTATCCACCTCTATCTAATCTCAAACATTTAATCTTCATTCCAGATTCATTCTCAACTTTATTCTTAATGATCTTAAACTTATCAAATGCTTCAGATTTTTCTTTAAGAAATGCAATCCACATCATTCTTGTAAAATCATCAACAAGAATCATAAAATACCTTTCTCCATAGAATCTTCTAGTCCTTGTAGGACCGCTTAAGTCTGTATGAACAATCTCCAACTTCTCTGCTGATGTAAACTTCTTACTAGGAAATGAGCTTCTTTTCTATTTAGCCATCACACATTCCTTGCAAATCATGTTAGTAGGCTTCATAATCTTAGGAAAATCCCTCACTACAAGTGTAGTACTCACTTTCACAATGTTATCAAAATTTATATGACAATCTTTTGTGCCATAACCAACTATCATCAATCTTAGTAATCAAACATGTCATCTCAGTAGGATTCAACTGAAATACATTACCTTTGGTTCTAGATCCAGTATTAATCAAATTTTCATCTTTGTTTTTTATCACACAAGTTTTCTCAGTAAACCAAACTTGATATCTCTTATCAACTAACTGTCCAACACTCAAAAGATTATGTTTCAAACCATCCACAAAGTAGACATCATCAGTATTAGTCTTTCCATCAAGAGTAATAGATCCTATACCTTTAATCAAACAAGGTGCATTGTTTCCAACTCTAACAACTCCTCCATCATAATTATTAAACTTTATGAACTTTTTCATGTCTCCAGTCATATGATGTGAACAACCACTATCTATAATCCAATTAGCTTTCTTTTCTACTTGAGAAACTAAAGCCTTTTCTTCCTTAATTTCAGTTTCAGGATTTTCTTCTTTAATTGCTACAAATCCTATATCATCATTATTCTCAGTATCACTTTCACTCAAATATTTCTCCAATCTAGCTTCAAGTTCTTCATCATTTACATAGTAACATTCTTTAGATCTTCTAGGATTAAAGTTCTTCCTATACTTCTTAACTCTTTTAGGACATTTAGATGCAAAATGACCAAATTCTTGACAAGTCTAACATTTAAAAATTTTCTTACCGTCTAGTTCTCTCTTCACAAGCAAGGAAATACCTTCTTCAATCTTCCCGTCTTCTTCATTTCTAGATCTGTTGCTGCCAGTATAATCTCCGCTCACACTGATGCTTCTTGACAAAGTAGGGTGAACACTAAGAGCACTGAATGTTGTCTCCATTCTAGGTAAGTCTCCTGATAACCTCAGATTCATTTCTGTTGCTTCCAATCTTCCAAGAAGAGTCTCTCTTGTAAAGTTTTTAGTACAAGGTATGACTTGTTCAATCATCTGTGTTGTCTGCTTAAATGTAGGAGTCAATGTCCTCAAAATTTTCCATATCACTTCATTCTCTTTCTTTGTTCCTCCACAAGATTTTATACCTGCAACAATCTCTGACATTCTACCAATATAGCTTCTAATAGATTCATCTTCCATCATTCTTATATCTTCAAATGCACATATCCAATTATGTAATCTGACTTTCTTTGCATGTTCATCACCTTCAAAAGTAGAGTGTAAAGCTAACCAAATTTCATGAGATGTTTTCAAATATTTTACCTGACTATACTCATTCTCCGGAAGGGCTGACAAAAGTGCTTCTCTGGCAAGTATATTACACATGAATAGATCTCTTTCTCCATTAGTACATGTTTCAATGTAATCCTCATCAATGATAGTCTTCTGATTCTTAGTAATCAACCAATAACCCGGTCCTAAACATAGTAGATGTGTCTTCATATTTTCTTTCCAGCTATCAAAATTTACTCCATCAAACTTAGGGCTTTCTTTCCTGAAATTCGCCATGGATCTCCTTAAGCTATTAAACTTTTCCTTCAAGGACTTGCTGCTCTGATACCAATTGTTACAAGTAGTGGTTGTTGTTGCACCAAAAGATCAACCTGCTAATGCTTGATACAACCACTAGACTTATAGAAGACACAGGAGGTGGTTAAGCCATGTCACGAATCCTGTGGGGAGCGCTGACCATTTTTCCAACAACTACACATTGGTTTTTGACAAAAATCAAACATACATACAAAATAAATTAGAGATGAAAAGCTTAACATAATCAGAATTCAAAATAAATTATATGGTTAGATAGCTAATAGAGAAATCTAAAATATCACGTCGTTTGATTTTAACTTTATTGAACCACAAGTAAACTTGATGAGGAGCACACAAGAAAAGATGTGAATTTTTTGTATGTCTACTAGAAAACACATCTCGTGCTTATTTGAATCCTCTAAGCCTTTGGGTTGGATCTCCAAAGAAAATCCAAGCCTTAGGCTTGGTGCATTCCAATGCATTACAAAGTGCGCTAGCACTATTCAAATTTATGACTTGAATAGCGTGCATGCACTATTCAAATTTATGACTTGAATAGTGTGCACGCGCTATAGTGCGTATGCGCTATGTAACATCTGAAAAAGGCTTGAGTGAGAGAAAGAATGAGAGAAAGATTGAGAAGGTGAGAAGGTGAGAAGGAGAGAGAGAGAGAGCCCTTCTCTCTCTCACCTTCTCACCCTCTAGGGGGGAGAGAGAGAGAGAGTGAGAAGGTGAGAGAGAGAAGGGGAGAGAGGGTCTCTCTCTCTCACCTTATCACCCTCTAGGGGGAGAGAGAGAGAGGGGGTGATAAGGTGAGAGAGAGAAGGGGGAGAGAGAGGGTCTCTCTCTCTCTCTCTCACACACACACACACACACATCACCCTTTCTCTCTCTCTCATCACCCTCTCTCTCTCTCTCTCACACACACACACATCACCCTCTCTCTCTCTCCCCCTTATCTCCTCTCTCTCTCTCTCTCTCTCTCTTACACACATACATATGCTCTCTCCGACCTTCCTACCCTTATATTTTCCCTTATTACCCTCTGCCCCCCCTCTCTCTCTCTCTCACACACACATAGATATGCTCTCTCCCATCTCCCTCTCTCTCTCCACTTTTTTGTTTCTTGCAAAGGGCGCACACACTATAGCATGCTAGTGCTATGCAAGACTACATGTTACGCTTTTCTGGCACCACTTTTTTATTTCTTGCAAAGGGCGCATGCACTATAGCACTCTAGCGCTATGCAAGACTATGCATGTTACACTTTTCTGGCACCAATTTTTTGTTTCTTGAAAAGGGCGCACACGCTATAGTGCGCTAGCGCTATGCAAGACTATGCATGTTACACTTTTTTGGTTTTTGCATAGGGTGCATACATATTATCTTTTTGCATAGCGTGTGTGCCCTATAGGGTGCACACACTATCTTTTGAATTGCCCAAGCCATAGCGTGTGCGCTCTATAGGGTGCACACACTTTAATGTGTACACGCTATGGCCATTTGGGGGCCAAAAAGGAAAGTGGCAACTTTTTGGTCCCCCATCTTTGTGCATATACCCTTTTGTGATTATCCACGTGATGTGATCAGTGGTTACTCTGTGTGATGCATTTGATTATTGTACTTTATTTCAGCTACTTGTATCATTAATGATTTTAATGTTAGATTATGTTATTATTATTGTTCTGATTGTATTTGCATGATGATGCCTTATGATGATATCCAATGTATTTTGCATTTCACATTATTGATTACATTCATGATGTTATTGGACTCCATGATTATTGTGCCTTATATGCGGTTGGATATTTCAGTTATTTACTTTCATTGATTATGCTCATATGTTGTAAAATGATTTAGTTAAATGATTTATATTTAAATGCAATGTTAATTCAAATGATATAATGTTTCTTTGTTATGTTCACACAATTGCTAAGAATGTCTTTGTGCTTGTACGAAGTGAGATAAAGTCATAGTTACTCATTCATGAGGTCCACACAATGGTGTCATTCTCTTCATTGTTTGATATTATGTATGTTCATGTGCTTCGATTATTTATACTGTGAGCAGCTACACTTGGTGTTTGTGTGTTTTAGTGAACAAGTATCAGACACATTCTGCCTAGGCTACAAAATTTGAGTGTGTCTATATTCCAAGCAATGGCATAGGAGATAATAGCGTTGGCCTTTCATTACTAAGCCAATATCGTTCTTGTATGAATCTTGTACATGTGATTATTATATCATACATACGGTAGGTGTTATCAAATTTGGATTTCACAATGCATTTGTGAAAGACGAGTGATATGCTTATGCATTTAGAGTTCCCACAGTTGTTGCGGAAGGGATTTAATTAAATGTTTTTTTTATGTGTTTGAGAATTTAATATTTTATTATAGACTAATTTGTCGTAGTTGAAATCTATTTTATTGAAATTCATTTAATTGATTTTCAGGGTAAAGTTAATAGTTCACTTAAAGTATTTAAGTGACCTATTTCAAAAGTCACTTTTGGAAAAGTGCTTTTATATTTTTGAAGTTGAGTTAATTTGACTCACTTCTAATTTTGGAAATGAGGAATTTGATTTTTATTTGTTGGGAGTGACTAGGTCCTTTGATTTTTGTGGTTAGTGGTTCATTTGGAACCGAGTAGCCACTGTTATTCTTCTTGTGGAGCCATTTAAGATTCTACATGAGATTTATTTTATTTCACCCATTTCATCTTTTTCCTCTGGCTACAAGGTAGGGCTCTTGTGTTCTTGATCAATCCTTATAAGTTTTCATTGGTTTTTGTTTTCTTTTTCTTCATGGGATGATATTTAGTTAGTGATTTCCCCACTTTACGCTTTTAACATCTGTTTGGGTTTGTATGTATTTATGAGGTGTTTAGTTTGAAATTTCTCGCCATGAGGTTGTCAGTTTTCTCCCACAATGTTAGAATTAAAATTTTATTGGAAAAGTGTGTTGTTGGGTGCCTAAGGGCAAAAAGATTTTCTTTATTTTTTGGTTCATTTGAAGTTTGAATTTTGAGTTTTCTTTCATTGAATTATTTTGTGTGCCATCTAGAACTTGTTAGTTACCATTTTTGGCTTGATCTAATTAACATAATTAGTATTCTCTACTACAATAAGTAAGATTGTAGAATCAGAATGGTCATGGGACATTCGAGGTTTTTTAATATCTTGATCTGAAAGGGCCCTTTCAATGCTAAAATGTTAATTTTTACGCCTTTATAGATTTTGTTAGAATTTGAGTATTTTGTTTCTTTTGAGCATTGTGAGCCTTCCTCGTATTTTAACAAGATGTATGATGGATTCCGTGCTCTTGGAAAAGTGGCCAATAGAGTGATTTGTTATTTGGCTTACTCTTGTGTTTACTCAATTCTTACCTTGAGTGGTTTGGAGTTGAGTTATCCTCCTATTATTGCTTTGATTGCTTTTGTGTTTCCTATTATGTTGGCATACTCCATGCTTGAGTTTGAGCTTGCATGTGATACATGGATGTTGGATGTTGAGACTGCATCTCAACATGTAGTTGAGCTATGCTCTCATGCCAAGGTCTAAGTGACTTTTTCTCTTGGTATTGAGGCCAGTACAACTTACCTTGTTTTTGTTTTAGGACTTGAGAATCTTTTATGGCTTTTTTATTATTACATTATTTTCTTTGTACCTTGTTGTTGTAACAAGATGAGTTGTTTGGTGTTTGAGCAGTGTAGTAGAGTGGCTCACCAAGCGACACAAAGGGGTCCTAGGGTATCCCTTGGTAGAGTTCTTAATAAGTGATAATTGAATAAGTGAATGAGATTAAAATATAATAACAAGAGTTAATGTGACTTCCTTGTCGTCATTTGAGGACGTTGATATGGTATGTCTTTCCCTTGTTGTCATTTTAGAACATTAATATGGCATAGTACCTTTCCATCTACAGATGTTAATATGGTATAGATAACCTTATCGTCGGCAGACATTGATATGACTCAATAGAGCTTCCTAGTTGAGAGAAAGATTTCTCAAAGCCACATGGCCCACCATGTGCCATGTGATGACACTCCCACAACACTCCCACATGTTATGGTTAAGAGATGCACTTTGAAATGTAATGTTTATCCTATGTTTCAAAACAAAATCTATTTAGTAGATATTTAACCCTTTGTTTCCAAGGGCTCCTTGGCGAGGCATTACATATGGTATTAGAGTCCATGTTCATACGTTGGGATCTCTGTCTATATGTTGCATACATAGTGGATGTTGTTGACATGTGAACACATGTGTAGTATCGGGAGCTAGTGGTTGCTTGTTGCTTGGGTTCCTAGGTGTGACATTCTTGAGTGTTCTGGTAGGAACCGACCCAAGTAACATGAGGTGGAGGAAGAGTACCTCCTAGATTTTTCACTTCTAGGGATGGATGATAGAGCCCCTTGAGAGCATGTTAGACTGCATATTTAGTGTGTTGCTCTTGGCTTTTGAGTGTTTTGTGACCCTTGTGTGGTCCAAGTGTGTGGATGCCTAGGTAACCTTGGTTGTGTTTCCATTTGTTATAGCATGATACCTTGTACGTATATGTGGATCTTTGGTTGCCTTGAGTGCTTAGTATCCCATGAGTGGCTCACTTTCTTGTCTGACCCTGCTTGGTCCAAATTATTAATTTTGTGTTCATGTAAGGCCTTGAGTGCCTAATGATTAACTCCCTATGGGATGTGGTGCACTATGTATTCTAGTGATTGTTGCATTAATAAGAAAGTAAATGGAAGGATTCATGTTGGATATATGTGGCATCTTATTTATTGCATCGTTATGCATTCCACATGTAGAGAAATAGCCATACACCATTATAAGCATGAAAAGGGGCATTATTTGGTTATGCAAAGTGAAAATTAACATTGTATTATAGATCATTTGGGTTAATGACTTATATCCCCAAATTGCATGGTTTCTTTAATCTCTTGAGAGATGATGTGTTTGTGGTTGTGGATGTGCAATATCGTGTTAAATTATCCCCTTTGGTGGTATCATGTGTATCTGACATTTTTGTCCTTGTGACCTTGCATCTACCTTTCATTAAGAGAAATGATGTCATAATGACAGTTGAGATTATTTTCCACTTGTGTGATGGTAAGATTGTTACCCTAACCTTGTGAGGTGGGTTGTGATGTATTGTTATATCTAGTTTTGGGTGGCTTGTGATGTGATTTATGCATGTCCTTGATGTGGGAAGAACCTTTGTAGTTGTTGGTCATACATTCTTTGACCCATCATTGTGCAACCCCTCTTGTGTGTGTGTTGAGAACCCTTCTGATAGAATGAGTCTCATGTTCCAACCTTGTGTGTGCTTCACCTTGTGGTTGTAACTACCCTCTTCATGTTGTGTTCCTAGTGAAATTGCATTGTGCATTCAACATATGTTTTGAGGTTGTTCTTAGACCCTCACCTCATTGAGACCTTGCATAATGGAATTACTGCATTGCATGGAAAATAATAAAAGATACTTTTATTGAGAAAAGAATATTACTGCATTTATAAGGATTATAGTTATGTATATGACTGGGATCTTAGATGATCATTGTTTGGAGTGTGTGGGTATGTTCTCTAATGCCGCTGAGATGTTGTGTTCCTTAGTACCATGCAGTGGTTACTCCCTCTTATGTGACTTTTATTGGTCATGACGTTTCGTGAATGTATTTCATGATTGATGATTTGTTTTATCTTCTGGTGGATCTTTCCATCTGTTGTGTGTGCTAGCAACAATTTTGGTATTCTTATGCTCAGACTAGTCACCCAAACTTCTTTATCTATCTAATTGTGACATTCGTCACATTTAATTTATTGTTGAAATGAGCTCATTTTGGGATTTACTGTTGGCTTGATATTCCCCCATTTGGTTTTTTTTTTCCTTTTGTTTTGTGGTGACTATTCCAAATGTTTGGTATCACTACCTTGTCTTGTGTTTTGTGACTCTATCATGTTCAATGTGGAACTTTGATAGCACATGCAAGGGAGAATATCACAATGAACATACTATTGTGTGGTTGTTGATTAGCTATAAAGATATTGGTGAGAATATATTTCTTATTTAAATTATGGTAAAATCTTGTTTTGTGTATAAAAGAAGTGTAAGTTGATAATGATGTACATATGCATGTTAGCATTAGTTGATTTAAAGATGCATTGGATTGTAAATCCCCTTGGTAAGGATGGTAATAGTTTCATTATGAAATTGATGAATAAATATGCATCATGCTTAATATGATTAGAAATTGCATGAACTTTATGAAAACTTTTAAAGAACGAATGATTGTTTTTAGAAAACCTCATTTTGAGAATTAGTAAGAATCATGATATTTATGTTAATGTCAATGTCTATCTTGTGTGATCTTGGTTGATCCTAAATTCTTTGTGTTGATTTTCTAGTGTATCTGCTTATTGAGATTCGTGTTTGCTCCCATGATGTGATTTGGAGACCTTGAGTGTTCCCTTCTTAGCATTGTTATTCTAGATAGTTGGTTGTGACTTAGTCCACCTATGAGTTTTGATCCCTTTTGTGGGTCTTGATGACGGTGTCTTGTTGTTATGCTTTCCTCTTTTAGAGTGATTGTAGAGGTTTCTGATTTACCCTTTTTTGTTTAGTGTTGTTGGTGAGTGTTCTTTGGGGCCACTTTGGTTGTGGGTTCCCCAACTCCTCTTTAGATTTGCGTGGTGTGGGAACAGTGAGAGTTTCCTTTCCTAGACATGACGCTCCCTTGACCTTATTTATATATGATTACATATATGGTATTATATTAGTCATGTTATCCCTTCTTGACAAGACTTCATGTTGGAGATCAAGTTGCTAGAGGATCGTTGGTGGTTTGGTATTATGAGATTTCGGCTAGAGGGACGTGATATCTTTGGGTGTATCTTACCATCTTGAGCTTGGTTATGGATTTGAGTGTAAGATTATGTTCTCCTTTTGGATTCATTGCCACCTTGTTGAAGGTGAGACAGTGGTCTAGTTGGGTTAAGTGGCCTTAATTCCAGCTATAGTTGAGCTCTCGACATCAAAGAAATCATGTTTCTCCTATTATTGGTGTTTGGTTAGACTTTGACTATCCCTTCAAGTGGAAGGAGTGCACTATGGATCCTCTATTTTGTGAGTTCTCTTGGTTGTGAGTGACAACCTTGTACATTTGTGTCGCTTGATACACTTGATTTGGATGTAGTACCCCTTAGAGAATTGTAATTTTGGTAGAGAATCCTTTCTTTTTCTAATTCTCAATTGAGTTATTGAGACTCTAGTTGGGTCAAAGTATGCTCTAGATGAGCATGGTAGTGCCACTGAGTCCTTTGGAGTGATCTTTCCATGTTCTTGATTTGTTGACTTGTGATCTTGTGGTGATTTGGTGTTGGAGAGATCATGGAGGGCATTGTTTTGCAATTAGATGCCTTGTGATGAGGGAGAGTGGCTAGTGTTATGCCTCTTTTGGCATAGATCTTGACTATGTGTGTCTTTCCTAGCACGTATTGAGTTCCTTGTTGGAAGACTTTGAGAGATTGTTGATGCTCTTTTAGTGTGTGTTTATCCTTTCAGTAGTTGTGAGGCTGGCTGGTAAGGAATTTGGTGTGATTTGGCCATACTTGTGGAGGAGTCTTATGGATATTCTGGCATTGTTTTAGTTTTTGATCTTGCACTAGGTGTGCTTCTTTGGTTTGACTTGTAGGCTTCTAGGAGTAAGCCTAGTCCTTGGGGGTGATGTAGTTCCTCTCCCATTTTCATTCATCATGACATCTGGATGGATGTGCCCTTGACTTTTTGTGTTCATATTGTGTGATCATGTTGGAGTCGTATGAGGGTTGTACCTTCGGGGTGATTTGATTTATGTTATGGTATCGACAAGCTATTTATGCCTAGTTGTGAGAACCATTGTGTTGTTGATGGTTGTAAACCTATTTTTTATGCTAGATCTTCTGAGGCCTTTATTATGAGTTGTGAGGAATCATTGTATTCTTGGTGTATGGATCTAAGCTTTACTTGTATGTGATTTGGTGATTATTTTATGTTATGATTTTATATTGGCATTGTGAGATGCGCCCAATGCAATTCATTCTCGTGCTCATTTTGAGATTACTTCTATGGTAAAGATGATATGTTTCTTATGATGTGAGCGATGGTTCCACTAATGTATGTGCCGGTGGCTATTGGATTATGATTGTATCATGATGTTTTTCCTTGATTGTCCATGTGATGTGATCAGTGCTTACTCTAGGTGATGTAGTCAATTATCACACTTTATTTTAGTTACCTGTATCATTGTTGATTTTAATGCTAGATTATGATGTTATTAGTTTTTTTATTGTATTTGCATGATGATTCCTTATGATGATATTTGATGTATTTTACATTCCATATTATTGATTACATTATCAGGATGATGGTATTGAACTCCATGATCATTGTGTCTTATGTGCAGCTGGATATTTCAGATATTTTCTTTTGTTAACAATGAATAGCTATGATTAGATAATTTTATATTAATATTCTATATTAATATATATATACTTGATAATATTACATATTTATGTATATCTAATATTATCAATATACTTATATATATATATATATATATATATATATATATATATATATATATATATATATATATATATATATATATATATATATATATATATATATATATATATATATATATATATATATATATATATATAATAATAATAATATAACTAAGCCTTATATATATATATCGATCTGCACTATTGATGTGATATGATATTATCATATCAATAATACATATTGTTAATATGTATTATTGATACGATAATACATACCAATTAATATCGACTGCTATACCAAGTACCGACTATGATATATATCGAATGTCATACCGACTGTAATACATATTGGATGCCATATCAACTGTTATGCATATCGGCCACCATACCGACTGTTATATATATATATCGGATATCGTATGCAATATGTTATATTATTGTTAATTCATATAACATACTGCATGGTATACATATCTTACAATATGTATATCGTGCAGTATGTTACCCGTGGCTTATATAATACAAAAACATACGATACTGCACTTTACATATATCGTAGTTACAATATATGTAAAGTGCAGTCTTTAATATTTGATTATCGGTAAAGGTAATTTGTTATGAAAGGGCATCGGTATTGAAGGGACGTGACTCATTTATGAGTCACGTCTCCTTCTATGTGCAAAGTCATATATATATTGATAAATATTTTTGTATTTGAGATGAATTATATACAGCAGGTCTGAATAAGGATTATCATATACAAAATCAAGAAAAATAATAATATAAAACTAAAGTTTATTGTAATTTCACATGGTATCAGAGCAAGGTTCTGAAATTTAAAGAAATTTAATAAACTTAAGATATTATAAAATGGAAAACATGATCAGATTTGAGGACAGACTTGCAGGGGCTGATAACTTCCAATCATGGAAGATAAGAATCATAATGCTGCTAAAAGAGAATAAAGTTGAAACTTTTATTAAACCAGACAAGGTTAAGCCAGAAGCGGAACCCGATCTATCAAATTGGAATGAAGGGAACTACAAGGCCATGAAGATAATTATCGATGGGGTCAGAGATCATATTGTACCAATCCTATCCAAATATGATAAGGCATATGAGATGTACAAGGCATTGGAGAAAACATATGAAATAAATAATGCTAGCAAGAAACTAGCTTTGAAAAGAGAAATGAACCAGATTAGTATGAATAAGAATGAGAAAATAAATGCATACTTTCTAAGGGTATCAGCATTAAGAGATCAACTTTCACTACTAGGCCATGAAATTGATGGAAAGGAACTAGCCTTAATTGCTCTAGATGGACTACCTGAATCTTGGGAAACCTTTGTTGCTGGTATAAGTGCTAGATCCAAGTTTCCAAAATTTGATCGATTAAGAACAGATTGTCTTCAAGAAGAATCAAGGTTAGATAAAAGAGGATTAAAGAAAAAGATCAATGATGAAGAAAATCATGCACTAAATGTAAATACTCACAAGAAGAAGAAATTCAAACATTTCAGAAAGAAGAAATTCAATACGGAGTATCCCAAAAGAGACCTATCTCATGTTAAATGCTTTAGGTGTGACAAACCCGGACATGTTGTAACAAATTGTCCTTACAAGAATCATCAAGACTCTTTTACCAAATCCAAGAAGAAGCCCAATGAAGAAATCAAGAAGGAGCAATTTGTACTCTACTCTGCACTCTCAAATCAAGTTCCAAACAAGAACATTTGGGTTATTGATAGCGGTTCCTCACGTCACATTACAGGGTTCAAAGAACTACTAGAAACTATGTCAGAAGAATCGGATGAAGAGGTAACCATTGGAGATGACTCCTCTTATCCAGTAAGAGGCATTGGGACATGCACAATCAAACTAAAGACCGGTATCTCAATTCAACTCACAGGAGTCCTATTTGTCCCAGGAATCAAGAGAAACCTTTTATCCATATCGGCACTTGAAGATAATGGGTATAGAGTAACTTTCATAGATGGCAAAGTAAAAGCATGGCCTAAAGGTTTAACCTTCAAACAAGCTAATACCATAGGAAGAAGACAAGGGTGCTTATATGAATTAAATACTGATATAAATCAAGTCTTAGTAAATGACATTTCAAATTTAAATGAAGTATGGCATAGAAGATTAGGACATTTAAATTATAAAACTTTATCTTCTATGGAAAATTTGGTTAATGGATTACCAAAACTTAAACAATATCATTCTGG
Source organism: Chamaecyparis obtusa (assembly GCA_027943335.1). Lineage (NCBI taxonomy): Eukaryota > Viridiplantae > Streptophyta > Pinopsida > Cupressales > Cupressaceae > Chamaecyparis > Chamaecyparis obtusa. Next base: position 173,745 of record BSBK01005063.1, on the reverse strand, counting down.
TGCATGTAAAGGGTGTGCACTAGGCAAAAACACAAAAGGAACATTTCAAATTAGTGTAAGCAGAACTAATGAGGTTTTAGAATTGATACATTCAGATTTATGTGGACCCATGTCTGTTTCTTCAATAGGAGGCTGCAAATACTATATAATCTTTGTTGATGACTTCTCACGAAAGACCTGGATTTACTTCCTTAAGTACAAAGAATCTGAGGGAGTACTAAGTAAGTTTAAAGACTTCAAATCTATTACTGAAAATCTATCTGGAAAGAAAATTAAAATTTTGAGAACAGACAATGGAAAAGAATACACATCTGAAATATTCAAACAATTTTGTAAAGAGGCTGGGATTAAGAGGGAGTACACCGTACCTTATAATCCACAACAAAATGGGGTAGCTGAAAGAAAGAATAGAACTATTATTGAGGCCACCAAAGCAATGCTTCTTGATCAAAACCTTGATACCTCTCTTTGGGTAGAAGCATCAAATACAGCCGTATACATACAAAATAGATGTCCACACTCACACATTGAAAATAAAACTCCTGAAGAAGCATTCACAGGGACAAAGCCTGATATAAGTAATCTTCGAATATTTGGATGTCCAGTCTACATTCATGTTCCTAAGGAAAAGAGAACAAAGTTAGAACCGTCTGGGAAGAAAGGTATCTTTGTAGGATATAGTGAAACCTCAAAAGCATATCGTATTTATATACCTGGGCAGAACCTTGTTGAATTAAGTAGAGATGTAATATTTGAGGAAGATACAGCTTGCTCTAAAAGTATAAATTCACAAGAGCAAGAGACTTTTGTTCCATCAAAAGAAAACACTTCACAGGAAACTCAAAAGGAGGACTCTGAGGAAGAAGAAAATGATGAAAATCTATCCACACTAGAAAATCCTAAGAAGAGACCACTTTGGGCCACTAAACTCTTAGAAGAAGGAAAGACTCTTGGTGCTCCTCCAGGAACAGTCAGAGAAAGAAAAAGGCCTTCCATATTATCCAGCTATGCAGCACTCATGAGTGAACTCTCTAACTTAGAACCTACAAATGTATCTGATGCAATTCAACAAGAAGTATGGAAGGATGCAATGATAGAAGAATATCAATCTATCATAAAGAATGATGTGTGGGATATTGTACCAAGACCAAAATCAAAATCTGTGGTATCATCTAAATGGTTATTCAAAATCAAACATGCAGCTGATGGTAGCATTGAAAAGTACAAAGCAAGATTTGTGGCAAGAGGCTTCTCTCAAAAGGAAGGGATTGACTATGAAGAAACATTTGCTCCTGTTGCACGTTACACATCTATTAGAACAGTTCTAGCCATTGCAGCTGCCAAAGGTTGGAAAGTTCATCAAATGGATGTTAAAACAGCCTTCTTAAATGGAAGTATTGAAGAAGAGGTATACTTAGAACAACCTGAAGGATTTGAGATTCATGATCCTAAAACACATGTATGTAAGTTGAAGAAAGCATTATATGGACTTAAACAAGCCCCCAGAGCTTGGTATGCTAGAATAGACAGCTATCTAACAAAGTTAGGATTTTCCGAAAATGATGCTGATCCAAATCTATACTTCAAGGTAAACAAAGGTGATATGTTGATAATCATATTATATGTTGATGATTTACTGATTACAGGGGAAGACTATTTGATTCAACAATGTAAGAAAGACTCAGCCAAAGAATTTGATATGAAGGACTTAGGTCTTCTACACTACTTTCTTGGTCTAGAAGTTTGGCAGAAATCAGACTGTATTATTTTGAATCAAGGCAAATATACCCTTAATATCTTGAAGAGATTTGGCATGTTGAATTGTAGACCCATGTCTTCACCCATGGAAATAAATTTTCATAAACTAAAGGAAGCAACATCAGAATCTCCTTCTGCAGATATCTCTTTATACAGACAATTAATAGGATCTCTAATGTTCTTAGGGAATACCAGACCTGACATTTGTTTCTCAATAAACACATTAAGTCAGTTCATGTGTGATCCCAAAGAAATTCACTTTACTACTGCTACACATGTATTGAGATATCTTCAAGGTACATTAAACTATGGACTCAAGTATGATAGGACAGAATTAAACCTTCATGGGTTCACTGATTCAGATTGGGCTGGAAGTGTGATTGATCGTAAAAGTACCTCAGGATGTTGTTTTAGCTTGGGATCAGCTATGGTGTCTTGGATCAGTAGAAAACAATCTTCAGTAGCTCAAAGCTCTACAGAGGTAGAGTACATTGCAGCTTCAATGGCAGCTAAAGAAGCAGTATGGCTTAGGAAACTACTCAGTGGACTATTTGGTAAAACTCTACCACCAACTACTATCTTCTGTGACAATCAAAGCTATATCAAGTTATCAGTAAATCCTGTATTTCGTGATAGATCAAAGCACATTGAGATTCCTTATCACTATGTTCGTGATATGGCAGAAAGAAAGGTACTCCAGTTGGAATATGTTTGTACAGGAAATCAAACTGCTGATATTCTCACCAAAGCTCTTCCAAAGGTGAAAGTTGATCACTTTAGGAAAACTCTTGGTATGATTGTAATATGATTTTATATATAATATATAAATGTTATTTTATGGGCTCACCCATCCTGTGGACATTTCTAGAGGTGACGACTTCTTAGATAATGAACACTTGTATTTGATTACGAGATGACGATCTTGTAATGTGGTGTTGTTATGGTAAACAGATTATCTGTTAGTGCACATACCATAATAAGGTTATATAAAATATGATATAATGTTATATTTAATATATCCTTGTATCACTATTACTGTGATACAAAATAGGTATCAGTTGTTGATTCCTCATATCGTTGTGATATGGAAATAGGTATCAGTTGTTGATTCCTCATATCGTTGTGATATGGAAATAGGTATCAGTTGTTGATTCCTCATATCTTTAGGATATGGAAACTAGGTGTCACAATGCATGGTGATTCCTCATATCTTTAGGATATGGAAACTAGGTGTCACAATGCATGGTGATTCCTCATATCTTTATGATATGGAAACTAGGTGTCACAATGAATGGTGATTCCTCATTTCAAATGAAAATATGATGCTAACATAAAGTGAAAATTATCTTATCTAGCTACGAGGGAGTGTTAACAATGAATAGCTATGCTTAGATAATTTTATATTAATATTCTATATTAATATATATATACTTGATAATATTACATATTTATGTATATCTAATATTATCAATATACTTATATATATATATATATATATATATATATATATATATATATATTTAATAATATAACTAAGCCTTATATATATATATCGATCTGCACTATTGATGTGATATGATATTATCATATCAATAATACATATTGTTAATATGTATTATTGATACGATAATACATACCAATTAATATCGACTGCTATACCAAGTACCGACTATGATATATATCAAATGTCATACCGACTGTAATACATATCGGATGCCATATCAACTGTTATGCATATCGGCCACCATACCGACTGTTATATATATATATCAGATATTGTATGCAATATGTTATATTATTGTTAATTCATATAACATACTGCACGGTATACATATCTTACAATATGTATATCGTGCAGTATGTTACCCGTGGCTTATATAATACAAAAACATACGATACTGCACTTTACATATATCGTAGTTACAATATATGTAAAGTGCAGTCTTTAATATTCAATTATCGGTAAAGGTAATTTGTTATGAAAGGGCATCGGTATTGAAGGGACGTGACTCATTTATGAGTCACGTCTCCTTCTATGTGTAAAGTCATATATATATTGATAAATATTTTTGTATTTGAGATGAATTATATACAGCAGGTCTGAATAAGGATTATCATATACAAAATCAAGAAAAATAATAATATAAAACTAAAGTTTATTGTAATTTCACAGCTTTCACTGATTATGCTCGTATGTCGTAAAAATGATTATTTAAATCCAATGTTAATTCAAATGATATAATGTTCACTTCTATGTTCGCACAATTACTATGCATTATGCCCTTTGTGTTTGTATGAAGTGAGACGAAGTCGTAGTTAGTCATTTGTGAGGTCGACACAATGGTGTAGTTCTCCTTCATTGTTTGATATAATGTGTGTTCATCTGCTTTGTCTATTTATACTATGAGCAACTACACTTGATGTTTGCATGTTTCAGTGAACATGTACTAGACACATTCTGCCTAGGCTATAGGATTTTAGTGTGTTTATGTCCCCGATAATGGTATAGGAGATAGTAGCTTTGGCCAGTCATTACTAAGTCAATATCATTCACATATGAACGATGTACCGATGATTATTATATTATCCCTCTAGTACATGTTGGTAAATCTAGATTTCATAATGCATTTGTGAAAGACCAGTGATATGTTTATGCATATAGAGTTCATGTAGTTGTCACACAAGGGATTTAATTAAATGCTAATTGTATGTGTTTGGGGAATTTAATATTTTATTACTGACTAATCTAGTGTAGTTGAATTTCATTATATTGGAATTGATTTAATTGATTTTCAAGGTAAAGTCAATAGTTCACTTAAAGTATTTAAGTGACCTATTTCAAAAGTCACTTTTGGAAAAGTGCTTTTATATTTTTGAAGTTGAGTTCATTTGACTCGCTTCTAATTTTGGAATGAAGAATTTTCTCCAAATCCTCTTATGTAGAAATTTAATTTTTATTTATTGGGAGTGACAGGGTCCTCTGATTTTTGTGGACAATGACTCGTTGGAATTAGGTCGTTGTTACTATTCTTCCTATGGAGTCATTTCAGATTCCACATGGGATTTATTTTATTCCACCCATTTCATGTTTGTCCTCCGACTGCAAGGCGGGGATCTTGTGTTTTTTATCAATCCTTATTTGTTTCTATCGGTTTATGTTTTATTTTTATTTTTTGGATGATAGTTAGTGATTTCCCCACTTTATGCTTTTAGCACATGTTTGGGATTGTATGTATTTATGAGGTTTTTAGTTTGAAATTTCCTGCCATGAGGATGTCCATTTTCTCCCATGATGTCATAATTAAAATTTTATTGGAAAAGTGTGTTGTTGGGTGCCTAAGGGAAAATGGGTTTTCTTCTTTGTGCTTCATTTAAGTTTTAATTTTGGGCTTTTTCTTTGTTGCATCGTTTTGCATGCCATCTAGAACATGTTAGTCACCATGTTTGGCTTGATCTAATTATTAGAATTAGTAATCTCCACTACAGTAAGTAGGATCATAGAATTAAAATGGTCGTAGGACAGTTTGGGTATTTTTATATCTCAATCTGAAAGATCCCTTTCAATGCTAAAATTTTGATTTTTACACCTTTCTAGATTTTGTCAAAAATTGAGTATTATGTTTCTTTTGAGTATTGTGAGCCTTCCTCATTTTATAACAAGATGTATGATGGATTCCATGGGAATTCACGCTCTTCTAAAAGTGGCCAATTGAGTGATTCATTATTGTAAGAAATTGTAGGAAAGAGCAAGAGATCTAGTTTAATCTAATGAGCAAAGTGTGAGGAAAATCATACCATGAGATAACCAAAACTAGAAGCATTCACCAACAATGAGACAATATTTTGAAGGGGGAAAAGCATAAAAAAACCCCCGTGATATTATTATGAATGGGCCAAAAAGCCTAAGAGAGAGAGAGCAAGAAAATGAGAGCAAAATGCTCATAGAATGCTTCAAGAGAGAATGAGAAAACTATGTGATGCTAGAGAATGCCTTGAGAAAAAAGAAGAGAAGCATCTCTTAAGAAGAGATGAGAGGAAAGGAGTAGAATGTAACTCCCATGTGCATGTGAACCACATTCATAATGTGTGTGCCACTTGTGCTAATTCCTCTTAAGGAGGAATCTAAGAAAAAGAAAATACAAAAATAAAAAATGTCCTCACACATGGAAGAAGAGGACAAAAAAGCATGTAGGGATTCTAAAGGAATCTCCTACTTACATAAGAAAATAAAATACCTTGGTTTATAAAAAAAACACCAAGGAAAGATTAATTCTAACAATTATTTGGCTTATTGTTTTGTTTACTCAGTTCTTACCTTGAGTGGGTTGGAGTTGAGTTATCCTCCTATTATTGCTTTCATTTCTTTTGTGTTGCCTATTGTGTTGGCATACTCCATGCATGAGATTGAGCTTGCATGTGATACATGTATGTTGGGTGTTGAGACCATATTCTGGCATGTAGTTGAGCTATGCTCTTATGCCGAGGTCCAAGTGACATGTTTTGTATTGAGGCCAATATAGCTTACCTTGTTTTTGGTTTTATGACTTGAGAGTCTATTATGGATTTTTCCCTATTGCATTATTTCTTTGTACCTCATTGTTGTAACAAGATGAGTTATTTGGTGTTTGAGTAGTGGAGTGTCTCACCAAGATGGGCTAGGACACAAAGGGGTCCTAGGGTATCCCTTGGTAGAGCTCTTAATAAGTGATAATTAAATAAATGAATGGAATTAAAATAAAATAACAAGTGTTAATGTGGCTTCCTTGTCACAGTTTGAGGACATTGATATGGTATGTCTTTTCCTTGTCATTGTTTGAGGATATTGATATGGCATAGTACCTTGCCATCTATGGATGTTGATATGGTATAGATGGCCTTGCTATCTATAGACATTGATATTTCTCAGTAGAGCTTCCTTGTTGAGAGAAGGATTGCTCGAAGCTACATGGGCCACCATGTGCAATGTGATGACACTCTCACTCTTGAGTCTCAGCACCAAACATTTGTTAGTACTAAGTAGTGACCTTGTGTACCATGAGTGTTGCTTGGTATTCACCTTGGATATTGGTCCACGTGTGATTTTTCTTCATGCATGTTTATATTGTGTATATTTGTATTATACTTGGACTATTGTATCATCCTTGAGTCATGTATTTTGATTGGTGTGTGTGAGAGTAATTCCTTTCTTGTGTGTTTTCCTTATGTTTTTGGTTGAGTTACTATCTCTACGAGCATAGTGAAGTGGGCCTACGGGTTCCACATGGTAGGGTGGCATTGCACTTTACCACTGCTAGGGACCAATGTATAGGTGACAGATTCCTCTAGTTATAGAGACTTAGAGTTTTGACATCTTATTGGTAGCTTTCCATTTGTCATCAATGATATATGTATTTGTATCTACACTTGATGTTCTTGGGTATAGCCTAGTTTCCATTATGCTTTCATTAACGTATTATCGATGTAATCGAGTGAATATGGCCTCAAACTATGCTATTTGGTACTCCCTAGTGTGGAGATAGACTTTAATGTATTGGAGTTGGCACAGGTTTTATCTTTCATTTCTTATGCTTTCGACCAAATTTCATGAATCAATGTATGTGCATGTAGATCAACATCTTCGCAGGCTAAACCAGTGTCTCCACCTCTCTGGACTGAGACTTTTTGTCTTAGAAGTTCATAGTCATGGATTAGTGCCTATGCATCAAGAATCAACATCTATGTATTCTTTCATTGTCTCCACCTAGTTTGATTTTGCAAATAGTTTTATGAACTGGGTGTTTTGTATGTGCTTCTAGATTGCATTCCCGAGGGTTCTTGTATGTGATTCATACGTTGTACTTGATCATTAAGGATCATAGTTTGTGTTATTATTTATGATCATGGTTAGAAAGGAAAATAACTTGTATGGTTAATCATAGTAGGAACATTTACTTTGGGATAAAAAATAATATATGTGATATGGGTTTCAGATTGGTTTATTCTCCCCTTTTTTAGTCGTGAACTATGGCTGGCTTAGCCTCTTGTGGTTTGTGGACATTGTCTAGATCCTTGCAAGAAAATCTCAAGAATGTGTGTCCTCTGATCTGAGTGCATGTTTTTTTGTCTTCAAACCTTTGGAAGGGATTGTGAAGTCTTCTACTTGTGTGTGAATATGTGATGTTCGTTATGTTATCTTTAGCATGTGGTTATTGCTATGGTATGGTTAAGAGATGCACTTTGAAATGAAATGCTTATCCTATGTTTCAAAAAAAAAATTAGTGCATATTTAACCCTTTGTTTCCAAGGGTTTCTTGGCGCTGCATTACAAGGGATGCCTTATGAGACGGTGATTTTAACGACATTTCTAGTTGAGAAGAAATTGTTGAATATTCTTGTTAAACACCCATTGAAGGATAAACTTTGGTAGGATATTACAGAAGACATGTGGGGAAAAATTGATAGTGCATAAAGAGATGTTGTATTTGTAATACCCCAAAATTGGCACCTAATAATTTCAATCAATTTTGGTGCATTTTCTTCAATTTCATCATTAAAGTCCTATTTTACTAGGCAATTTTCTCTCTCCTACCTGACTTTATTTTGACTTGATGTCAATTGCAAAAACCCTAATTTGCATTAATCACACACTATAATTAATTCCTAAGTATTTGACTTTATTAGCTAAATAATCCCTATGATAAATTAATTTAATTCTAAAGTCCTAAGTGCTTTAAATTAAATTAAAACCCACGCCCTTTAGCTAATACACATAAAAACAAGGAATTAATCTTATTTAGTTATTTGAATGGACACCTCTTTAGTTGAATTTAATAATTCAAATTACTCAAATGGTCACCCATATGTGGCAATATTTCATTCTCTTAATTAAATAAATCTTTCAATATGTGTCTCAATTGGGAATGAAGAGGCAACCGTTCATTTTCAAGAACCTCTTCATTCTCTCCTCGGGCTTGTCTATTTAATGAACCTTCTCCTTCATTCAAAAGGAGGCAATTTGTGAGAGTAATTAAACTATAGCGAATTTTAGTCTCAATTTCATATTTTCAAGTTTTCAATTGCAATTAGCTTAACTTCTCATTTAGTGTAATTGCATTTCTCATAATAGATTAACTTGCTTATTGCTTTTAGATTAATATCATATTTATTTCAAAAGCACTTTAGATTAATTTGCATCTTCATATTTATTTCAAGCTATTAGATTAATTGCACTCATTTCTAGATTAATTTCATTATTGTTCATCTTTCAAGCTTTGAAAATCCTTCGTATTAGCTTGGCCTTAAGGTTGTTGGCTCTCGTTCTGAGAGTAAATCAAACACCCTAGTTAATTAGAAGGCAACAGGTCGAATCGATAGAATCGTGTGAATGGGTAATTCATACTCAATTTCATGATTCGATGATCGAGCAATGACTATGTTGTGTTTGTAGCTGGATTAGAGGTCCACATTCAACTTATAACATTCTAGCGCCCACCATGGGGTAGAAAATCTAATTTCTGGCCTCATTGATTTTAAACTTTTTTTGAATTCTGCAATTTGTCGTACGTTTGTACTTCTCTGTGTACGGAAGTTCACATGATATTCCTAAGCGTACCACATGAAGTCTTGCTCCCTATAGCACTCTCTCGCATGACATTGTACTTCCTCACACACTGTGCTGTACTTCCTTGCGCGAAGTTTCTCTGTCAGACAATTAAAATTTCTAGATTCTACAATTTTCTTTTTTTTTTCCTGACATCTAGTTTTTTTTTGCTGTTTATTTTATACCTCTATTTTTATCATAGCATATCAGTGGTCTGTAGGCCGCTTTGTCAAAGATCTTCAAACTTTCTAATGGTTTGATTGCAGGATGATTGCCGAAGAATGATTAAAATGTTGTGTTTGGTTTCTTTCTTTCATTCACATAGTCTAATTAGGGCTCCGTTAAAATTTCTTAAGGGTCCTGATAGCAAAGTAGGGGAATAGGCTCTTCATTACATGGAAGTGATGCCCATGAATGAAACTGAGACCTAGATGTTGCTAGAATGATGGATACCTGGGGAAGCGGAGAAAGGTAGTGAATCTTTAGCACTTCTACTTGCCAGGGGAGTATGCTCTTCTCTCTTTGAGAGAACCAGAAACCCAAAAGCTTATGGATTTGGTGGAGTGAAGCTAACTCGGTGATGAATTTTCTTGAGGTGTTTGGGTGAAGTGAAGAGGTAGAGAAGTATGCTCTTCTCTCTTTGAGAGAAAAAAAAATCAAACCCTCAGATCTAAACCAAGTTGTGTCACCTTTAGAGGGCCAACCAGAAGTTGAACCTCTGGGAACGACCCAAGTGAGTACACACCTATTGTCAGTGATTCTGCCTCACTATAATAAAGAATGTTGTGTTGAGTCTAAAGACTCAAAAACTATGTTAACTTCCTTCTCTTGATTTCGACATCATCTTGAGAAGGCTTCGTCTGTTGTACTGAGTGGCACCACTCCTATCCCTTCTTGCAGGGGTGTATGACTTTTGGGTGTTGGTGTGGCTGTGAGGCCTCAACCCTGTATCAGGGGCACTGAAGGTTAGTGTGAATGGAAGCCCACTAAGAAATTTCCCTAGTTAGTTGCCTACCCAGTTCACCTCCAAAAGGAGTCATAATCTTTGCATAGGGAGGGGGAAGAATCTCTCCCATAGATTCCCACCATAAGCATGCACCTGGATGCTTGAAGGTGGTATATGGCACTAGACCCTACCACAAGGGTAACCTTTGAACATATACTATTGAGTCCTTGGAAACACCAAAAATATGGGTGCCCTCTAGGGGGTGACATGGTTGTGTGAGGTGCACGCATGGGCATAAGTAGTGGGGCAAAGGTTTTGTCTTCTCACCATTTTTTTTGTAGGGATAACTATGTGTTTGTTATCGAGTCTTCAACTTGTCCATCATGATTAAACAAAGACTCCCATGATACTACCAAGTTGCTTTGTCCTTGGTATGTCTATTTTCGACTACTTCTTGTGTCACCATTGTTTGATCAAACCTTCATGCTTGTAAACGAGTGCTTGAAACCTTGAAACTAAGATTGTTGATTAAACTATCCTTTACACTGTCTAGAAACTAGATTTCTTGTCTAAGAACCATTTACACTGTGTCCCAAAACTTGTCTTTTATCTCAAAATTTGTGTTGAACTGTCAAACACTATCTTTTTCCTACGTGAAGTTTTTGAAATTGAGCACTTTCTTGAGCGAGATTTCATTCTCTCGCATGAAAATTTGCATTATCTCGTACGGCCTGGTACTTTCTCGCATGAACTTGTATCCAGTCTTTGAAATAGAGACTTATTTCCCATTGACCGGTTGACTTTTTTCCCTAATCTAGTTTTTGTCTAAGGTCTGTTTATCTATTTTCCTGTTGTTCACTGTCAAAAACTGAGTGTCTCAAGTTGTGAACTGATCAATTTTGCTTAAACTCTCATTTGTCTCCTTGTTTTTTTGTCTCATCTCTTGTGCTTTTGTACCTCACATTGTGATAGTCTTATCTCGGCTATTCTAGCCATACTCCTGATGATTCGTACTAGGTGCATTTCACATCTTGGCTATTCTAGCCCTTACCTCCTTTTCGTTATTCCTAGAGACCAAGTTTTAGCATTATCCTGAGTCTTCTCTCATTTCATCTTTGTCTATGACTGTCATGACTAGAAGTGGAAAAACTTATCCCATTCAAAATATTGGTCAAGGTAGAAGAGAATCTCCTAATCAAGAAATAGATCATCCTAAATTTGTTACAAAATCTGAACTGTGAGGGATCCTCAAGTTCTTCATTGAATACTTTGAAAGATAGTCCGTCTCAACCATCACCCCCAGTGTTCCAAGAGTGTTTTAATCTGTTGTTTCAAGTACAACCTGGTTTCTCATTTCAAGATCAGGACAACTCATTCTTTTGAAACAACTCATTGTTTCATAACTTTGAAAGACCTTTTCCTCGGACTAATCCCATTATTGTATCTGTTGATCCTACTGAAGATAGTGACTCATTTGAACCTATTGATCCTTCTGATCATGTTCACACACCAAAGGTTACCTTAGCCATGCCCTTTTAGCATCGTTCACATTATTTTACTGAGGCTTCACTTGCTACACAGTCCTACATTGATAAGATGGGAGAGCCATTTGACTTCCAACCACGCAAATATAGTCAAACTTTTGATCAATCTCAAAACAACTAGAATTTTGGTCAATCTTCCAATGACCAACGTCATGCCCAACCTTGAAATGAACAATGCTATGATCAAACCCAAGATGATCAACCCCAAGCTCAAAACAAAGCTCAAGGTGGTCAACCAGCGTACCACTATCATCTATCTCTGTATGATCAGAGTCAAGATCAAGTCCCAAGTATTTATGAGATCCTTGGAAATGATGGTGATGAAACCATAACTCAAAATGACATAGCCACTATGAAAGAAAACAAGGGTCTTATTAAGATGATGGAGATCCTCCTTCTAGAGGAGAAGGAAAAATACTTTCTTGAGCTAGCTAAATAAGGAGCCAAGTTACCCCTGGATTATCACGTTGAAATGCTTGTGGCCAAGGAAGAAGAGACTGAGACTGCAAATTTGCAAAAGATGGGATGAGACATGCAAGATTAGATTATCCAACTTGCAAAGAATAAGGACAAACCCGCACAACAATTCACAATGGAAAGCATTTGTCCTTTCCCCTTTGATAGGAGTCTTCACATGCCACCTTTTTCTAGAGGTGTAGAGCTCCCTAAATATGAAAAATTCTATGATGCTACCGATCCCCAAGATCACTAAGGGAGTTTGGTGCATTATCTATGGAATTCATGCATGACCAAACATATCTTATGCACCTATTTCCTCATAGCTTGGGTGGACCAGCTATGGAGTGGTTTTCTAGATTGCCCACTAGCATTAAGAATTTTGATGAAATGGATAATCTGTTTCTCCAACATTACTCGCATAATATTTAGCATCCATGCAACATTTGAGACCTTTGCAATTTAAAACAGCGACAAGGAGAATCTTTCCTAACATTTCTCCAAAGATGGAGACAATTATGTACAAGGTGTCCTCGCAAGCTACTAGAGTCCGAGAGACTTGACATTTTCTTGGACAATCTTGTCCCATACTTCAGATGCCAAGTGCAATTACAAGGTCCTCTAACCTTTGATAGCATGATTAAACAAGCAGTGCAAATAGAGGCCTTTATGGTTAAGAAAGGATAATTAACTTTGAATAAGGACAATAAACAAGGATTCTCCATGAACAAGGATAAAGGAAAGACTATCAATAACAACAGGGATGTAGTAAATGATGGAGTGGTGGATAATGTCACTGCGAAGCCTTCAAAGCCTATTTTTAATCTTACTTCTAGTATACAAGTGACTGAGGCTATTGAAAAGACCACAACAGATAATTAGCAAACTTCAAGATTTTCTAAGAACAAACCTTGGGCCTCTCGACCCAAGCATGAATTCACCTCTTTGGGAGAGCATCTTGATGTGGTCTATAAAACTCTTATATAGAATCAAGTTCTTACTCCTTTGGAAAAGCATCCTTATGACCCACAACCATGACCTCATTGGTGGAATGATAATGCATATTGTGACTATCACCAAAACATTGGTCATAAGACTTCTACTTGTCTCCAGCTAAAGCATAAGGTTCAAGATCTCATTGACAATGGTGACATCCTTATGGAGAACCATAACAAGAATTTGGACCATCAAGCTTTTAAGGATCCCTTCCCTCCTCACGAGAAGGGTGAGTCTTCAAATGCCAAGAATACCAATGCTAAAGTCAATTACACGTACACTAATGATGACAATGCTATTGGTATGATTGAACCTATTGAGATAGAGTATTGTGATGTGATCACTTCCAAGGGGAGCGATAATGCTCCCAAATCTAAGACTCCTTTCATCTTGCATAGTTCTACGTCTCATTTGTTTGAATCTGAACAAACTCAGGATTGTCCCAATGTCATCACTTGATCACAAGGAAGAGTTGTTTTGAAAGGTCCCGATACTTCTACATCCGCTCCAAATAAAATTATGGATAAGACTAATGTTGGCCTTGCCAACAAGAACACGAAATTAGTTCCTACATCTAGCTCGGCTACTTATAGCATCTTAGATCAACTCTAGCAAACCAATGCTTAGATTACCATTTTTGAGTTGTTGAAGATCTCACCTGCTCACAAGTAGATTTTGGATAAAGCCCTCACCGGGGCAAATGTTCCCAAGGATCTTGATCTCAACCGGTTCCAATCTATGGTGGGTCATTTGACCTCACCTCACTATCTATCCTTCTTTGAAGAAGATGATCACTCTTTGAGCCATCTGCATAATGCTCCTTTGCACATAGAGGTCATGATAGGTCCCAAACACATCTGCCGTGTGCTCATAGACAATGATGCTGGTCTTAATATCTATTCCACTAAGTTTCTTACTTAGCTAGGATATGATGATAATTGTATAGACTCCCACAAGAAGATTACCATCAATGATGAGGAAGAATACAAATCCCAAGGCTTAGTTGTGCTACCTATCCGCGTAGGACCTATTGAGAGAGATGTTACTTTTCAAGTTCTTGACATTCCTCTTACCTACAATATCTTGTTGGGTAGGCCATGGATTCATGAGATGCAGGCTTTTCCATCCACGTACCATCAGTGCATTAAGTTTCCATTCCATGGGGCAGAAGTCACTATACCTACTAATACCAATTACTCTTGTAACACTCTTGCGCAATCTACAGATAGCTTTGTTCTGGCTAATAGAGAGTCCACTGAGTTCTATGATGCTAAGCTTAAGGAAATGGAACAAACTTTGAAACTTAAGGATACAGGCATGGGAGAATACCAAATTGAACCTATGCTATCACTTTCTGCTCTACCTCCATCTCCACGCTCTTATGGGAGACCTTCTAAGAATAAAAAAACTTATGATGACCCTCCTCAAACAATCTACAATGGCGCCTTTGTATGGGCCTGTACACCTTTAGAAGATGAGGATGAAGAAAGAGTTTTTAGAGCCTGGATCTATAAGGGAAAATAAATGGCTGAAACAACTACTCCTCCTCTAGACCTTGAACAAGAGCCATACAGTTAAGCCTTGAAGATCATGAAGCGCTTTGGCTATAAGGGGAGTGGTCCTATAGGAAGGAATGATAATTGATTGCTAAAACCCATTGAAGCTACAGGTCGTCGCACAAAGGATACTACTAGCTTAGGCTTCAAAAAGATCCCCTTTTATTTAGGGATAAACAAATTTTTGCTAGAAACTGAACCTGAACCTGAACCTAAGTCAGAATTTGAAGATACTACTCCAGAAGTAAATCTAGAGGCCAGCTCTGATGAAGACACATTTCCATATCCTATTCCTCTGGAACTTGCTACAATCTTTGCAGAACCTGATGAACCTGTTATACCTATCCACATAATAGAAACTGACAGTGATTCTGATGAGACCTCCTCGGTACATTAACTCATGTATGACCAATGGAGAGAAATACAAATGGTTGATATCGATTCTCAGCATGAACGATACATACCCCCACATTTCCAAGAACAGTTTGAGAAAGATCTACTTCAGCAAGCTATTAATACTACAAGGGGTAAAGATGATAATACAACTAGTGCTAATGAAATTCCCACACCAAGTACTGACTCACATGAGTATGAATTTGACTCTTTGTCTAATGCTACTTATGATTAAGATATAGATATGGTGCATACTTATGAAAGACTTCTCGAAGTAGGTGAAGGGTCTAGCATTAGGTCACATGAATTAGACACCACTGGTGTTAACTTGTCCTCTACTTATGACGTAGGTCTTATAGGGATTCAAACACTCCTTTGGATGAGATCGCTCTAGGTCTTGACTTGCTCATCCACGCTTTTGATGGTTATATCATGAACGCAATTGAACCAACCACTACTACTCTTTCACTCTGCCATCCCGATCTGATAAACTGGAACTCCCCTTCCACATCCAATGAATTCCTAATGTTCCAGAATGATTACGATATAACTTGTTACCTCCATTATATTGAACTTGTGATGTCCTCCACCATTGAAGGCAGTGTCAGCATGACAGAGGTAGATATCAAGTATCTTAGTCAAAAAATTAAAAGAAGAAAAAATAGATGCTCTAATGGTGAAAACCACATTGTGGCAGTATCAGAGCTAAAAATAGTAAAAATAAAAGATGTATCTGAGGGTGAAAACCTCTTTGAGGCACCCAAGGATGAGATACATAATATGCTTCCAAGCCACTTTCAAGAGAGATCATCAGTATTGATTGAGCTGACACAACCAGTGAATTTGGGTATAGATGCTGCTCCACAAATTATTCATCTAGCATAATCATTATCTGCAAAAGAAAAAGAAGAGTTCACCAACTTCTTTCAAAGAAAGAAAATAAAATTTTCATGGACCTACTCTGACATGCCTGGATTAGACCCTAATCTAATCATGCACCATCTATCCTTTGCACCAGGTATCAAACCTGTTAAACAGAAGCTGCGAAAGATGCATCCACACGTAGCACTTTTGGTCAAAGTAAAGCTAGAAAAGCTTCTTAAAGCTTGTTTCATAAGGACTATTGATTATGTAGAGTGGATTTCAAATATTTTTCTAGTCACCAAACATGATAAATCCATTCATGTGTGCACAGACTTCAGGGGTCTAAATAAGGCATGTCCAAAAGATGACTTCCCACTTCCCAACATTGACTGATAATGGATATGACAATAGGTTATGAGATGTATTCCTTGATGGATGGATTTTATGGCTATAATCAAATAAAAATTGCACCATAAGATCAAGAAAAAACTGCTTTCACATGTGCCTGGGGCACCTTTTGCTGGAATGTCATGCCTTTTGGGCTTAAGAATGCTGGAGCAACATATCAAAGAGCTGTCACTACTATTTTACATGATGTGATGCATAAAAAAATGGAAGATTATGTGGATGATAATTTAGCCAAAATCATGTAGTGAATAGCTCACCTTATAGATTTGGGTCCCATACTTGACCGCATGGATCAATTTAGTCTCAAACTTAATCCCAAAAAGTGTGCATTCAGTGTCACTTCTGGGAAACTCTTGGGTTACATCATTTTAGCTAAACGCATAGAAGTTGATCTTGAAAAGGTGCAAGCTATTATGGACATGCCTCCACCCAAGAACATCAGTCAAATGAAAGGACTATAGGGAAGGCTATAATCTATCCGGCACTTCATTTCATAGTTGGCGAACAAATCACAACCGTTTACTAAAACACTGCATAAGGGTGTGACCTATGAATGGAATGAAGAATGTGATAGAGGACTCACTAAGATTAAATAGTATCTTGCTAATCCACCTATATTAATGCCTCCTATTCATGGGAATATGCTCATATTATACATCTCAACAATGAACATGTCTTTGGGTGCTCTCCTAGCTCAAGAAGATCAGAACAACAAAGAGAGAGCTATATATTATATCAACATAACATTGGTTTCTTATGAAATGAACTATTCTTTCATTGAGAAAGCTTGTCTAGCAGTAGTATTTGCTTCTCAGAAGTTTCGGCATTATATGCTCACTCATACTACAAGGCTTATTGCAAAAATTGATCCACTAAAGTACTTATTGAGAAAGGTTGCCCTCATGGGTAGATTAGAAAAATGGGTGATGATACTTAGTGAATTTGACATTGAGTATGTGGAAAGAAAAACTATTAAAGGACAAGAAATTACTGATCAGTTGGTGGAAGCTCCTCTGCAAGATCACCGGCCTTTGAATATTGAATTCCCAGATGAATCCATCATGCTTCTCACACATCAATCTTGGAGCATGTTCTTTGATGGATCATTCACTCAGCAAGGATCAGGCATAGGCATTCTATTCATAACACCTCAAAGATAATCATTACCAAAAGCTTACAAAATGTTGTTTCCCTGCACAAACAACATCGCTGAATATGAAGCTCTCATTAATGGTATGAAGATAGCCATTGAATGGTGTGTGGATGAGCTCAAGGTCTTTGGAGACTCTTAGTTAATCATCAACCAAGTTAATGATGTCTATCTAACAAAAGATGACAAGCTAGTACCTTACAAAAGAATGGTGGATGATCTCAAATAGTATTTTGCACACATTTCTTTCCAGTAAATTCCAAGGGTAGACAATAAAGTAGTTGATGCTATGGCCACTCTTGCTTCAATGTTACAAATGCCAGAAAAAGACTTCAGACATGAATTCCTGGTGGAGGCATTACACTACCCTGCCTATGATATTCTTGAATCCAAGATGATATGTTCAGTCATTGGACATGACTCATCTCGCTACCACCATATCTATTCCTACCTTTGTGACCAAATCATTCCAGACACCTATACCCAGAATGAAAAGCGTCACCTAATTCATAATGCTTCAGGATATGTCATCATAGAAAATGACTTGTATAGATGGGGTGTAGATGGTACCCTCCTTAGATGTCTCAAACTTGATGAGTCCAAACATGCACTAGCTGAGGTACATGAAGGTATATGTGGGTCTCATTCTAGTGGTCTGATGTTAGCTTGAAAACTTAGTAGAGTTGGTTACTACTGGCCGGACATGGAGAAAGAAGTTGTTCAATATGCCAAGACTTGCAAACAATGCCAATTTCATGGAAATCTGATTCATGCTCCTGCTAAAGAGCTTATTCCTTTCATCAGTTTCTGGACATTTCAGCAATGGGCCTTTGACTTGGTGGGTTAGATACATCCTTCTTCTTCAAGAGGACATAAGTTTATCATCACAGCTACTGACTATTTTACCAAGTGGGTTGAGGCAGTGCCTCTGGCTATAGCTGATGGCAAGTTTGTGGCTATGTTTACACTGAACTATATCATTTGTAGATATGGTGTACCCTCATCCATTATCACCGACAATGGGGGACAATTCAAGAAAAAGGACCTGAGAGAGTTATGCACCAAATTTAGAATCATTCAGCATTGGTAATCTATTTATTATCCTTAGGGTAATGGACAAGTAGAAGCTTCTAATAAGACAATTCTCAAAATCTTGCACAGAATAGTTCATAAATTTGGTAGAGATTGGCATCTCCAGATTAATCTGGCATTATGGGCCTATAAAACAAGTATCCAAACACCAACGGGGGCCACACCCTTTGCCTTGGTTTATGGAGAAGATGTAGTATTACCTATTGAGGTTGAGATTCCTACATTGTGAATCTCTCTGAGAGGCCTCATCACTGATGAAGAGAACAGAATATCTCGGCTTCAAGAGCTTGAGCTACTGGATGAACGTCGGAAGGTGGCGTTCGATCATCTAAGAGCATACCAAAAGAGGATGTCTAAAGCCTACAATAATATAGTCAGACAAAGGGAATTCCAAGTGGGTGATCTCGTTCTGAGAGAAAACCCCAAGAATCAGCAGCAACGAGTCCAGAAAGGGAAATTTGAACCAAACTGGCTTGGTCTGTATGTTATCACTGCATCATTTGGGTTTGGCGCATACAAACTCTCCACCACTGAAGGAGAACAACTCAAAGAGCCTATCAACGCTCTTCACTTGAAGAAATTCTACAGCTGAGGCATTCTCTATGTGCTCATGTACATACTTATTGGTCCTGAAAAAATCAAAAAATGATATATTACAAAAAAATCCTAAAAATTGTAAAATATCCTGAAAAAATTATCATCTTAGTGAAAACCTAGTAAATAGGTGCTTTGATGTATCTATTATCCTGGTGAAAACCTGGTAAACAAGTGCCTTGATAATAATAATAAAAAATGGAAAATTTGAAAAAATACAAAAATAAAGTGAAAAGAAAAAAAATATAAAAAAATGAAATATTCAAAAATACAAAAAAATTGAAAAAAAGAGAAAAGTACAAAAAAATTGAAAAAGAAGAAAAATGTGTCATTGATGAAAACCTGGTAAATAGGCGTCATGGTAGCAAAAATAGAATCTCTACCAAGATGGTGAAAACCTGGTAAACAGGTGCCTCTTGTTTCCTGAAGCTATATCTCATCTCAACACCATTTGGCTCTTGCTTTCTTGCTTTAGTTTGCTAGCTCATGCACTTGCTTTCAGATGTCTTCAAAATTTTCCTTGACTCTTGATGGATTGGAACTGGTTCACAGTTGGGGGCACCTTCCTAGTCTAGGGGGGCATTGTCCTATCGCTTTTGGAAGTTTTGTTCGTGCATCTATCACCAATGATTCTCGATGCGCCTGCCTATTGATGCCTAGCTACTTTTGAGATTTCTCTCCTTGAGGATCTCTCATGTATCAGTTGCCAGTGGTTCCTACTGTGCCTGCCTACTGATACCTAGCTTTTGTTCGAACCCCTCTCTTTTGAGATCTTTTCCTTACATCAGTCACCAGTGGTTCTCACTGCGTCTGCCTGCTGATGTTTCATTCATGCTTAATTCTCTCTTTCGAGAATCTTCCTTGTATCAGTCATCAGTGGTTCTCACTGCATCCGCCTGCTGATACTTGGTTCACACTTTGATATCTTCTTGAGACTTCATCTCTCACGATGGTCACTAGTGGTTCTCACTGCGTCTGCCTACTGTCGCTATCTCGTTGAGACTTCGAATGTTGTTTATTTTTTATTCGACTTCAATCCGCTTGAATAGAAACATAAACTGAAACTAAAAATGATTTTGTATTCCTTTGAAGCATGCTGATCTTTCTCTTTGAGTGCTTGTTTGGTTGTTTTATCATTTCCCCTCGAGCGAATCTAAGATGTCTTTCTTGACTAAAAAATGTGAAAACTGGGGCCATGATCTTTCTTTTTCTTTCTGCTTGCTAGTTTAGCTCCAATGATCCAAAGAATTCATATAAGAGGGGTGTCCATCTGTAAGAGTCTTCATCTCATATTGAATGGCCATGTGTACCTCGACTCCTTTTATATGGACACTTTGGTGAGGTTGGTTCTTCTCCTTGTCTATTTTGAGTGACTTCTTTCTGCTACAAGTGAAATTTCAGACACTTGTCCTACTAAGTGAATGTAAGGGTCACTGCGAGTAATCTTTGGCAAAGGAAGGAACTCTTGTGTGTCTGGTGTGTTTATTCACAAGCAACATTTAGGTCATTCTAGCAATTGTGCTTTGATGCTTATGTTAACTTGCTAAATCAACAGGAATGGGTGTTCAGGTCATTCTAGCTTCTTGTGCCTTAATGCTTACATCTCATTTTGACAAATCTAAGACTTATGTCATATTCATATTCTCATGTTAGTGAGGGTTGTATGGCATCTTGTGAATGTCCCATGCCTAAAAGAACTTGATGATGATAAATACAATGAGTCCAACAACCAAGTCCTAGGGTTTGCGTTTATCTTAGGCTTGCATTTTCATTCTAGGCTTGCATTGAGACTATGTTTTGGTGCTCTCTTGATTGTCTTCTTCTGGATCTATTCATCAAAGGTTCTCATCTTTTGTCCCGGGTTCATCTTGGCTGCACAAGTGTCTGGTCCTCACTCTCAATCTTTGAAACATCCTTTTGATTAGTACCTATCATATATTGCTAAAACTCTGCATGAGATGGTTAGTATCACATACATTGCATTCCCATACATAAAATCCATATGCATTTTCATATTCATTTGCATGTGCATCCATTATAAGCATAAATAAAATCATACATTGCATTCATTTATCTACCATCTATTATTACATTTCACATTGCATATTCATACACCATCATAAAAGAAAACATGTGCATCTCATACATATCTAATCCATACATCTAAGCATCTAAGACACATCTCATAAAACATAAACATTAAAGCAATTTATAAACAAGTACAATGGTATCAAAATTGTGATCTCATATATATATCTCGATTGAATCAATGTCATGTACAAAAGAAGGGTGCTACTCGAGCATAGTATAAAAAATGGAGCTACAATATGTATGTAAAAATATGCTAACTCTACCCATCGCCACCTGGAGGAGGTGGTGGCAGTGGTCCCTGTGCTAGTGCCTGGGGAGGTGGCATCGGTCTCTGGGGAGGTGTCTACTATGGAGGTGTCTGCTGCGAAGGTGCCTGTGGTGGTCTTTGTGGTGCTATTGTGTACTCAAAAAATGGAGGCACCTGCTCTGATACATCTAGAACGGCTCCACAATATGTTGCATAATAATAAGCTGTCAGAGCAGCCTCATATCTAATCTCTAGCCATGCTCTCGCCAACTCCTTGCATAACTCTCTGATCTCCTGATCCTTATCGGCTACGCGGGTCTCCTGTATGATGACTTAGGTATGGAAGTCATCTCTCTCATGTTGAACCTGCCTGACCCTCTCTCGGCTCTTCCTGAGAGCCTCATGTAGCTATGGTATCCGTTCTCCTATAGGCACATCTAGCATGTCTGTATCATCGCCCAGAGGCATCTTCTGTGATGGGACCTTTATCCTCTACCTGGTGGATGTCTGCTAAGTCCCACTACTCCTATCACCTGCATCTGACCCCATAGTCCTCGGGGGGATGTTTTTTTACGCCGAACTAGGCCTCAATGCTCTCTGCCTAGGCCACTGTAATGGTACCTGCTACTATATAGGTACCTGCTGCTGCCACTATTGTCCCTGTGGCCCCTGCTATACATCCTGCTGCTGTATTGGTACCTACTGCTATGCTAGTACCTACTGCTATGCTCCCTGACCCATGCCGACGGGATTTTTAAATCTAGGAAATGGATGGGCTAAGTAGTGGTCCCTGTATGTAGGTGTCATCCCTACATTGGTGACATCCACCATGTAATCCCATCGGGCCTGGGGTATGCATGCCTCAATCACACACCTGCCTGGATCTAATCTTAGAAGCCACCCCTTCTTCTCCTCATTGGCGAAGTGGGCATAGGGGCAATACTCTTGGGAGGTGTCTTGCTGTCTCCCAAACTGACATATGACATGTGTAACAAGAAAGTGCTCAATGATGGTAACACTACATCCAATCAGTGGACGCGAGACAAACATGTAAGATAACTCTAGATGAGCATCATCCCACGGCTCAGTAGCAACCCATGGTCTCCAAACAACAACCACCATATCATCAAGTTGTCTACGCCATTGCTCTGTGTTACCCAACAATGGCTGAGTCAATAGACCTGCATACCTATATATATATGGCTCCAGTGCCTGCCATGTATCATGATATATAGGCCTGCAAACAGGGAGATGCTCCTAGGCTTAGATCTGAAAAATGAAGACACCTGCTGCCATGGTCCTCACACTGTGATATATGATCTCATGCATCTCATGGTACATATGGGCAAGCATGCACTCCCCCCATCTGAATCTAACAGCTAGCCTCTCCAGCATCCACCGCAGCATCGACCCCCAGCCGCACTCCAAACCATGCTGACCTCGATCGGGAGCCAGGTAATAAATCAAGAACATAGCAAGAACAACAACTAATGGGTGAGCACCGTCGTACCTGCTGATCAAATCCTCCCAAGAGATGGATTGACCCATCACTAGATCATCTCAAAAGATAGTCCTCAATGCCACTATGCCTACCCTCGTTTGTACATCGTACTCTACTTGAGCATCATGGATGGGTATCTACAAGATCCTATATATATCCTCGGGAGTGACTATCATCTCCCCTAGTGGAAAATGGAAGGTGTTCATCTCCGAATGGAAACACTCAATAAGGGCACCAAGAAGACCATGATTTACCCAAATTTCGAGTATGTCATGCAGATATCCTAGACCGAGTCCCTCAATATGTGCACTCTCAACATCTGTCAATCTTTGTATCAATGTGGTGATCACTGGATGATGTGACCGGAAGGTGACGTTAGGAAAGTCAACCTGCAAAGCAAGTGATGACATTGGATTAGTATCTCAATATGATGGTTTTCAAAACAAGAACAACAAATACAACAATGCATCTATCCTAGACATGACTCTACGACGCTCTACTTGGCTGATTTCATGCAAATTCACTAAATTTTGACAAAGGTTTTACAACACTGCAACAAATTTTCATGCGAGGAAACTGTTCCCTCATGCAAGACAAAACCTTCTCTTGTGCGAAAGTGAGAAAGTTCACGTGACATGACCAAGCACTTCGCGTGAGACTTCTGGTAGAGCCCGGGCGAGGAAGCCCTGACCCATGCAAGGAAACTATTTCCTCACGTGAGGAGTGACTTAGGCCGGTGCAAGGAAACTATTTCCTTGCATGAGACTTGAAAAACATGCCCTAAAAGTTGTCAAATCTACCCTAAATCGACCTAGAAAGTAGTACAAATTGAAATACAAGGAGGATTATCGACTACTTATAGGTGGGTCATACTCTGGCAGTTGGGTGTGTCATCGCGAGCATTCAAATTGATGTGTATGCACTAGAAGGCCCTCCATTCTCTCTCCCAGAGCTCAAAATCGCAAGAAGACAAAAGAGAATAATGAATTGAAAATGACCCCTCCAGGCCTTATATAGCTTTTTGACCTAATTTTCCAAGTACTTCATTTTGCGCAAAAATTGCACCCTTAGCTAAATCGATTGCTCTGAATCCATTTTCAGGATTGAAATCAAAATCTAACATCTATAGATAGCTCAAAATTATGTTTTAAATTCTGGGAGCCTTTGGGATCAGATGCTTGTGCAGTCAGTCTTCTGGCATCATTTTCTTGCCATATTCTCATCTCCTCATCATTTTCTTGGTTTCTTCATCTTTTTCATCTAAAGTCAACTATAGTCAAATTTGGTCAACCATGGTCAACTATGGTCAAAATTGGTCAGCAAGACCTCTCGATCACTCCAAATTGCTTTTGCAGCTTCTTGAATCTAGTCTGATTGCTTCTACTCTCAACTTCTTGTTGTCAATCATCCTTCTGATATGTCACCTTTCAATTTCTCTCCCAAAGGGGCAGGATGATTGCATCATTTGAATCTTGTCGAGCTAGTCTCATTTCAATATGATCTAAATCAAAGTCCTCATCGCTTGGGGCATCTTCGTGCTTCGCATCTGGTCATCTGGTCATCTATCTTTTAGGTATCTGAGCAATCTAACTCGGATCCTCAGGAATCAAGCTTCATTCTAGAGATGGTTCTCAAAAATCTCATTAGGTATTGGGGCAATCTAACCCTAATTCCTAAAAGTCAAGCTTTATTGTGGAGACATCTCTCAAAATCTCTTTTAGACCATTATCTAGGCAATCTAACCTGGGTCTCACAAAGCTAAGCTTCGTATTGGGGCAATCTAACCCTAATTCTGGAGATTAGTCCTAAAAATGCATTTGTCATTATTCAATCAATCGATATTGGGGAAATCTAACCCTGATTCCGGTCTCTTCTCAAGTTCTCTTTTAGACCGTTGTCTTCGCAATCTAACTTAGACTTCAGAGAATCATGCTTCGTTCTGAAGGTGGTTCTGCAATTCGATCTATTTTGGTGTCTTGGCATTCTAACCTTGACTTCTGAGGGTTAACCTTGACTTCCTAGGGTTAAGCTCCATTCTAGGGATAATCCTGTAACCTCATCTATCACATCAGACTATTCTTTGAATCAGTGCACTGCTCAGACATCAATTCAAAGAGGGGCAAATGTAATACCCCAAAATTGGCACCTAATAATTTCAATCAATTTTGGTGCATTTTCTTCAATTTCATCATTAAAGTCCTATTTTACTAGGCAATTTTCTCTCTCCTACATGACTTTATTTTGACTTGATGTCAATTCCAAAAACCCTAATTTGCATTAATCACACACTATAATTAATTCCTAAGTATTCGACTTTATTAGCTAAATAATCCCTATGATAAATTAATTTAATTCTAAAGTCCTAAGTGCTTTAAATTAAATTAAAACCCACCCCCTTTAGCTAATACACATAAAAAAAGAATTAATATTATTTAGTTATTTGAATGGACACCTATTTATTTGAATTTAATAATTCAAATTACTTGAACGGTCACCCATATGTGGCAATATTTCATTCTCTTAAATAAATCTTTCAATATGTGTCTCAATTGAGAATGAAGAGGCAACCATTCATTTTCAAGAACCTCTTCATTCTCTCCTTGGGCTTGTCTATTTAATGAACCTTCTCCTTAATTCAAAAGGAGGCAATTTGTGAGAGTAATTAAACTATAGCGAATTTTAGTCTCACTTTCATATTTTCAAGTTTTCAATTGCAATTAGCTTAATTTCTCATTTAGTGTAATTGCATTTCTCATAATAGATTAACTTGCTTATTGCTTTTAGATTAATATCATATTTCTTTTAAAAGCACTTTAGATTAATTTGCATCTTCATATTTCTTTCAAGCTATTAGATTAATTGCACTCATTTCTAGATTAATTTCATTATTGTTCATCTTTCAAGCTTTGAAAATCCTTCGTATTAGCTTGGTCTTAAGGTTGTTGGCTCTCGTTTTGAGAGTAAATCAAACACCCTAGTTAATTAGAAGGCAATAGGTCGAATCGATAGAATCGTGTGAATGGGTAATTCATACTCAATTTCATGATTCGATGATCGAGCAATGACTATGTTGTGTTTGTAGCTGGATTAGAGGTCCACATTCAGCTTATAATAGTATTGTGTCCTCTTTCTTCTCACAAATGATGCATTTATTAGGAAGCTGGAAGCCCCTTTTCACAAGATTATCCTGAGTTAGAATTTTACAATGCATAGAAGCCCACCAGAAGAAGTTGATATTTGGAATAAGCTGCGAGTTATGGACCTTCTTCCAAAAATCATGGTCACCTTTTTGTTTTATCAACATATTTTAAGTAGACTTAACAAAAAAGGCCCCTATTAGATTATTTTCCCAAATGAATTTATCTTCTCTAGTGAAGAGAGGAAGTCTCACTTCCATCATCTAGGGCTATAGTTTTGCAACTTTGGGAAGGATATTAGGCCTATCTCTAACACTTTGTTCCAGGGTTTTCTATTTTCCTCTAGGGGTGATATAATCAACAATATAAGTCCCAACATGTGTATTGATCCTTCCCATTAGATGGCTATAAGGGCCAAAAACAAGAGGTTTGTCCCCTATGCAATAGTCTTCCCAAAATTTGATCATCATCTCATTTCCTATTTTCCACTTTAAACCTTCCGTAATG
Organism: Chamaecyparis obtusa; assembly: GCA_027943335.1. Classification (NCBI taxonomy): domain Eukaryota; kingdom Viridiplantae; phylum Streptophyta; class Pinopsida; order Cupressales; family Cupressaceae; genus Chamaecyparis; species Chamaecyparis obtusa. The sequence goes on along the minus strand of BSBK01005063.1, from coordinate 146,926 downwards.
AGAGATTTGCATTTGAGGATGTTATTCCATATTTTTGAGTTTGTTGGTAAAGCATTTGATTCCAAGGCCCTATGAAAATTTACATGATTAAGGTATTTCACCTGATGATTTTGCACCAATCTGTCAGAACAATAGTCAGATTCTAACCAACTTTAGTGATTAAAGCTTTGTTCAGGTTTCTCAATTTCCTAATCACAAAGCCTCCCTAAAATTTGGGTTTACAAACTATATCCCAATTAAAAAGCGCATGTCTCTTTTTTTCTTCAACACCAATCCAAAGGAAAGTCCTTTGGATTCTCTCTAGTTTCTCATCCATAGTACTTGAGATTTTCAAGATGGATAAGAAGAAAGTCGGGATTCCTTGGAGGGAGGTTGAGAGTAGTTGGAGTTTCCCTGCACTACTCAATAATTTTTCTTTCCATCCAGCTAATTTTTTCTAAATTCACTCTAGAATAGTGTTCCAAAAGGTGGAGGTGACCTCTTTAACAGTGAGAGTTAGGCCCAGATAAGTACTAGGAAGGGTAGCACATTGACAAACAAGAATATCTGTAATCTTAGCCTACAAGTCTAGCTTAGTATTGAAAAAGTCTAGGCTACTTTTTCTATAATTAAGCAATGGCTAGAGGCTCTAGTATAATCCCAAAGAAGGTATTCCCATTCCTTTGATTCAACCAGTGAGGATTTCCCAAATAGAAAAGTATCAATGAAAAACTACTGCAAAATTGAGGGAGGGAGCATGGTGGTAGTTCAAATTCACTCAATTCTACCAACCCAAGATAGATTAAGGAAATTTATGCCAAGGACCTCATCATCCATAATAAAAAGGTAGGGTGATAGAGGGTCACCTTTCCTTATTCCCTTACTAGCTTTGAATAATCCCTAAGGGACCCTATTCACCAAAACTAAGTAGTGAACTATCTCTATACATTCACGAATAATACCAATCAATTTTTCACTAAAACCAAGTTTAAACAACACACTATATAGGAAGTGTCATTTGATTTTATCATAAACCTTAAAACATCTAATTTAAAGGCCATACTTGCGATCTGAATTTTATCCATAGAGTGGATGAGCTCATGGATGGCAATGGCAGCATCTAGAATTTATCACTTTGAAAGAAATCCTTTATGGCTGGGACTAATAAATTTATCTAGAAGGGGTTGTAGCTGGTTGAACAACACATTAGAGAAGATATTATAGATGGTTATCTTTCAAATCAAGAACATAAAGCACATCATGTAATTTACTATTTGGAACAGAAACATTACCGGTTCCTTCATATTGACAACAATAATTATCAGCTAAAGAAACATGAATATTCATAGAATCAAGTTGCAAAGAATCAAAGACTTCCTTATGGGATTGAACATGTTGAGATGCATTACTATCAATAATCCATTTAGGTGGTTTAGAAGAATTAAAACAGACAGTAAAAGTAGAACGAGATTGATTTCCATTAGATTTTCCAGTTGAGTAGTTTTGAGAATTAGATTGATCATCATTTTGTTTCTTAGAATAGTTATGTATTAATTGACCATCTTTATTGTAATAGGTGCAATGTGGCCTATTTGAATGATTATTATTGTGATAGTTATTGGAAGGCCTAGAATTATAATTTGAAGTATTAGTATTGTTAAATCTTTGAAAATTTTGGTTATTTTGATTAGTGTTAGAAGATCTATTATTATTGTGACTTTGAGAGACATATGCATGTTCGTGAGTTTTAAGTATGCCAAATTGAATCAATATTGCTTCCTCTTGACGTAACATATTTTGAAAGATGACATAAGTTAATTGAGATACTAAAGAAGGAATAGCTAACTGAGAGTAAATATTTGTAATAAATTGTTGGAACTGTCTAGGAAAATATTTATGAATAATTATGTGAATTATCCTTAAATCAGAAAGAGGAACTTGTAAACTAGTTAGTAAAACTTTAATTGAATCAAACTTGAGCAAGAAATCATCAACAGAGTTGAAATCAGTATACTTGAGGTTTTCAAGTTGGTCTTGAAGCTGGATTTTTTGAGTCTCATCTGTACTGTCATAGGTATTTTTCAAGATGTCCCAAGCCTGATGGACTTTTGTACAAGTAGAAATTAGGACATACAATTTGGGACTTAAGGAGATCCCTATTAAACCAAGTGCTTCCTCATTTTTAGTCTACCAAACAGTTTGGTCAGCTTGAGGAGCAGAGGTTGTTGGTTTTGAACTGGCATTAGTTGCAATATCTAAAATATGTCTGAATCTAAAGATGAAGGTCATGTGCATTTTCCATGCATGATAATTTCTACTAGTTAAATTTATTTCTGGCATCAGGGTAGTCATGGTTAAATACGAAGATTAAAGTAAAGAACACCTAAACTAGAGATAAGTAAATGGAGAAACTCAGATCAAACTATATACACTTGCATGCAACAGTAGAAAGCTATAAAAGATTACACCAAGGAGGCATGCAAGGAAGAAAAAAACAACCAAAAGAAAAAAATAGAAACTAAGAACACAAAGGAGATAGTAGATCTCGGTTAAGCTGTTATTGATTAACAGATAACACAAGAATCTCTTGCATGCAAAGAGAAAACAAACTAAGTTTATGGCATGCAATAAGAAAGACGTAAAAACCTGCAAAGAATGATAGGAAACTGAAATAAACTTTAAAAAAAGTTAAAAAAGAAAAGGCAACATGAACCTGCAAAACAAATGTTAGAAAACAGATATACTAAAAGAGTAAAAAAAAAGATTCAGAACTGCAATGAAACATTAGCAAAAAAAATAACCGGGTAAAAAAAAACTAGATTAGAATCTGAAGAAAAAATGAATTGAATCTAACTAAACCCTTAATAAAGAACTTGAGCTAAGAACGAATTAAAAACTACAACCAGATTAAAAGAAATATCAATACATTTAAAACTTGCAAGAGTAAGAACAATCTCTACTTAATCAAATCAAAGAAAATTTGCAAAAAGTATTCTAGCGCTGAAAATTTATTATCTTATTGAAAGGACTTGTTAGAATAAAACCGATATAAATAAAAAAAAGGCTAAGAAATGAAAACTAACTATGAAAAACCTATTAACTATTAAATGTTAACCATAAACTACACTATGAATAAACTAATAACTCAAAACTATTGAATATAAATGTCAAATCTGTGAAAGTGCAAGTCAAAACTGCACTTTTCTAAACAAACCTTTGCCCTTAACTGAAAAAAGAGGCAATGAAAGCCATACACAGGCTGCAGACGACACTGGCCCTAATGGAGTGAAAGAACAGGGAAGCAGCGATGGTGGCAGTGGAAGAAAAGGTGGAGATGGTGCCTATGGCGGTGGGGGTTATGGAGATCGACGAACTCACAACAGCGGTAAAAAATAGGAAACACTTCTCAAATCCTCCTTCAAGCTTGCACCCAAACTTTCAATAAATCATTGTTGAAGTGATATATTCCCAAAAGAAATCTAGCAAAACCTTAAGGAATACCCACAGATAGCACTATGGGTAGCTGGCATAAGGCATCACTGATAATGAAGGCGCTTTCAGGTCCCGAGCAGGAGGAGGTGAAAGGCGTGGCAACGATTACTAAAGGTGAGTTGTTAAATGCTAGTTAAGACACGGTTAACAAATGCCAGTTAAGACAACAAACTATGGAAAATAAAATGAAAAATGAAAAATATGAGCATGCCATTAACCTTGATCACTTAGAAAAAAAACATCATATCTGTTATTTCATTAACAAGTACAATTTCATAGAATTATCAGCTTTATAAAATCAAATAAAACTGTGCCAATAAAAAAGCTATTTAAGGAAAGAAAAAGGTGTAGAGAATATTTTTAAAAAAAGAGATCCTTCATGCAAAAACTGATGAATTTCTAACTCTTATCAATAGTTTCCTTATATCAAATAATCTTAAGTTTCGAACCAGAAATAAAATCTTATCATAGAATAAATGAACATATCGCAATATTAAATGGTACTTTTAACTATTCGATTAAAATGTCAGGCACATAAAATACAATGCCACAAACAGATATTCAAGCTAGCTCGAGTCACAACGAAGGAGGAGACAAACATGAAATCTTAGAAGAAGATGCGATCAACTAGAGGCGAAAAGTCTCAGACGCTGAAATGGGTCTTGCTGAAATTTACATGGATGTTTCAGATATCCAAGAGGATCTTGACTGAAAGAGTAGTAAAGGAGACAGGCAAAGAACCGACAATGGAGAAAGACATCAACGACATGCAATGAAAATGGCGATACAAACAATCAAACACATGTAATAAACAGCGATAAAAAACTAGAGATATTTAAAATAAAAAATAGTGCTCTCTAGAGCGATGAACAAATACAGAGCTAAGATCAGAAGCAATGCATTTCAAAATAGGGTTAAACTAAAATAGATCCACAATCATCTTGTTCCAGTCTGAGAGATCTCCAAAGATGCCAAAGGGAAACCAGAGGCATAAGATAAGCAGAAAAAAAACAAGTACTATCGAGAGAGAAAATAACAAGAATATGAAAAACTTTGCAAGTTAAAGGACGAATGCAGAAAGGGAAGAAGAAAGTGTTAAAAAAAAGAACAAGTGAGTAGAGCTAAATGAAGGAGAAAAAAAATGCATACAAGAAAAATCATTAAGGCAATATACACATGCAATCTATGAAGAAAGAAATGCATGCACATGCTAATTTTGAAGTTGCAAAGAAAGAACCGAAATTAGAAACTAAAAAAAGTAAACTTCTAAACTTTAAATTATAATATTAAAAAAAAATTTAATATTATAATCAAAATTTAATATGATAATATTAAGATTTTGATAAATTTAAATTTTTATTATTTTCATTATCAATAATGTATCCAAACCTACACAAAACAAATCAATAATGTATCCAATAGATAAATTGGGTTTGGCGGTAAACCAGCCAAACCCATAATTTTTTTTGATTTTTTTCTCTCTTAATCAGATTAGTCAAAAAAATATATACTAGCAATAAACTCTCTCAAGAGTCTCCAATATTGGAGTGCTCCAAGATATGGTAGCTCCTTCACCTGTACACTCAATAATAGATTAAACCAACCTGCTCTGATACCATGTTAAAATAATAACAAAATACAGAGAAAGATAGGAAATTGTTTAATCAATGAGCTAGGAATAAGGAGATGTACCATGAATAATCACAACTCTAGGTGCATTCACCAAATAAAGAAGCAACAAGGAGACAATATTTTGAAGGGGGAAAAGCATAAAAAAACCCCCATGATATAATGAAAGTGGCAAAAAATGCCTAAGAATGAGAGAGAGAGAGATAGAGTGGGAGCTTAGCTCATAAAATGTTCAAGAAGAAGAAGAATCTCATGAGTTGAGAGAAGGAGAGCCATCTCTTAATAGAGATGTGAGAAAGGAGTTACATTGTAACTCCCATTTCTGTGTATGCCACATTTCACTAGTGTGTGAGACAAGTGTAGGATTCCTCATAAGGAGGAATATCTATTTTCCTTAATAAAGGAAGTACAAATATGTGACATGTCCTCCTACTTGGACTAGAGGATGAATACAATAGGATACCTTAGTTTATCCTTTAAATACAAATATACCAAGGAAAGATTAAATTCTAACAATTGAACCTGTATATCTTTGACTTTTGTGGGTTAACTTTTTTATTTGAGATTGAGGTATACAAATCTAAAGATTGTTTAATCTATCTTGCTTTCGAAACCGTGGAGGTTCCAAAAAGTAGAGTGTCATCTGCAAATAAGGTGTATGTTATTGAAATGCTTGTCTCACTTATTTGGACACCTTTCCAACTCCCTGAAGCTTGTTGTTTCTGAATATGTCTGCTAAAATATTTTTCCATCAGAATGAATAGGACTAGAGATAATGGATCTCCCTAACAAACCCCTTGCGGGGATGCAAAAAAACCTGCTGGCACCCCATTGATCAGAACTGAAAACCAAGCACCCGAGATATAGGCTCTCACCCATTTACACCAGCTTTTTATGAACCCAAATTTGTGCAAAACTTTAAATAAGAAGTCCCAACGAACTCTGTCATAGGCCTTCATCATATCCAACTTGATGAAAAAATGTGAATATTTTCTAGCATTTATGGAGTGGAGTTTTTCATGAGCCACTAGTGCCCCTTCCATTGTTTCCCAGCCTGGAACAAATCCACCTTGTGGCTGAGATACAAGGCTTGGAATCAAATATTGCATTCAAAGATATATGGCCTTCATAATGATTTTATAGATTGTATTGCACAAGGAAATGGGTCTAAATTAAACAAAATTTTTAGGTGATTTGACTTTAGGAATGATAGCTATGTTGGTAGTATTGAAGTATTTTAGCATGGACTTGCTAGTCTTGGATTCTTCAATAACACCAAGAAGATCCCATCCAACCAATTCCCAACATGGTTGGAAGAATAAAGCAGTAAATCCATTTGGACCGGGTGCTTTATCTGGGGGAAGTGAGAAGACTACCTTTTTGAGTTCCTGGATTGTAAATGGCACCATTAAACTTAGATTGTACGACTCTGACACAATTATTGGGATGGCCTCTAGAAATTTAGCCTCCCGTGTGTCTGAGGAGCCAGGAAGAGTTGGGGGGGGCTAGCAAATTTTTAAAGAACCTTACTCCCTCATCTTGTATGCTTTGAGGATCTGTTAGAAGAATACCAGAATCCACATTATTGATGGAGAAGATCTGGTTGGCAGTTGTTTTCTGCTTGGCTAAAGCATGAAAGTACTTTGTATTTTTGTCCCCCTCCTTTAGCCATAGTTCCCACGATTTTTGTCTCCAATATTCCTCTTCTCTGCTACAAAGTTCTTCCCATTTAAGTGATAGATTTTTCTGAGTGACAAAAGAATCATTGTCCATCCCCTATTTGGTGATCTCATCAAGCACATTTTCTAGATTTTGTTTGAAAAGCTCTTTTTCTTTGAAAATATTTTTAAAGACCACTTCATTCCACTTCTTGATTTAAACTTTGATAAATTTCAATTTGGATGCAAACTGATGCATTTTGGTTCCAACAATGAGGGGGGCACTAGTTCACCATTGTCTGACTAAGGGCATGAAGGTTGGATGTCGCAACCACATTCTCTCAAATTTGAATGATGGCTTATGTTGAGATGGTTGATTCACTAGATTGAAACTCACTTGAATGCTAATAGGAAAATGGTCTGATCTTGGTTTTGGCATGGTATTTGACTGGAAGGTGGAATTAGTTAACTTCCAGTTTTGAGATATTAAGAAATGGTCCAACCTAACAGCTATCTGGGAATAATTAGTCCTTTTATTGGTCCAAGTATATGAGCTGTTGCTTGGCTCTATGTCCATAAGATTATTATCTTCTACAAAGTTGGAGAAATTTTGAATGTTTTCAATGGCGGGCTAATGCCACCACATTTTTTTGATAGTTTTAAAATAGCATTAAAATCTCCCCCTATTATTATATGTTGCTCATGATGAGATTGGATCATGTGTGCCAGTTCCAGCCATACTCTATGCTTATCCAATGATGTTGTGGGACCATATACGTTGATCAAGAGGAATTTTTTTATCAAAATAGTTCAAATTTAATGCTTGCCAATTGTCTTCCTGCTTTGATATCTGACCTTGAACTAATTTGGAATCCCAGAAGACAACCAAACCCCCTGAGGCACCAATCCCCAGTCTGTGAACTAATTTCCAATTTGACCACTTCCCAATTGTCTTATCAAAGTTAACTTGTGACAGCTTTATTTCTTGCAAAAGAATAACATATGCTCGCATAGAATCTAGCTCTTTCTTGATTCTATACCTTTTGTCAAAGGCATTTAATCCTTTGACATTCCATTAGATTATCTTCATGGATGACAAGGAGAACCCTTAGTTCTTGTCAATCTTTTTGAGGGTGTGAATTTACCATCCAAAGTTGATTGGATACCTATTGCAATTTCCTCTTTAGTTTGGATGTTTTTAGACTTTTTGCCTCTCTTCTTTGGAGTGGGCTTAACCTGGATGATCTGAGAGAGGGTCTGTTGAATTGAGAGTATTATTTTGTGATCAAAACCCAACTATGATGACATATGGACAGAGTTTGAAACTATCACATCTATAATATGCTCTCCTCTCTCTTGGGATTCAACATGCTCCAAAACATCTTGGACCATGTTTGATACTATAAAATCTTCAACATGCTCCCCAAAATCCTAGGAATTGTCCTGCTCCGAATCCACAAAGTTGTTAGACCTCATCCATTCTCTAATTTTATTGGTTACTACCACATCCAAGTTATAAATATCCTCAACATCTGAGGTATCCGGTAAGACCAACACCTTATGAAATTCATATTGTATCTGAGACTCATTGAGGTCCTCAAATGACTCTAGCTGATTATCCTGACATGTTAACATTGATGGCGTTATGGCCATTTGACCAACATCTCCTGCTGAAGCTATTTGTTTATTGATTTGTTCAATTTTAGAGAGCACCCCTTCTTCTGCCACTATCTCAAAAATCAGTTTAGTGGCCAATTCTTTGATCATCTGTTTCGATAACTGCCAAGCTTTAAGATGAATCACCGCTTGCTTATTGAGTGAATCTTGTATGTTGGACATATTGATCAGGGTGTCTTGATACATCAACTGATGGACAATATTATCAACATTTTTTTATTTTTATTTTTTGGGGGGGCAAAATAGACTATTCCCTTATACAAAACCATGTTGCTGGATGGGATGATCTAGTTTGATGGTGACTAATCAAACATTTCACTACCGATCTACTGCAACCTAAGCTGAAGAAGTTGAGCACTTTGCTAATCTAAGAGAGCAACCTTTGGTCGACTCTATTAACCAGTGATATCATCCTTTGATCTACAAAAAAATTTATATAATGGTAATGGGGTCTTGGTTTGGTTAGTTCTTATTGCCACCTATGAAATAGATCCTTGGCTAGTTTGGATATTGCTCATTTCCTTATGTAGAATAGATCCCTGAGAAAAGAAACCTATTGGATTCGAGCAGTAGTCCTCACATACTAGAACCTTTGAATGCTCCATCTTCATACATTACGAGGTAAAATGGCCTAAATATTGTTGATTTTTTTGACAAGTGATCTCATCCTCTAGGATGATGGGTTGTTCCAATACACCTCATTTTGACTTAATCTTGATCAGATTTGGTGACATCTTTGAGGGACAGAGTAGCACATAGAATCGGGTATCATGGTGGGGGTGTTTAAATGGTATGAGATCATGCCTAACAAAGATGCCAATTTTATTGGCAATGATTTCAACAATTTCCAAATCTTTGTATTCTATTGGTAGCATAGGGAGGGAGATCCAATAAGGAAAAAACAACATTCATGCTTGTCAGGTTTAAAATTAGGCGTCCAAACCCGAGTGAATAAGCTAGAACCTTTGCAGAAACCACCCTTTGTAGTTATGAGTGGCATCCCTACATTCTATTGATTCAAAAGAAGCTACAAAAACTCCTAGTGCTGATTCCACTAAAATAATATCTAAAAAGCCCTCCCAACATTCAAATGCCTAGGACCTAATATCTGAAAAAACAAGCAATTGGTTTGAAAACTTACCAATGAGTGTTGTGTGATGCAGTGAGCCAATGTGGCTCTGTAAGAGGTGTTGTGGAAGAATGATCTCAAATGTAGGTTGGTTATCTTTAATACTAGATGAAACTCCCCCACATTGATGATCTTGATCTGTAGACTGAGCATCCTTGTGTAAGTGTTCTTGAGCCGAAGGAAACTGGTTCTGGATTGGTTTCCAAATTTGTGAGGGTTGATTTGGAATGAAGGGTGCTCTATTATGATGATCTTTCAATGCTTCCCTGGCCTGAATTTCAAGGATAGGTGTATACTTGATTTGCATAGAAGATCTTGGTGGGGTCCCTTCACAAATATAAAAAATTGGTTGATCTTTGAGAAATTTGATCTTCCTGTGCTGACCAAGCTTATTCCGCTGATTTGGTCTAGCCAAAGTGGGATTCACCCTCCGAAGATTAGATTTAGACTAGTGGGAGTTTGATAATGGTTGTTGTTGAGCATGAAAAACCCTAGATTTGAAATGTGCCTGACGAGATGATTCTCTAAACTTGAAACTCGAAATACCTTGAAATGTGTCTTGATCTCGCTTGTCATGATGCGGTCGAGACCTCTGAGGCTTAACCTAAAACCTAGGGTTTATGAAGAAAGGTTTCATGGGATGAATGATTGCTTTACCACTAAATATGGAGGCACTTGCCTTGCCCTACGCACTATTGGTTACATTCTTCTCAGCAAAAGAGCATCGCTGGAAATCATTGGGTGAATGGCTGCTATAGAGATGTTTGGATGGTTGAATAGTCGAGATTCCATGAAAAATATTTGCAATGTCTACCCAAGATGATGAGTCAGAATACTATTGATGTGCATATTTACCCCATTGACCATGCCTATCTGGGAGGCAAGTAGCTGTCACCGGCCCTCTTGACAATGAATGAAGCTTTTGCCCTCTGCCGCAATTACTGTCTAAACAAAACTATTTGAATTTTTGGGTCTGCGACTATAGTGGTTGTCTCCTATCATACGGATGCCATTCCTACCCTATGCTCGATGCCATTCATATGTAAATTTAAGTTACACGTTCAATTTATAAGTTTTGAACTATTATGTGTTGGTTATTTTTTTAATTTCTTTTGCATGGGATTATACACATGTTCTAGATATACCCCTCACCTATAGAGACGTGTCTATCTGGTTATATATTATTGATTTTTTATTGGAATAAAGATTTTGAAATTTCATATGACCAGCCACAAATTATTTAAGTCCATTTTAACAATACTGATTATAGGGGAATGCAATTTTTAAAAAAAATAAATTCAATTGACATATATTTATCATAAATTATAATTAATGTCTCTTAGATTTTGGATGTCAATCAGTAAGTCTATGCTTTCTCAATCTTCTTGTATTAGTACAATTATTTCAAAAATTAATTTGTATATGATATTTATGTTTGTTTCATATTTATGTTTAGTTGTGCAAACAATAATATGTCAAATTGTTATTATATGCACGACCAAATACAACCAAAACTAACTGTGACATTGCATGATTAAAAGATTCACCCAATTTAATATGAATTTGATGCCCTTCTACAGATAAACCTAAACCACTTTCATTATTTGGTTGGGTTTTTATTTGCCAATCTTATGTGCTTATCTCTAACAATTTTTGGAACACTCAAAACTACACCATCTGAGGGATTTTTACAATTTTATGAAGAGATGGATTAGAAAATTTACAATTATATTTTCAACCTTATCGTTCCTTAAGCTTGTACAAGTTCTTTGGTTACTTTGTAATAAATACATACATTATGAATGACAGATTACCACCTTTCTTTCAAAGCAAAGAATATTATTTTGTGGTCCATTTATGACATGAATTAACTTTATATTATGGATTGCATTAATTGGATCATTAATGCTTATTGCAAGCTTTCGTACTCCATCTCCAATACCTGAAGAAATTTTCTATCTTATGTTATTTCATGTTCACAGCTGAAGTCATAAATGCTAATGTTCCATCATATTTATCATGCTATAACCTTCGTTTTGGCTAAAGCAACCTCAAAATTGTATTTGGTAGTAGTTTAGTTTTGTGACATTTTTTTTTTAATAGTTTATGTAACACAATATCATTGATGGAGCAACTTTTGTTATGGTTTGAGTAGAAAATAAAATTGCACTTGACAGTACATCAATTTTAAATTATTGAACAACTTTGTTTTGTCTTCAAATTATGGTGATGTATTGAACTTAGAAGCTATTCCTTAACTACAGTTAATTATAATTGAATAATTGAAAATCCATGTAATATGTTCATTCTTATCATTACAAGGAAGATTTTCTCTTTTACTATTCTAAACCTTCTGGAGTAAATGAAACCTGGACAAAAAGAGTCATTCATATCATAAATGTGTTGACCCTCAACAAACTGAATATGTTCTTCATTGATTTCTCATCTTTTCAGTATTGATCTATTGTAGAAAACTCTTATATTATAAAAAAAGATATAATATAATGAACCTAGTTAAAATTCATTGGAAATGATCCCTGTCAAATTATGAATTGCTTTAAATTTTCTTTGCTTTTCCCATCAACTTGATAGTATATATTTGGCTTTCATCATAGGATTTGCGTACCTTATTGCTTTAACACAAAAAAACTTAAATTAACATGCAGCTATGTTCAATTTGAAAATTATCAACTAGGAACATTTCAAATAAATTTTTGGTTTATATTTTGTTTTTTCAGTTAGATGGTTTTGTAAAAAATAGTAAAGTTTGTACCTTAATGTAATGATGTGAATGGTGGTCAGACGTGCATATGTCACAAGAAGTGGATGGAGCACCAAATAATTATCTTATATGTGGCTAGTACTACTTGCATTAGCTTTCTTGTGTTTCATTTACCATTTATGAGCAATTTTTCGCAATGTAAAAAAAACACTTTTCTGAAATTCAAAACTCCTATCAGCTCATCGTTGCACATACAAAAGCGCACAACTGCTAGTATTTAATTATATTGTGTGTATGTGTATGTGTATGTGCATGTGCATGTGCATGTGCATGTGCATGTATGTGTATGTGTATGTGTATGCATATGTGTATGTAATTAACCTAACTTAATGTGAAAAAACACATGCACCTATTAAAATTAATTCCACTAAGAGGTGTATTATACTCACATATCAATGCAATGATGTTCGTCAATAAAAACTCAAGTCATTAAATTTGACATGTTTTTGATGGTTAAGTGATAGAATATGAATGTTTCTAATTTTTTAAAAATCGAAGCATGTATATTTAGACTATTTTATATTTTCTTATATGAATCTAGAAACTTAGTGAATTCAATTCTTTAAATAATTTTGATAAGATTGTCTTAAATATGAATTTAGAAACTTTTTATATATTGTAATTTTTGACATTTGCATATTACACTCACATAATAGATTAAAATATGCCCTCAATAAAAATTGATGGCCATCCATGTAGTATTATAGCCACTATTGCAAGAAACATTCTATTTTAATTTGATATGAAATGATTTCTCACTCTTGTAGGCAACATTCTATTTTAATTTGGTATGAAATGATTTCCTACTCTTATAGACAACATTTTATTTTATTTTGATATGAAATGTTTTCTTATATTTAAAACAACATAAAATAACATAATCTGATAAAAAAACTTATGGAGTAGATGAAAGATAGGATAATGGATTTGAGCAGGAAGATGAGTGGGGGAGTTTTTCAAAATCTGAGGTTGCAGGAGAGGGGGAGGTTGATGAAAAAGACCATCGTAAAGGATCTAATGGAGTGTGTTCTTTGGTGACGGTGGTTCTTTTGTCCTTACTATGCCTCTGTGTAACTATGTTGGTGGGTTATGTGTGGTTGGGGCTTTTGTGGCCCTCATGGGTTTTATTTCCTTATCTGTTGCACATGATGTCACTCCACTATGGTAGGTTAGATTTCTTGGGATTTCTCAGGTGATTTTTTGGTGTGAGTGCCAAGTTTGTTGTAGGATTCTATGCCCTTCTCCACTTCACCCTTTTCACCCTCTTCCTATGCTCTCTTTGTTAGGATGGTAGCTTCTATGTTTCTAGTGTGTGATTGATGTTTGTACTTATTCTTTTGGGCATTTTTATGTTTCCTACTAGTTGAGTTGTGGCTTGGCCCTCTCGGATCTATTCTTCCTATTCTTTTCCCATGAAAGATATTGTTTCTTTTTCTTTGATTGGGAAATACTTGTGGTTGATTGTTGGGGAATTTCTTATTTCATCTCTTTTTCTTTCGGTGTAATCTCTTCTCTATGGGAGTTTTGTTGGCAGCCACCCCTCTATTGGTTTTTGGATTGCAGGTGAGTGCTGGAAAATATTTTATCTTTGCCTTTGTCTGGTTTGCATCATGAGAATTATGCAAGTGATTTTCTTAGGTGGCCTTCCCTATTGTAAAGTTGAGGTTGGAGGTGTCTTTGAAGATAAATATTATCTAGTGACTTATTGGTGGTGTTTTGTGCTTGCTAGAGGTTTTTAACTCACTATTTATATGAGGCTCAATGAAAAGGAGATTCTTATAAGTTCTTTTGTAGGGTTCTTTCTTAAAGGGGGCACGTTCTATCACTACAACATTTGGGGTCAAATTTTGACGCCACTACAATTTGTGTTTATTTTTTGTATTTTTTTGCAAGTGCCCCTGATGGTGTCATAATAGGGATGCTATCATCATAATTGCGACACCCATTTGGTTATAAACAAAAAAAAAAAGAAAAAGAAAGTGTCATTTGTAATTTGTGAATTCGAAGAGCTACCACGAAGATGAAATTGCACTTTTGTGTGGAGCGAAGAGGGCATTCAAGTTTGGCATGCACGAAGAGGCCAGCATCATGTGGGAAGAGGGCACTGGCACTTGAGGTAGGCATTCAAGATTTGTCTTCTCATTAAATCAATTTCAGTGGCATTGTTTACATCTTAGCATTGTTAATAGTGGCATTGTTTACATCTTAGCATTTGGAATGCTCGATGACCCGTGAACTTTGAGAGCTAGGGCATTATTGCTATTACCTGCAAGGCATTGTGTGAAGTGTTTGATCTCTTTTTATTTGTTTTTCTATTGATATTCACTATGTGCGTACTCCTCGTTTATGATCATTTCATGAGGAAATGTCTTGATGTCTCGTGGGCTACAAGCTAGGGCATGATACATTTTTCAGGAGCTCACTGTTTAATACTGGAATTGATTACATCTTTTCATTTGGAATGCTTGATGACCTGTGAGCTTTGTGAGAGCTAGGGCATTGTTGCTATTACCTTCAAGGCATTGTGTGAATTGTTTGATCTCTTTTTATTTGTTTTGCTATTGATATTCACTATGTGCGTACTCCTCATTTATGATCATTTCATGAGGAAATATCTTGATGGCTCGTGGGCTGCAAGCTAGGGCATGATACATTTTTCATAAGCTCATTGTTTAATACTGGCATTGTTTACATCTTTTCATTTGGAATTCTTGATGACCTGCGAGCTTTGAGAGCTAGGGCATCATTTCTATTACCTTCAAGACATTGTGTGAAGTGTTTGATCTCTCTTTATTTGTTTTGGTGTTGATATTCACTATGTGGTACTCCCCGTTTATGATCATTTCATGAGGAAATGTCTTGATGGCTCGTGAGCTGCAAGCTAGGGCATCATACATTGTTCATGAGCTCACTGTTTAATACTAGCATTGTTCATGAGCTCATTGTTTAATATCTGGCTAGGCCATGTAAATGGTACTGGACCAACCCAATCAGCCCAACAAAATGTGTCATGTTTATCTTTGTCAAATACACTCATTCACCATTTTGTTCTTATTCTTCTCACAAATATTGCATCAAAAGTAATTGTAAACAATGATTCAAAGAAAAAAGAAACAACTACAATAGATCATACCCCAAAAGTATACAGTCAACTACAATAGCTCACAGTCTCAATGAAATAAACAGTGTATAAAATAATATATGGTGCACAACAATAGAAAGCATGCAATGAAAACAATAACATTGCATGGTACAATTTAATACTCTTAGTTTTTATTCAAATCTATTCGAAACTCCTATCAGCTGATTGTCCAATAGTTAAACTAACCTATGACTTCAAAGGAGGAA
Organism: Chamaecyparis obtusa; assembly: GCA_027943335.1. Lineage (NCBI taxonomy): Eukaryota > Viridiplantae > Streptophyta > Pinopsida > Cupressales > Cupressaceae > Chamaecyparis > Chamaecyparis obtusa. The sequence continues at coordinate 131,232 of BSBK01005063.1, read as the reverse complement.
TTATGAAATATAGTTGTAGGTAGTTATCTCTTCTATAATGATGGACGATTCAAAGGTAATGATCAATATAACAAATAGAACACCAACCAATCAAATAGGGACATGAGGTGCTCAAACAATGAGCTCATAAAACAATATATTTAGTCTTAATAAAATCTTATAAAACAACATATATTGTGTGAAGTGTTTGATCTCTCTTTATTTGTTTTGGTGTTGATATTCACTATGTGGTACACCCTATTTATGATCATTTCATTAGGAAATATCTTGATGGATCACGGGCTGTAAGCTAGGGCATCATACATTGTTCATGAGCTCACTATTTAATACTGGTATTGTTTACATCTTTTCATTTCGAATGCTTGATGACCCACAAACTTTGAGAGCTAGGGCATCATTTCTATTACCTTCAAGGCATTGTGTGAAGTTTTTGATCTCTCTTTATTTGTTTTGTTGTTGATATTCACTATGTGGTACTCCCCATTTATGATCATTTCATGAGGAAATATCTTGATGGCTTGCGGGCTGCAAGCTAGGGCATCACGCATTGTTTATGAGCTCAATGTTTGAGCACCTCATGTCCCTATTTGATTGGCTGGTAATCAAATAGTGAGCTCATAAACAATGCATGATGCTTGAGCTCAAATTCAAAATAGTAAGTGTATTACTTTATTAAGACTAAATATATTGTTTTATTAAGATAGTATTTTGGATTAGTTTAATGTTGTTTTATAAGATTTTATTAAGACTAAATATATGATGTAAACTCATAATTATACTTGATATATATATTCTTCAAAGGAGGAATTATGAAATATAGTTGTAGGTAGTTATCTCTTCTATAATGATGGAGGAGTGAAAAGTAATGATCAATGAGGTTGTTGCTATTAGATCATACATTAACACACTTACTGTTTTGAATTTGAGCTTGGGAATCATGCAATGTTATTGTTGTCATTTCATGCTTGTTGTTGTTGTGCACCATATATTATTTTATACACTGTTTATTTCATTGAGACTGTGAGCTTGGTTTTTCTTTCAGAAGTATATGGCTTGACTATGCACATGCATAATTGTAGATGAGGATCAGTAATAGGATGTCACTCATTGCTTATATATTTTTTATCTAACCCCCATCTCTCTTTTCTTTGCAGGTTCGGGATCACACAGGGGCACACTAGATTCATACGTGAGTCAAAAATTCATCACTTTAGGCAATGTCTGGCACCCTTATTATTTATGTTCATCCTCTTATGTATGCGTGTACTCTTGCATTTTCTTCTCAATTTTATTTTTCTTGTATAGTATATACAAGTTATTTTTCATATATATATATATATATATATATATATATATATATATATATATATATATATATACACATGTAATCTTTAGATGCAAAAATTTATTTTCATTTACATGTATCTTTGCATGAAATGAGCACAAATTAAACAAGATCATCTAATAATGCAAACTAGGGTACTTGATGTTACATAGACCTTGCCATAACTTTGTCCTAGGCCCTCCTAGAATCAAAGAGGCTAATCTCCTAGCCTTAAGGTTTCTATCCTAGTCCCCTTCTAAGAAGTTTCAAACTCCTCCTTTCTCCATTCAGTCTATGACACCAAGAATATGATAAAGTTCACTATTCTAGGAACCTCTTTGTCCCTTCTAAAATTTTTTGTCTATTGTCTGGCCTAAAAAGGCTACTAGGTTTAGTAGGCCTAACTGACCTTTTTCTACTAATAACTCCAAACTTCTCTGAGCAAAGCATCCAACTAATTATGGATTTGAATACCCTTTTGGGAGGGCTTTAAGATTTTGTCAGTCTCCTTTTCCCATACTATCCGTATAGGGCCTGCTAAAAATGGGGCTCTAAATGAGGGTTTGGTAACTCACTATATGTAACAGTGAGGGTTTAGTATTTTCCCTTGTATCCATAATCCCCCGAGCTCTCTCTACATTGGAGATGCTTGATCATGCATCTGACCTCCCCTCCACATCATTTTATTAAGGCTTTGAGTTCCCTCTATCACTCCATCTTCTCTGCAACAGCACACTGACCCCTAACCAAACACTGATAGCTTGCCCAAGGCATTAGTTTATAGATACATCCTACACTTTTTAGGGCCCCTCCTTTGCACAACATATATTAAAGGGAGTCTAGACACAAATCCCATAGACCTGTATAGATTGTACGATGGGGGAGTGGTCTAGCACTCCATTATTCAAAGCTCTATCAATAGTAACCCGAGACAGGCCAAAATAAAGAAAACTATGAAGACTAACTCAAAATTGAAATAAAATGCTAAATAACTATCCTAGAAATTCAAAAACATTAACAATCATCACATCCAAACATTACAGTTAGATATTCAATCAATTTCTTATCTCTATCAACACAAATATGTATATCTCTGTCAAAGGAAAACTAGTTACACAGTCCAACTACAACCAAAAGTTTTCTCTCCATTCTGCACTCTTCCCTACACCTTGAATTATGGTTTTCAAAGCTTAAATAGCTCCCTCCTCAGTGTTAGGGCCCATGGATTGGGCTAGCTATCTCTTGAGCCAGTTACATGCTTTTGCAAGAAAAACTGTCATGACTACTTTCAAAGTTGTCAAGTAGCTTTTGGTGGATAGACAAACCACCTACACACACCTCAAAAGCACTCAATCCTTGATTGATTAAGGTTCATAAAGGCCATTTTAAAACCTCTAAAACATTAAAGATGCCATTTGTTCAACTTTAGAACACTGTCCTATGACAGGCAACCTAGCAAAGTTGGCTAAGACTACTGCAACCAGGCTCCAAAAGACACACCAAGGACTCAAAAGAACAAAGAAGAACAAACACTTGCTAGCACACCTAGAGAGACCAAATAGGCATCTCCCTAACCTAGTGGCTTGGCTAAAGCCACTACAAGCCAAAATTTAGGAGCACTAGGTACCAAAAATCCCTACCTAGGTGCCCTCACCAGTACTATAGTCCTTTTGAATCTTAGGATGACATCTCAATTGGGAAAGGCAAACCAAAACCTTTCATAGACCAATAACAACCAAGGCATGTGGGTGCTCTTCTATTGTACAGTTATACTCATAAAATATATGTACTGTTATAAAATTTCATGCCTTTAAATTTTATAGCATAGTTCCTCTTATGGAACTGGTGATTGAGATTCAATGCATCTACCCACATTCTATGTTCTTTGAGCCAATGGAATTTTTATCATCATGATGAAGTAATAATGCATTAAATGTCAGACACCCATTTGGTTATAAGCAAAAAAAAAGAAAAAAGAAAGTGTCATTTGTAATTTGTGAATTTGAAGAGCTATCACGAAGACGACGCTACACTTTTGTGTGGTGCGAAGAGGGCATTCAAGTTTGGTATGCATGAAGATGCCGACACCGTGTGGGAAGAGGGCACTAACACTTGAGGTAGGCATTCGAGCTTTGTCTATTTGATCATAAACAGGGAGTACCACATCAAATAGGGACATCAGTAATATTATTACCATTTCACTCAAATTTACATGACATTAAAGCCAAGCCCAAAATGTATACATACGTGTAAGTATAGGAGAAGTTGGATTCTGCAACTATTGAAAAAAAAAAAACTATACCAATACTAGCTTACAAGAAACTATACTTGTGCTTACCACACCATAACTCAACATCATAATGCTTATCATTTTCAAGCTTCAGAGAGGCTTTGTACCATGCAACATCTGCAGATTTGTATGCAACATTGATTTAGGCTGGAGGTAAACTACATGTGTCATGTAAACAACATGGTTGAATTTGTACACACTAAGATGTGCACTTCTCTAAGTCTTTACTTCCAAGGGAATCCATGAATGCCCTAGGCATGGAGTGCAAGGGTTCCAAAAGTGCTCTCAGCTAGAGCTATTAAACTAATAACCTTGCTAGTAAACCATGTAATGAGAGATTCAAATGAAGACAACGGAAATATACCAATATCCCCAAGAATCAAATGGAAATGGAAATGCAAGCTAAGCTATGAAAATAAAGATGCAATGTAACTAAGCTTATGAAAGGAAAGAACAAGTGTTACAAATCCTTCCTATTTAGACTATGTGATTTAATCTATGGCATAAAAAAGACTAAGGTAATAAAGCATAAATATGAAGCTAAGCTAGGAATGCAAGAATGAAACTAAGATGGAATGTAAATGCTAAGAATGCTCCAAATCTCCAGAGCTCCAAAATCACCTAGAAAACCTGCAACATAACATTAGTATTCAAAAGATGGATGCTAAAATGAGAAGAGAGCTCTCCTTTTATAAGAAATGAGAAAGAATGGACCATGGACATTAAGAGGAAAAATATTTAATCAAGGGTGGAGCTTGAAAGAGGAGCAATCCATGTGCACAAATATCTTCCAATGGGAAAATAAGAGTTGACTTTTGTGTCCATATGAGACAAAAAATGTTTTTTCCCTTTTTATAAAATAAGAATAGTGCTTTATTTGTGCAACTTAGGATAAGAGGAAAAGTGGGGGCTTTTTATTTTAATAAAAGAGGAGAAAATTTCTTTTAAATTAAATAAAGACTTAGAATAAGATGGTTAGCCCATAGAATAAAATCAAATAAATGATAGAACTAGGATTTGATCAAGAATAGGAAATTGATGATTTTAGCAAATAATGCTAGCAAGGGGCTAATAATCTAAGTGACCATTTTTGGGTGATTACAGAATTCAATCTCTTTTGCGCATTTTCGAGAGTTTTCCCACCAATACAAGCATAAATAACACATTGAATGTAATCTACGAACACTTAATGGTATGAAATCTCACTGAAGCTTGAAATATGTCACTCATGTTATTGTCAAAATTAAATTCAAATATTTCTCAAAACATTTATTCTTGTAGAATTAAGATATCCTTATCTCAATAAATAAAACAATCTTGCATAATAACTTTTGAATCACATTAACACACACCCATGTTCTATAGCATAGTTCATTTTAAAAGTGTATGACTTGACTATGCACATGCATAATTGTAGATGAGGATCAGTAATAGGGTGTTAGGCATTGCTTAGATCCTTTGGATCTAACCCCATCTTTTCCTTCCTTGCAGGTTTTGGATCATACAAGAGCATACTGGATTGAAGCCTGGTCAACACTTCATTACATTAGGCAATGTCTGGTACCTTCATTATTTATGTTCATCCACTTATGTATGTTTAAATTCATTCATATCTTCTGAAAGCTGGCTATTAGTGACCATATATGATGATTCTTGATGTTTTTGGGTCATTTGATGAAAAGATGTAAAATTTTCTTAAAGGTAGGCATTTGAGCTTTGTCTTCTCATTAACTCAATTTCATTTTGATGGCATTTGTTGATTTAATGGCAAAATATGAATGTTAATACTAGCATTGTTTACATCTTTGCATTTGGAATGCTCAATGACCCACGAGCTTTGAGAGCTAGGCCATCATTGTTATTATCTTCAAGACATTGTGTGAAGTGTTTGATCTCTCTTTATTTATTTTGTTGTTGATATTCACTATGTGGTACTCCCTGTTTATGATCATTTCATGAGGAAATATTTTGATGGCTCATGGGCTACAAGCTAGGGCATCATGCATTGTTCATGAGCTCACTGTTTAATACTGACATTGTTTACATCTTTTCATTTGGAATGCTCGATGACCCACGAGCTTTGAGAGCTAGGGCATCATTTCTATTACCTTCAAGGCATTGTGTGAAGTGTTTGATCTCTCTTTATTTATTTTGCTATTGATATTCACTATGTGGTACTCCCTATTTATGATCATTTCATGAGGAAATGTCTTGATGGCTCGTGGGCTACAAGCTAGGGCATCATACAGTGTTTATGAGCTCATTGTTTAATACTAACATTGTTTACATCTTTCCATTTGGAATGCTTGATGACCCGCGAGCTTTGAGAGCTAGGGCATTGTTGCTATTACCTTCAAGGCATTGTGTGAAGTGTTTGATCTCTCTCAATTTATTTTGTTGTTGATATTCACTATGTGGTACTCCCTGTTTATGATCATTTCATGAGAAAATGTCTTGATGGCCCGCGGGCTGCAAGCTAGGGCATCATACATTGTTTATGAGCTTACTGTTTAATACTGGCATTGTTTACATTTTTTCATTTGGAATGCTTCATGACCTGTGAGCTTTGAGAGCTAGGACATCATTGCTATTACCTTCAAGGCATTGTGTGAAGTGTTTGATCTCTATCTATTTGTTTTGTTGTTGATATTCACTATGTGGTACTCCCTGTTTATGATCATTTCATGATGAAATGTCTTGATGGCTCGTGGGCAGCAAGCTAGGGCATCATACATTGTTTATGAGCTGATTGTTTAATACTGGCATTGTTTACACTTTTCATTTGGAATGCTTGATGACCTGCGAGCTTTGAGAGCTAGGGCATCATTTCTATTACCTTCAAGGAATTGCGTGAAGTGTTTGATCTCTCTCTATTGGTTTTGTTGTTGATATTCACTATGTGGTACTCCCCGTTTATGATCATTTCATGAGAAAATGTCTGGATGGCTCACGGGCTGCAAGCTAGGGCATCATACATTGTTCATGAGCTCACTGTTTAATACTGGCATTGTTTACATCATTTCATTTGGAAGGTAGGCATTCAAGCTTTGTCTTCTCATTAAATCAATTTTAGTGGCATTATTTACATCTTAGAATTGTTAATAGTGGCATTATTTACATCTTAGCATTTGGAATGCTCGATGACCCGCGAGCTTTGAGAGCTAGGGCATTGTTTCTATTACCTTCAAGGAATTGTGTGAAGTGTTTGATCTTTTTTTATTTGTTTTGTTGTTGATATTCACTATGTGGTACTCCCTATTTATGATCATTTCATTAGGAAATATTTTGATGGATCGTGGGCTACAAGCTAGGGCATCATACATTGTTCATGAGCTCACTATTTAATACTGGCATTGTTCATGAGCTCACTATTTAATATCTGGCATCATGCAAACATACATTAATATACTTACTATTTTGAATTTGAGCTCGAGCATCATGCAATGTTATTGTTGTCATTGCATGCTTGCTGTTGTTGTGCACCATATATTGTTTTATACACTGTTTATTTCATTGAGACCGTGAGCTTGGCATTTGTAATGTATTTTTTGTTATTAGATCAATGCTACCATGTTGTTGAGTCTATGTAAGATTTACAAGGTTTTACCCCAAAATTTAGTAGTAATAAAATAGGGACATTACTAATAAAATAATACACTTACTATTTTGAATTTGATCTCAGACATCATGCAATTTTATTGTTGTCATTACATGCTTGTTGCTATTGTGCACCATAACAGAAACAAGAATGCAATGTTATGAAATTTTGGGATAAATTGGTGAGTTTGTATACTTTCTCCATTTTAAACTAACCTATGACTTCAAAGGAGGAATTATGAAATATAGTTGTAGGTAGTTATCTCTTCTATAATGATGGAATATTTCCTATCTCGATGAAGCTTGAAATATATCACTCCTCATGTTATTGTCAAAATTAAATTCAAATATTTCTCAAAACATTTCTTCTTGTAGAATTAAGATATCCTTATCTCAATAAATAAAATAATCTTGCATAATAGCTTTTGAATCATATTAACACACACCCATGTTTTGTAGCATAGTTCATTTTAGAAGTGTATGGATTGACTATGCACATGCATAATTTTAGATGAGGATCAGTAATAGGGTGTCAGGCATTGCTTAGATCCTTTGGATCTAACCTCATCTTTTCCTTGTAGGTTTTGGATCATACAAGAGCATACTAGATTGAACCTTGGATCAACACTTCATTACTTCAGGCAATGTTTGGTACCTTCATTATTTATGTTCATCCACTTATGTATGTTTGGAATCATTCATATTCTTCTAAAAGTTGGCTATTAGTGACCATATAGGACCATTCTTGATGTTTTTAGGTCATTTGATGAAAATATGTAAATAGGGACATCAGTAATAAAATTTGTTTAGTACACATTGTATGGTGAAAATGTGACCACACTTCTATGAATCATTACATTCAAGAACACTCAAGAATGAGGTCTCAAAAATTGATCCATAGCTCCTTAGGCATGGAGTGCAAGGGTTTTAAAAATGCTCTCAGCTAGAGATATTTAACCAATAACCTTGCTAGTAAACCATGCAATGGGAGATTCAATGAAGACAAGGGCAAGAATGCCAATATCCTCAAGAATCAAGAATGAAAATGCAATGCAATGCTATGCTAGAAATGGAAATGCAAGCTAAGCTATGAAAATAAAAGATGCAAGTATTACAAAGCCTCCTAGTTAAGCTAGATGGATTAATCTAAAGCATAAAGGAAATCTAAGCTAAGAATGTCATGATAATGCAAGAAATTAAACTATGATAACATGTAGATGCAAAAGCCAAGAATGCTCCAAATCTTCAAAAGCTCCAAAATGACCTAGAAAACCTGCAGCATAACATTAGCATAAAAATCTAAGATATGAAAATGAAGAAAAAAACTCTCCTTTTATAAGAAATGAAAAGGAATGGACCATGGAGATTAAGAGGCAAAAGATTTAATCAAGGGTGGAGCTTGAAAGAGGAGCAATCCATGTGCACAAGTATCCTCCAATGAGAAAATAGGAGTTAACTTTTGTGTCCATATAAGACAAAAAATACTTTTCTTCTTTTTATAAAATAAGAATAATGCTTTATTTGTGCAACTTAGGATAAGAGGAAAAGGGGGGGATTTTTATTTATTAAAAAGGGAGGAAATATTCCTTTTAATAAATAAAAACTTAGGATAAAATTTTTAGCCCATAGAAAATAATTGAATAAATGATAGAACTAAGATTTGATCAAGAATAAGTAATTTATGATTTAGCAAAAGGGGCTAATAGTCTAGATGACCATTTTTAGGTGATTACATTTGCCCCTCTTTGACTAATGTGTGATCGATCTGGGAACACATGCAGTCAAAGAATGAAGTTGAAATGTGAGATCGATTTGGGATCACAAAGAAACTCAGATTAGCCAAGAAAGCAAGAGATAGCCAAGAAGGCAAGCAATAGCATTCTGACTCCAAAGATTGAAGTGCAGAAAAATAGAAAATCCGGCATGGTCAGCCTGGTAGTGACAGTACTGAACACTTAGGAAAGAGATAGCCAATAAGATATGATGTGTCTGCCCCCTCGAGATCGAAAGCAAAATCCAGGTAGATGGAATGTAGAAGCAAGAGCAACATGATCAAATCACTAGAAATCATAATCAAAGAGAGAGAACAAAATAACCATCAAGCAATGAAGAGATGCCCCACACATGGGACCCGGGACATGAACCAAGTGGCCCCTCAACCCAAAAACACCACGGAGGGGAAGAATTTGAACTTGAGATTGAAAGTGAATGAAAGACTAGAAGTTTGAAAGAGATGGAGATGAAGAGGTGAAGAATGCCCCAATGAAGATTGAAGGATCAAGCCTCAAAAGGTTAGCCAACTGCATGAAAGAGGGGGAAAAGGTGATTTGGGTGATCAAAGATTTCAGTTTGGATCTCGAAATGAAAGGAAAATGATGTGATATGAAAGACCAGAAGTGAAAGACATGATCGAGAAGAAGCGAAAGGTGAGTGCAGTTGATTAACAAGTCCACGAAAGATGAAAGGAGAGCTCTCTCCATATGCAAGATGCAAAACTAAACTAACATGAACTTAAGAATGCAAGCTACATGAAAAGTGGTTTACTTGCAAGGTTACAAAGCCAATAGACATCTAATATTCATCATTGAGCATTATTGCTAGTGTCACAAGATCATATAATACACACTAGCATAACTATGTGAATCTGAATATGATCTATATCAGATAAAAATGTGGAAATCTCACCTAGGCATCAGAGACATGTAGGTCAAGATGACTAGTGTAGTGAGATTACCTAAGTTTGATATGGTGAGATTATGCTTGTATCAAGACACACGAAAGTCAAGATGACTATAAGCATGCACTCGCATAACAGTCAAGGATTATACCTTGTCAATCCATAGTGTCAAGTAAGACCAACATAAATGCTCATGACAGTTAGGACCAACAAAATATACCCACAAGCAGAAAAAGCAATAAAACATGTTCTCATTCCCTCAGTCTTCTAGCTATGCATCATCGAAAATGATCATAGGGGGAGAACACTCGGCAAAGAAATCATCATAGATAGCACACAAAGAAAATAAAGCCAAGCAAGTCTCAGCGAGTCAAGTGCGTGTGTGTAGGTCATAGAGTCAAACTTTGAGTATCACATCTGCCAGTGAGAAATATAGCATCATACTAGACTGTAGGTAGGACATCTGATAAGTGTTGAAAAACACTCAACGCAAGGGTAGTGTTGAGAAACACTATTTGAACCAAGTTGCCCAAGAAACCCAGACGCACAAAGAGACCCAAGATAAGCTCAAAACAACGGATGCCCCCTAGACTAAGACATGAATCAATTCTAGGCTAGGAGAGGCAAAGCGAGAAGTGAAGCGAATGAGTGCCACGCAAGACTGATAGACATAGGTGCAGAGGGTCTCAAGCAGCACCTATTTCCAGGTTTTGACCACTTGATAGATTTTTTCAGGACTTTTTATAATTTTTTTTGTATTTTTGCTACCAAGGCACCTGTTTCCAGGTTTTCACCAAGGCACTTTTTTAATTTTTTTAAATTTTTTTAATTTTTTTGGTGAGACATCAAAACGCTTATTGCTAGGTTTTCACTAGGATGCTCTTTTTTTTGCAGTACTTTTTATGCTTTTTGGGATTTTTTCAGCATCATATATGAATTTTTTTTGGAGTTTTTTTAGGATCAATAAATATGTACAAAGAATGCCCTAGACAGAAACAAGCATCAAGAATCTGCTTCCTCTGATGTAGAGAACTGATAGGCCCCAGGCCCAAATGCTACAACTGTGATGATAGGAGGTCTCAACCAGTTCAACCAATAATAACCAGCCCTAAGCAATGTCTAAGCTAGCAGAGGATCGTTAGAATGTGATCCACATATGCCATTGTGGATTTTAGCTAGCACTTTTTCTAACTCTATTTCTAGACACTTAAGGAGAGTTCCGTCTAGACCCTTCCTATACAAGTCACTAGAGACAAAGGAGAAATGTAAGGGATGGCGGGAAGAATGGCGTGGTGGATTTTCAAGGGGAAGATGAGGTGGAAGATATGAAAAGATGGTATAATTGTAAGATTTGTGAGCAGGATAGCATAATTCGTCCATCAAGAACTTGAAGTGAAATTTATGCTTTTTCATTTGTAAGATGGATGTCGAAGTAACCAACACGTTAGTAACTTTGTTCTCAGCTCTAGGAATGGGCTGAAGTGTAACATATATGAGATCATGCTTGAAGTAGTGCACCATTTTTTTGTAGAGAATCAACTTGTCATCTTGTATTTGATAATCATTATTTTTGAGCAGATTTTTATTTTTACTTTTCTTAGTTTCAGATATTGCCACAATGTGGTTTTCACCATCCGACCATTGCTCTTTTCTTTTGACATGATGACTGTGATACTTGATTGCTGATTCAATCTTTTTTGTTGCTAGTTCATTGGTGGAAGAAGTAATAGGTGTTGATGCGAGATGAAATGAAGTGACTGGTTCAATAGCATTTATGCGAGGGATGTCATCTCTGGTGACAAGAGAAGTTGAACCTATAGGGTAATCTCCAAAAGTGTTAAGATCTAGAGTTTTCATAGAAGGACTAGCGTGATCCACTAAAGCAATACATGGATTATACTTGTCAGACCCTACGCAAGACTCATCAACTACGTCAGGTTGGTCACCATAAGTATGAACCACATCAACATCCATATCTATCATGGAAGAATCTTCTGGAAGAGGCTTAAGATGCTAAGAAGTAGAAATACTCATGTCATTATGTGATAGATCACCTCTTTGTAGCATTCGTGCAATGTTGCGACATTGTCTATCATAGCTCAATGATTCTTTAGGCACATAGGTTCTAGACATAGAGGCCTCAGCCATAGCATCAGTAGATATACACTCTTCTCCCCAAAGAAGTGAGGTAGAAGGAAGATCATCTCCCATTTGAACCATAGTGTGCAGTGGTGACTCATCTGTATTTGTGTCTGAATTACTGAGCATGGGAGTATTTCTAGAATTATCAAGGAGGGAAAATCTACCCTCAACTTCTCTATAGATCCACTCTTGAACAACTTGTTCTTCTCTTTCTGCTTCTAAAGGAATGGATGAAGGAACAAAAGTATCAAAGATCATCATAGCAGAAGTGGAAGGCTTCATCTGATTAGATGGTCTCCCATATGACCTAGGAGAAATAGGTATAGAAGCAAAGGAATCCAAAGTATATTCACCCATACCAAGGCTCATCATCTTAAGTGTTTTCTCAGTAGCAACTAGAGACGTACTAGGATCAACAGAAGGTTCATTGTGAGGAACAAATTTTTCAATAGCAGCAAGAGCATTAATAGCAATAGCATGGTCTCCAAGAATCACAACTTCAGTGCCATTGTATAAAAATTTGACGCACTGATGATAAGTGGAAGGAATAGCCTGCATGTCATGGATCCAAGGATGACCCAAAAGAATGTTATATGTGAGTGGGATGTCCAATACTTGGAAGTTAATATCTTTCGTGATAGAGCCCACTCAAACAGGCAGTGTGACAAGACCTTTGGAAGATCTTTCCACTTCATCGTAAGCTTTTATAGTAATCTTCTTCTTAGATTCCACAATGAATTTTGATAAACCCAACTATTGTATGACATTGAAAGAAACAATATTTAACCCTGCACCATTGTCTATCAGGACTCAGCGGATGCGGGTGTGGTAGACTAGAACTTCAATGTGTAAAGCCAGATTATGTGGGTGAGCAATAGATATATCATCTTCTGCAAAAAAAGAGAGAGATAGCGGAGATGAAATGTGGTTGACCATAGCCTCGAATCGATCCGGATCAATTTCATTGGGAACACGTGTTGTACGTAGAGCCTCATCAAGAATCTCTCTATGCGAAGGGGATAACCGAAGCAACTCAAGGATAGATATCTATGTTGGTGTCTTTTGCAAATGTTGGACAAGATCATAGCTAGGGGTGGCTGAAGGAGCCACTTGTTTGGAAGGAAAAGTTTGCTTGGGATCTTGCGCAGTTTTAAGGACAATCTTGGCTTGCCCACTAGTAACAGCATTTAGTGTCTCACTTCGGGAAGATGAACTACCACATGTTTGCAAGACCAACTTTGGCTTACCATGATTGGCTTTATTATCATCTTGAGACCTCAGCATTAGAATACTCTCAACAGGCTCTACCATGTTAATCACAGGCGTATCAGAAGGATACGTGTAATTGATCTTAGCATCATGATTCTTCTTATGTGCTTGAGAGGTTTCCCCCTTATCATGCTTAGGTAGAGGATCTTTGAAAGCTATGTGATCAGAATTTTTAGTTAAGCCATCAGTGGAGATTGTGCCATTCTCAATAAGATCCTGAATATCATCTTTAAGCTTAAAAAAATTGTCTGTCGGATGTCCCTTGTTTCTGTGATAATGACAATAAGAATCCTCTCGCCACCAATCAGGCCTATTTATCAGATCCCAGTTACCAGGTTTATCAGGAAGCGTAAGATATCCATTATCAACCAAAGTCTTAAGGATCATATCATAAGGTTCTGCCAACTTGGTATAGACTCACTTTCGAAATGACTTCTTAGGCCTATCTACATATTGAGGTTTAGGAGCACTGTGAGCATTGGAAACTTCTTGTTGTTTTGCTACATAGATAGCATTGGAGAGATTGAAAGCAGGCTCTTTAGCTTTAGGAGCATCAACAACCCCATCATTAACAACATACTTGTTTTTATTCCAAGGTTTGTTCTTGTCTTTTCCATTGCCTTTAGCATCTTTATTAATAAAAATATCCCTTTTCTTATAGCTACATCCTTAATTCGATATGCACTTTCAACCATGTCATTGAAAGAAGAGAACAATTGTTTCCTTAAATCATAATATAGCTCAGGCACAAGAGTGTTGATGAAAATGTCAATCTTTTCTCTTTCAGGTAATGGACAAGGATACCTAGAATACAATGACCTCCAATGTTGTAAGTAAGTTGCAAATGACTCACCTTGATGTTGTCTTAGATTACCGAGATCTATCATGGTGATGGGTTGTTGGATGTTCTAAGAATAATGTTGGGTAAATTGCTGAGCCAACTCATCAAAAGTCTTAAGAGGTGGTGTCAATTTCGCAAACCATTCTAAAGCTTGGCCTCTTAAGCTTCGAGGGAATAATCATAGAAGAAATGTGTCTTCATGAAGAAAGTCCATACTAAGAGCATAAAAGTGATGCACATGGTCATGGGGATCACCATTTCCATCATACTTGTCATATTTGGGAACCTCAATATCCCTAGGAAATGGGACCATGTATAGACTTTTATCAAAAGGAAGAGCACAAATTGATTCTACAAAAGAGACCTTTGGAGGCTCTCTTTCTATTTCCATTTGGGTAAGGCGTTGATTTGTCTGACACAGTTCTTCCTGAAGGACTTCCAATTCAATTGGTACTCTTTGTTGGACAATTTGTCTGACATCATGGCTGGGAGGAAGCTTGTATCCTCTAGAAGTCATATATTGAAAATATTGATCGCCATTACGCTCTAAAAGTTTATGCATCATTCGTTGGGAGACCACATCTTATTCAAATCTCATAAGATCCTCACTAGAAATCTCGTCATCGGCCTCTACCTCATGTTGAGAGGGAGGAGGTCTAAGATGTGAAGAAGGCATACCAAAAGTGGGTCTTGGAGGAGATCTTGGTGGCCTGTTGTTGCCATTGATAAAAAGAGATCTATGCTCATGATTACTAGTCTCAGGTTGCTCATGAAATGTCCCTCTATAAGCCATGCACCTAGCAGCATCCATCCTTTGTTGATTATGTTCTTTGTCTAAGCGCGCTTGGTTATTTTTATGCTCAAAATGTTCTTGCAAGCGTTGAAATTTTTCTTGTTCAGTCAAAGTGAGTGAGACACTGTCTGTGTTTTTGGGGGTCTTAAATGCAGAAAAGAGGAAACCTCCTTTGTACCACAGGGTAGCCTTAGAATCCTTAGAACTAGAACTAGCATTGCTAATAGGTGCTCGAGAGTGTCTAGTTGGAGAAGGTAACTGTGTATAATTGAACGGAGGATGACTCTCCTGCTCAAATCAAGACCGAGTTGTAACCGGCATGAAAAGAGATGTTGATTGACTAATAGAATGAGACAAAGTTTCTCAGATTTGAGATAAGCAAAGCTAATAAAGATCACTTGTCAAAGTAGAACAATAGAGAGATGTCTCGTCAAAAGTGCTCAAGCACTTACAACAATCAATTGACTAAAGCCGAGCAGCGAGCAAGAAGCTCAATAAGCAAGTAGCTAGAGAGGTAACCATGATGCGACAAGTGATCAAGAGTAGCATTCGTTAAGCTCAAATCCAATAGTTTTAGCTCATTTGTTTCAGTCTAGAAAAAGTCTAAGCATGTAGATAACAGACCAGCTTCAGGTAAGAATAGAAAAAGACACTCTACGACAGGTTAAAATGCAAGTTTAGCAGCTCCGGATTGCAATAGCAACAAGACAGCAAAAAGGTTCTGGGTGACACTTTCCAGGTAGACAAGGTGACAGTTTATAGCGAGGTGACACTTTTGCAGGGTCGTACGACTCTATGACCAATGAACATAAAAATATCAGTTTTGAAGCATTTTAAAAGATCAAGTAAGTATATCAATAGATTTTTATCATGGATCAAGCACATAAGACAACAATCAAGGAGTTCAAGCAAGAAATTATCTTCAAACAATGAGCAAGAGGCAAAGCAACCTTGCACATGAATAAGAATAGTGACTTAATATTTCTACTCCTTAAAGATTCTACTTGTGTATGTTCTTGAAAATTTTTTAGCAGGCACTTAGAACACAACAACATCCTATCAAGTTGTCTACAGGGATATACATAGCTTTGCTAAAGGGAGTCCTCAATATACACAAGGTACGTGAGGCCCAAATCCATAGATAAGAAGAATTCAAAATCACATAGCTGGGGGGAGACGGTAACCCAAATCTCCTCCTTCACTTCTCAAAGGTATAAAGTTCTTTGAGGCTTAGCCAAGAGTGATATCAAACTCAATTTCCAAGAGAGGTGTCTTTTGATTCACCTCCCGCTATTTATACTTTGCCAGAACGCAGGAGTTAAGGTCATCCCTTGAGGTGGTGTGCCCTCAAGTAGGCCTTCTAGAAATAAAAGGTAAGCAATTGACTATCAAAAGTATTCAAAGCACTAAAGGTGGAACACTTAACTCTTCAAGTAAATGTGAAGTGAGTCTAAAAGTGGAACATTTAACTCTTCAAGTGAATGTGAAGTGAGTCCAAAAGTGGAACATTTAACTCTTCAAGTGAATGTGAAGTGAGTCCACAAGGTGGAACATTTAACTCCTCACACAAACTCAAAGTGAATCCAAAAGTGGAACATTTAACTCCTCACACAAACTCAAAGTGAGTCCAAAAGTGGAACATTTAACTCCTCACACAAACTCAAAGTGAGTCCACACCTTAGAAAACTAATGAGATCAAGAAAGCATAAAAAAAGGGAAACTTTGTGGAACACTTAACACTCTTTTCAAGTAGACCCCCCCCCTATGTATGAATGCTAACCTTGCATCCAAAGGGTGGTAACGAGGGGCGATTAGAAATGAGCGAGTCCAACACCCAATTTAGCTAACAAGGTCAATCAAAAGTAATCTAAAGTTGCTTATCAATACTACTCACAAATGACAAAG
Organism: Chamaecyparis obtusa; assembly: GCA_027943335.1. NCBI lineage: Eukaryota > Viridiplantae > Streptophyta > Pinopsida > Cupressales > Cupressaceae > Chamaecyparis > Chamaecyparis obtusa. The sequence goes on along the minus strand of BSBK01005063.1, from coordinate 114,394 downwards.
GGTTGAATCAATGGAATATTTAACTTTCCAAGAAAACATAGAGTGAGTCTACAAAGTGGTGCATTTAACTCCCTATGTAAACAAAGAATGAATCCATGTCCTTAATCACTCAATGAGATATTTGATATTGGAACCAAGAATTAGTTAAGGTTTAAACACAAGCATTCACTTACACAAACTTGTATGAAAACAAATCTATGTTCATTCATTTCCCATTAAGAGCATCAATTGAAATGTGTTCTATGAAAGCATGTAAACACTCAAGCCAAACACATGAGAGGTTCAATTTTAATCCCAAAATCTAAATGTTGTAGATATGGAACAAAGTACCTCAAGCAATTTTAAGCATTTTCCATGAAAGCAAGAGCACCTTCAAAACAACTTGTTAGACCAACAAAAGGTTAGCAAAATCCAAAATCTAACAATGGTTAGCACATGAAAAATTAGATAATCTACAAAAAATAATTGATCAAAAGACAAAATCTGAAAATGAAACCATTATGGTTGGATTAGGCATGGAAAGACCTTTCCAACAATATATCACACTTTGATTTTTGATACCATTTGCAAAAATTTCTCAAAAATGGGCACCCGTTTTCCAGAGTACCCAAAATTTCTCAAAAATGGGCACCCAAAACTTGCAAGATAGATAAAATAACTCAAAAATAGCTCACTGCCAGGTATAGGTGATAGTTACAGACACCATAATTATCACGCGATACATCTCAGTATACTGGGGTGATAATATTAGTTTGTGCGATACTTCGCTCAACACCAGGCGATACTTCACCCGAGACCAAACGATATTCTCTGCAATAGCCAGGCGATACTTCTGATAGGTGAAGTATCGCACATGCATACAAAGAACTATTGTGTGATACTTCTGGAAAGTATCGTACGATAGTCTGAAACAGAAAAATAGAGACCAAAAATTAAGCTAAAAACTTGCCGAAAAATTGACGAAAAATGACAAAAATGCAGGAAAAAAAGGGACAAAGCTAGTCTACTCTGCCCCACGGTGGGCGCCAAAAATGTATGGTGAAAATGTGACCACACTTTTATGAATCATTACATTCAAGAACACTGAAGAATGAGGTCTCAAAAATTGATCCATAGCTCCCTAGGCATGGAGTGCAAGGGTTTTAAGAATGCTCTCAGCTAGAGCTATTTAACCAATAACCTTGCTAGTAAACCATGCAATGGGAGATTCAATGAAGACAAGGGAAAAAATGCCAATATCCTCAAGAATCAAGAATGAAAATGCAATGCAATGCAATGCTAGAAATAGAAATGCAAGCTAAGCTATGAAAATGAAAGATGCAAGTATTACAAAGCCTCCTAGTTAAGCTAGATGGATTAATCTAAAGCATAAAAGAAATCTAAGCTAAGAATGTCATGATAATGCAAGAAATGAAACTATGATAACATGTAGATGCAAAAGCCAAGAATGCTCCAAATCTTCAAAAGCTCCAAAATGACCTAGAAAACCTGCAGCATAACATTAGCATAAAAACTTAAGATATGAAAATGAAGAAGAAAGCTCTTTTTTTATAAGAAATGAAAAGGAATGGACCATGGAGATTAAGAGGCAAAAGATTTAATCAAGGGTGGAGCTTGAAAGAGGAGCAATCCATGTGCACAAGTATCCTCCAATGAGAAAATAGGAGTTGACTTTTGTGTCCATATAAGACAAAAAGTGCTTTTATTCTTTTTATAAAAAAAAAATAATGCTTTATTTGTGCAACTTAGGATAAGAGGAAAAGGGGGGTTTTTTCATTTATTAAAAGGGGAGGAAATATTCTTTTTAATAAATAAAAACTTAGGATAAAATGGTTAGCCCATAGAAAATAATCGAATAAATGATAGAACTAGGATTTGATCAAGACTAAGTAATTTATGATTTAGCAAAAGGGGCTAATAGTCTAGATGACCATTTTTAGGTGATTACACACATGTCTAGATGTCTACATGTTTTTCACCTGTTCATATACCAAATGATGAATGCTCAATTGTTGTAATGTCAAAGCATTAGAACCGTCCATATAGGACTTTCATTATTTATGTTCATCTACTTATGTATGTTTTCATTCATTTATATTCTTCTGAAAGTTGGCTATTAGCGATCATATAGGACCATTCTTGATGTTTTTGGCTCATTTGATGAAAAAATGTAAATAGAGACATCAGTAATAAAATAGGGATTATTTTCATTGCATGCTTTTTGTTGTTGTGCACCATATATTGTTTTATACACTATTTATTTCATTGAGACTATGAGCTTGGTTTTTCTTTCAGAAGTGTATGGCTTGACTATGCACATGCATAATTGTAGATGAGGATCAGTAATAGGATGTCATTCATTGCTTAGATATTTTTTATCTAACCCTCATCTCTCTTTTCTTTGCAGGTTCTGGATCACACAGGGGCACACTAGATTCATACGCAGGTCAAAAATTCATCACTTCAGGCAATGTCTGGCACCCTTATTATTTATGTTCATCCTCTTATGTATGCTTGTACTCTTGTATTTTCTTCTAAAATTTATTTTACTTTTATAGTATATACAAGTTATTTTTCATATATGTACATGTAATCTTTAGATGCAAAAATTTATTTTTCTTTACATGTATCTTTGCATGAAATGAACACAAATTAAACAAGATCATCTAATAATGAAAACTAGGGTACTATAGTCACTCATTTGGTAATTAGTTCCCCAAACCATTACTAAGGATTGAACATAAGTCTAAGTCCCCAAATCTATTGTTCTATGTGTATAAAATAATATATGGTGCACAACAGCAGCAATCATGCAATGACAACAATAACATTGCATGATGCCTGAGCTCAAATTCAAAACAGTAAGTGTATTAATGTATGATCTAATAGAAACAATCTCATTAATTACTAATCCAAAAGGGTTTTCTGATTCGAAAGACTTAGAAGCCTCCAAGGTCATTTTATTTTTTGTTGCATTAACAAGACGTCTGCTAGAAACATTATGATTGTGCATCCCTTTGCTCATCTCTTCAAATTTTTTTTGTAGATTTCACCATCTGACGTTTCTTTTCAGTAAGAGATGGTTGTGAAAAAGATATTTCTATTTTTCATTCTGAGAAGATCCAGAGTGATTTTGGGTCACAAAGGAAATGCCCTGATCCTTCCACAAGTGCTATTCTAATGAGTACTGATCACTTGACGAATAGAAAATTATCTATTGAGTTCAAAAGAAAATCAACAAAAGATGTTGAAAATGAAGTGAAAAAACCTAAGGTTTCTTCTCAACGTAAGTAAAATCCTTTCCCTCAATGAAAGATTGAAGTCTTTCCAAACTCGTTTGTCCCAAAATATGGGAAACTTTGAACTTACCATTTGAATAACCACAAGTTTTTATTTGTATGCAGGCCATTTTTCTGAGAGTCATAAACATTTCCATCCATCTCTTATTGAAAAGGAATGTTAGATGGTGAAATTTATGAAAACAAAAACTGAAGAGATGACCAGAGGGATGCTCAGTCATAAATGTAGATATCACAATAGCTCATAAACATAAATGTAGATATCCAAAAAATTGTGACCATGATGCCTACATTTATATTTCTCAGCTATTGTGTCCTAGGACCCCTTATTTGATTGGTCGGTGATCTGTTTGTTATATTGATGCTATTAGATAAAATAGGGACATCAGTAATAAAATAATACACTTACTATTTTGAATTTGAGCTCTGGCATCTTGCAATGTTATTGTTGTCAAAACAGTTTGTGTATTAATGTATGATTTAATAGCAGTAACCTCATTGATCATTACATTTAACTCCTCCATCATTATAGAAGAGATAACTACCTACAACTATATTTCATAATTCCTCCTTTGAAGTCATAGGTTCATTTAACTATTGGACAATGAGCTGATATGAGTTTCAAATAGATTTGAATAAAAACTAAGAGTATTGAATTTTATCATGCAATTTTATTGTTGTCATTGCATGTTGCTACTATTGTGCATCATATATTATTTTATACACTATTTATTTCATTGAGACTATGGGCTATTGTAGTTGTTTCTTTTTTCTTTGAATCATTGTTTAGAATTACTTTTGATTTAATATTTGTGTGAAGAACAAGAACAAAATGGTGAACGAGTATATTTGACAAAGATAAATATGACACATTTTGTTGGGCTGATTGGGTTGGCCTGGTACCATTTACATGGCCTAGCCAGATATTAAACAGTGAGCTCATGAATAATCATCCTACTACTTACACTGCAATTTCTATGTCCACTTACAATAATAAATTATAGAGTTTCACTATAATTTCTATGTCCATTTCCATTTAAATATATCACTCCTCCTGTTATATAGGCATAATAAAACAATCTTACATAATAGCTTTTGAATCACATTAACACACACCCATGTTCTGTAGCATAGTTCATTTTAGAAGTGTATGGCTTGACTATGCACATGCATAATTGTAGATGAGGATTAGTAATAGGGTGCAAGACATTGTTTAGATCCTTTGGATCTAACCCCATCTTTTCCTTCCTTGCAGGTTTTGGATCATACAAGAGCACACTAGATTGAAGTCTGGGTCAATGGCTCATTACTTCAGGCAATGTTTGGTACCTCCATTATTTATGTTCATCCACTTCATATTCTTTTGAAATTTAATCTTTATGAGCTCAAATTCAAAATAGTAAGTGTATTATTTTATTATTGATGTCCCTATATATTGTGTGAAGTGTTTGATCTCTCTCAATAATAGGATGTCATTCATTGCTTAGATATTTTTTTATCTAACCCCCATCTCTCTTTTCTTTGCAAGTTCTAGATCACACAGGGGCACACTAGATTCATAACAGGGTCAAAAATTTATCACTTCAGACAATGTCTGACACCCTTATTATTTATGTTCATCCTCTTATGTATGCTTGTACTCTTGCATTTTCTTCTGAAAGTTATTTTCTTTTTTATAGTATATACAAGTTATTTTCCATATATATACATGTAATCTTTGGATGCAAAAATTTCTTTTCCTTTACATGAATCTTTGCATGAAATGAACACAAATTAAACAAGATCATCTAATAATGCAAACTAGGGTACTGTAGTCACTTATCTAGTAATTAGTTCCCCAAACCATTACTAAGGATTGAACATAAGTTTAAGTCTCCAAATCTATTGTTCTATGTGTATAAAACAATATATGGTGCACAATAGCAGCAAGCATGCAATGACAACAATAACATTGCATGATGCCCGAGCTCAAATTCAAAACAACAAGTGTATTAATGTATGATCTAATAGCAGCAACCTCATTGATCATTACCTTTCACTATTGATGATGATGATGCTACTACTGATGTTGCTACTGATGAGGATGATGATGATGATGATGTTAATGGTGATGGTGATGACAACAACAATAGTGGTGGTGATGATGTCGTCAATGACAACGATCTTGATGATGACAAGGATGAAGAAGAATATCAATGACATGAATGAAATGTATAATAATGCTAGATGTTTGGCATGTTCTAATGATTGTTTTATATGTACTACTCTTATTCACCTTGGTTTATATGTCCTACTTATATATCTTTGATCTTTTGTTAAGAGAAATTTCATTCTAAAAGAGTGTATTTAATCTCTATATGCTTAAACAACCTCACTAGTTAAGACTGTTCTCATTTGTAGTGGGCATGACAAGAATCAAATCACTTGAAAGACACCAATATTTAGACATGCACAAATTAGTGACATGATTAAGAAAATTACCTTTCTTTACAATTGCATGGTTGTCTTTGGTTTGTCATTTTTTTTTGAGTGTCTAGTGATTTAAACCAAAGACTTCGACTTAGCCAAAAAATGTGCAAGTCTACATTAGTATGTTTCTTTTTATTGTAATTATACTTAGTATGAATGAAAAAAATAATGACAATGCAATATTTGTCAAAATAGCATCGATGACTTCAGTCAATGTGCCTGTGTCAATGTGGTGTTGGCCCATGCATGTTGAAGACGTCACTCACAACAAGTAATCTTGGGCGTCAATTTTGGGTTTTCCCAAATAGGAAAAGGTCTGGATACATAATTATATTTTATGTTTTAAAATAATGTGACAACTACTCATTTTATGAAGAACTGATGTACATTTGGTATTGTCAGGGAAATACTAGATGTCAATACTTTCAGTGGGTCGATCAAACCACATTTACATCTACCACATTTCATTGTCTCATAAGTCACATCAAATGATCCACTTTCTATAATCTAAGTCTCTCAGCTCGGTTCACCAAGAAGAAGACTTCTCCCAAGTCATCATGGACACCATAGTGATCTACGAATCTCCAATGTGCAATTTTTGCATGTTGCTCTCTCGACATCACACCTAACTCATTTGAAACTGTGGAAAAAATGGTAGATGATCCCAGCGATCCATCACAACCCAATCTCAACAAAAATGCAAAGAGTAGCTTGATTCTGTCTTCAAGCTGATCAATGCACAGTCTACTCAAACTCCAAGTCAAGTCACTGCTACACTCCATAGGAACAAAGCACATCAAATTTGGACCAAAGAAGTCAAGTCCACATATATCCCATGAACACATTAGGAAGAATGCATCTTTGATCGCCGCACTAGCTTCTTGTGCCAGAGCCATCATTGTCACAAGTCTTGATTCAGTAGGATCCATTTGAAATACAAGTCTCTAGACTTGACTCAATAATCCATGACCTGCTACTAAATCTACTGCAAAGTTATTCTGAATGATCCATAACCAAATCATGAGTAGGAACCAGATCTGCAAGAACATTGTTCTAAATTGACAAATATATATATATTTTTAAAAAAATTGATTTTCATCGTAACTACGATGGAATTACAACAATGACAGGTATCCATCACAAACATCTGACATACAATCATCGCATTAACAACATCGCTATCAGAAAAAATCATAAATGAAAAAATATCCGTCGTAAATTTCCAATGCATGTTCGTCATATGTACAACATAGTCATCATTACAAAACATAAATGATGCACATCTATCATAATCTTGCATGAAAATCCATTGCACTAATAGCATTTCCGTTGGTGAACAGGTTACTAATGATGGCTACCCGTTAGAATATTCTGACAGGTTGTCATCGTTTGTATTTGTTGTGATGGTTAGGCGTCACAATGTGGATGGTTGTAAATAGGTGCAATGATAGGTTCGCTTTGTTGGCACCCACTTTTTGCAATGGCTAAGGGTGTCATAATTATGATGCCTAACAAAACCATCAGTTTTTCTAACTAAAAAACTATGACACCAAGTAGTGTTACTCAATTGATAGTATACTGTCTAAATTCAGATGTTCGGCCATTGAAAAAAGGTCTCAAATGTACTAGTGTATGACTAGTTTTGATCTAGGTTTTGTCTATTTCTCTATCTATGGCCTAACAAATGTTGTTTGTGGGGTTGAATATTTTCTACGCTTGAATCATGAGGATGTGTTTTTTATGGATGGCTTCTTTGTTTTTGCTATATCCAATGACTTCCCTTAGGAAAAAGGTCTTCTTGTGTTGTGTGACATTGTTTTCTAAACATTCTTTTTGCTTGAGTTGTTGTTCTTTCTATGATTACCTTTAGCCTAGGGGGCATCTTTCCTTAGAAGCTTGCTCCTTTTCATGGTCAGAGTCATGACCATTTTTTTATCTCTTGGTGTGGAGGAGATTTGTATGGTTTTGTAAACTTTGGGGTTTTGATCTCTTCTATGAATTCTTTCCTGCTATGTCTTTTGACTCTCAGAGTAGTGGTTCTTTGGTTTCCTTTGGAGATGATGTTGAGAATTTTCTTATGTGGAATTTCTGGATATCCTCTTTTGAGCTTGGCTCTCTAGAGGTAGTGGATTGGTGCCTTTTTTAGTTTTTTGACTCCATGTAGTGGTCCTTGAAGGAAATTTTACTAGTGGTGGTTGAGTATTAGTGTCTCATGGGATTGTGTGGTATAGTGTTGTGTCTCTTTTTGTCTTGGTGGCTTAGAGTGTCTTTGTAGTTTTTTTGGTGGTTTGGTAGAATTATGGGGTCCCTATTTTTTCTTCTATGTAGAAGTCTTTGGTTCTACAATGGTTCTTGTTTGGTCTATCGCATTGGTCTTTTGTTCAAGGAGTTAGTTCCAAGTTGTGGGAGTTTTTGTGTGGAGTTGGCTCATCACTATTGTATCCTTGGAGGAGATTGGATTTTTTTATTTTATTTTTCTATTGTGACCATAGGTGTAATAAGCTAAGGTGATGCTATGTTCTAGATAGGGCTTGTTGGGCCTTGTCAGTGGCTCCTTGAAGTGAATTTAAGGATGATGCCTTCTTTGGTTTCCAGTGCTAATTTTTTTTCTCCTTTTAGATTTTTCTTAAACTACCTATTTTAGTTGGTAATGGTACTGGTCTTTTTTTTGGTGGCCTATCATCTACTGATATATTTCAAGGGCACGTCATGGTCTTTGGTATTTTTTTTAAAGGATTGGTGTAGGCTTTGGGTCTTTTCTCATTAGTATTGAGTTGGGGTGTGTTTTGATGGTGATAGTGAGGGCTTGGAAGATCTTGTTTTCTTCTTCCTCTTCCAAGATTCTTATGGAGGTGGGAGTGTCCCCTATGGAGGTGGAGATTTATGTTGTGAAATAGGATTCTTTGAACTTTATGTTTCTTTCTCTTCTTTTTGGCTTCTTGTACGAGGGTTGGTTTTATGGGAGGTGCTCATTTCTATTGGTCTCTTCTTTTTTTCCTCCTATAGAGGTGGAATCCTTTTCTATTGAGGTGAAAAGGAGTTTTGCAGAGGATGGGTGGACTTCCTTGCAGGGTGATGATGGTCTTTACAAGATGGTGTTGGGTATAATTTTTCTTATTAATGGGAAGGCTTGGGGAGCCTTTCAAAACCCCCTTGTAAGTATGCCCCACTTAGTGGGTTGTTGGCTTTATGTTGCTAATGGCTTTTTTTCCAATATGTCGAAAAGAGGTTTGCAGATAGGGTTGGATCTCCTACTTGATTGATTTTTTTTTCTCCTACATGATGGTTTTGAATACCATTTTCCTATTCATTGTGAAGGCATGGGGAGACTTTCAAAATACATGTAGTTGTCAGCCCCATTTGTTGGGTTGTTGGTTGTCAGTTGTTAATGACCTCTTTTGGCCTCTTTGTTGTAAGTGGTTGACTATGGACCTTTTTCTCTAAATAGACCTTTGAAGGAAGGCTAATAAATCCATTGATAGTGTACTCCTTGTGGCCCCTTGACATGTAACAAACAACACCTCTTCTAATGTGTCATTGATCTCTTGACATCTAAAAGGAATACCTTCATAGTCAAGTTGTTGGATCCAAGAACCCACAAATGATTCAGTCTTGATTTTAGCTAGAAGTCCCTTTGAAATATCAAGATCAACCAAAAGGTGGGCCATGGTGGAATGATAAATATTAAATGAGTCATGATCCAATAGTAAGAAATCCCCCAAGGCCTCCCCCACTTCCTCCAAAATAGAATCTTGCCATAGATGAAGAGGGAGGTTAGGAAGCCTAACCCAAATAGGGATCTTACTGAAACTTTAGAAGAAGGATTAAAATTAGGGTGCCAGGGATTAATCATAAGCATAAATTTTTCCTCCTCCCAACTAAAAAAATGTTCACACAAGCTCTTAGATCTATCCTCAACCTTATCAAAATTATCTATGAAAAACCCTTTAGCCATAGGAAAAATATGGACCAGGTATCAGACAAGATTGGTTCCCATTCTCGGGACACCCAATCATGCAATTAATGAAAATGTTGTTTTATATCCACTTGATTCTTTAACTTTAATCTGACAAAATCGTGACTTGCAATCAAACTTTGAAAATACCTTCTTGTTAGCAACTCTTCTAATCAAGTCAACACTAAAAGAAATTAGATAATTAAATGGAAGAATGATATCATTTAGAGGTTTTTAGTTAATGCAAAATTTACCTTTTTGCCTCTATCCTTCTAATCTCTTTTTTAACCAAAAATGTTAGGCAAGAGAATGGACTTGTGTTGGGTCTAATGAACTGTTCTTCAAGTAACTCATTCAAGTTCTCATCGGGTATATTGGTTCATGAGGGATTATAGATTGAAACTCTGGTTGTAATTGAATTTCACATTCCACATGCTCCTACGACTAGAATTGTAAGGGATTCATGCTGCAACATATAGATTCAAACCTATCTTTTATCTTTTCAAACACATTAATAGATTAAATTATGTTAGCTCCTTTATTGATTCCTTTTTTTTCTCTTTTCTCACTATGCTCAAACTTATGATTAATAGTTTTTAAGGAAAGAATATTTATTTGGCCATCTTCATGCCTCAAAGAAATTTTATGCTTCCAGAACTAGAGTGGTTCACATTTAGTGAGAAAAGAATATCCTAATAGAACATCATCTTCTAACTCATTATACTCAGTTAAATCTATTACAAATATTTTACCCATGATTTCCACATGTACATCTTGAGCATATTTTCCCATGTGAATCCTTTCACTATTAGTTGTGTAACTGTGAGGAAGGTTTGGTCATGGCTTTCAAGATTCAAGAGGAATGACATTTGTTTTTGCTAAAGACTGGGACATTCCTGTATCAACAAAAGCATCCATAGGAATCTTTTTAAACCCTAGAAAATAAAAATTAATTCTAGCGTAATTCCTATTGTTAGCAAGTAATAAAGAACATGATTTATCTCTGGTCCTTTGCATATGATTATAATCATCATGTTGCTTTTGTTTCTTCAGGCTGAGTTTCTGACTCAGACCCAGATTTTGTTGAGTTCTACTGATCAACTTTAAATAGGATATCTCATAATATTCCCCCTATGATAGAAAATTTTTGGATGTCTTTTTTCTAGCTTTTGAGGGAGCACTTGAGATCGGCTACATCATTAAGAAGTAAATCAAGTTTTTTGAAAACAACAATAATATCATGATCACCTAATTCAGAAGTTTTGGAAGAGGATGATTTAGTTTTTTTCCATGGTGGAATTTTGTAGCCATGATCAAACTTGTCCTTAGCATACCTTGTACTAGGTTACTTTTGTTGATTTAGTTTTTTTCTAGAGCTCTTCCTTTTCAGATTCAAGCTTTCTTAATTTAGCTAAATGTTGGCGTACAATATTCATTCACTATTCTTCTATTCTTGTTGTTTTGTAGGGATCCTTGAACTATTCAATCTAAATATTAAGCTTGACCTCTTCTAGAGTGTGTTTGAGAAATGATACTAAATAATCTTCATCTTTAGTAGAAGAGTCAAATTTAGGTTATGATGGTTTGTTCTCAAAATGTTTCAATTTGTCCTTTTGATTCTTAAACATTAGCATATAATTGGATTTAGGAACAACTTCAATTAGTTCATACAAATCATCCATATCTAACCTGAAATATGTTTACTTGCTACTATTTCCCAATCTTGGTTTTCATATCAAACATAGCATAAATCTTGGTGGCAAGATTTAATTTTTGAGGAGAATTTGTGGCATAGTGAGGTCATTTACAAATATAAAATTTAACTCCCTTTGTGACCTTTTTATTTCTTTTCTTGAGTAAATATGATGGTGGTTTTTTTAGAATCTCTTTTTCTTATAGGGGATAACCTTATACCACTTGCTACCATATTTCCCATGCTTACTCCTTTTAAATGTGTATTAACCATCATACCTATTACTCAAGCATTTCTTACATTTGCATTTTTCTCCATAGCCTCTCTTTCTGAATTGTTTAAGCTGTACAAAATTAGCAAGATGGTTAATAGGTGGTTGATTTCAAAACTCCTTTAGATTATAGGTATAGTTATACGTGCATCTTTATTGTCTTTCAAAGCTCCTAAGAGGCATTGTTTCTCTAACTTATACCCAATAATCCCTTTAAGTTCAGCAAAGGTGCACTGCTCAATAGTTTTATGTTCCTTTTAAGGATATAATATTTTTCCCAAGTTCCTAAACCATGTGATAAAGAATTCAAATAATATTTCTTAGTGGTAAGGTCATGCATTTGGACAATAGCTATCATATATTGCTCAAAAACTAAATTGTAAGCATGAAACTTTGCTAAGTTTTTTAGCTTCATAGTTTGGAGAACTTTATTGGCTTTTGTTCTTTGGTTGACACTATCTCCATAGAATAAATCAATAAGTAGGATTTTAAATTATTCAAAACTAGAAATGAAATTTCATTCTTTCCCATGTTCTTTTGCTTGATAAATTCATGCTCATCATGTATGGGAGTTCTTTTCCCATCTTTTGGTAAATTATTCCACCAATTTATAAGTTTACTAAAAAGTAATCTAACAGCATACAAAACCTTTGCAGGTTCTTTTCATGGGCCACTTCTATCAAACATATTGGTAAGAGTATATGCCCAAGTCTAGATTGCATCATAGGGATCCACAATGTTATCAATGTTAAGGATATAACTAGTTGTAGAAAATGGCCTTAATTTTTCTGGTTTAGAATTTTTAGTAACAACCTCCATCTCTATAGATCTCTATAGTTTTTTTTACTATTAGTGACTCACACTTAGTCATTTATCTAGGCAATGATGGTCGGTCATCACTGCGACCGAGTCATTATGTAAAGGTTGAGTTATGTAATGTATACTTACCGAGCAATAGTACTACCAAGCAAACTTATGGTCACTATGCATTTTTGTATTAGCCAAGTCAAGTTTTGTCGAGTCATGTATGTAATGATTATTGAGTGATAGAGATATCAACATATGCCGAGTATCAGGAACATCATTTGCCGAGTTAGCCAAAAATGACATATGAGTTTGTTATGGCACAGTGATCGAGGTAAATCATTTTGGATGACATTCATGTTTTGTATTTTGTTTGTTGAGGTAATTATGGAGGTGATTACACATCTATTTTGCAATCATTGATCCCTATGTAATACTTGAGCCAATCAAAAATTAGTAAGGCTTAAGCGGCAAAAGGAGTTAATCTGAATCGTAGATCTTGAATCATGAAGATGTTTTGTTGTTTATATAAGTATAAGATCTGAACTCTAAAATGTAAGAGAGTAAAAAGAGAGGATGTGAAGGGTATGAAGGAATGAGTAGAGAGGCACATTTAGTTTTGGTGAAGCATTCAGACAGAGTTTAGTGACTGAGTTAAGCAATGAAAGGACATAATAGAGATAAATCTGATAGAAGAGATCAATACAATACTGTAAAGAGAAGATCTGTAATCTTCATATAGTGCAAACTAAAGGATCAGGTACTGAGACATTCTAACAAGTGTATTAGGGTAAATCTCTTAACTGAGTGGTCCTAACAGACCTATTGTAATCTCTTAACCGAGTGCTTACTTTTTTGTAAGTTTTAAATCCTTTAGCAAGGTAGACTGTATAAGTCTTTGAGCTCTTAACAGGGAAGACCCCTCATAGGGTAGATCACATTTTGATCAAATCTCATAATCCCTAACAGGAAAAATTATTACTACAGTAGTGAAGATTTGTGGGTGTCATCCCCACCCCAGTTTTACCTTTCAAGGGTTTATGGGTAACCAAAATTATTGTGTTATGAGTACTTTCATGAATGTTGCTTAGTATGTTAGTTACTTTGTTTTGAGGAAGTATTGTTGATGCTATGCAAAAGTTTTATACAATGTTAAAAGTTAAAGTAGGTGATATCTGATTCACCCCCCCCCGCCCTCTCAGTATCTTTTCCCAACTATATTTCCAACAATTGGTATCAGAGTTGCAAGGTTTCTCATCAAAAGTCTAACCACTTAAACAAAAAGATCTTGAGATGGAAGTCTATAAGCTAGGAAATGTCATAGAGAATTAGAAGATTGATGTACAACTGGCATTACAACAACTAGAAGCAGCCAGAGGTGAACTGAAGAAATCCTTGAGCAGAAGGAGAGAAATTGTCATTCAGCAAAATGATTCACTCTATCAAGAAGAAGATACCACTGGACTATTTGATAATGCAAACTTTATGTAGAAAGTGACAAAGCCATAAAAGAGCTACTAGAGAAAAATACTATACTAAATGATGACATCAGAAATCTAAGAAGAGAACAACAAATTCAATCTGTCAGACTTTGTGAAGTAGTTGAACAGAAAAAGAAAGCTGAAGATGACAAGACAATGGTTGAAGAAGATTGTTAGAGTAAAGTATTGTACACACAAAATAGTGTACTTCTATGGATCATTACAATCAAGAACACTCAAGAATGAGGTCTAAAAATTGATCCATAGCTCTTTATGTATGGAGTTGCAAGATTGTAAAATTGCTCTCAGCTAGAGCTAATAAACTTAATGACCTTGCTAGTTAACCACACAATGAGAGATTCAAGTGAAGACAAGGGCAAGAATGTCAATATCTCCAAGAATCAAATGAAATGCAATGCAAGTAAGCTAAGAATGAAGATGCAAATATGAAAGCTATACTATGAAAATGAAAGTACAATCTAAACTATGAAATGGAAATAGCAAGTGTTACAATCCTTCCTATTAAACTAGATGAGTTGTTCTAAAGCATGAAAGGAAATCTAAACTATGAAAGCATGAAATATGAAGCTACTATGCAAGAATGAAAACTAAACTATGAAGAAATGAAGAAAGCTAAGATGTGATGTAACAATGATCTCCAAAAAGCTTCAAAGTCTTCAAGAATTCCTACAACATAAAGTTAGCATAAAAGTGAATGACCTAGAATGAGGAAGAGAGCTCTTCTTTTATAAGAAATGAGAAATGGACCATGGAGATTAAGAGGCAAAAGACTTAATCAACAGTGGAGCATCAAAGAGGAGAAATCCATGTGCACAAATATCCTCCAATGAGAAAATAAGAGTTGACTTTTGTGTCCATATGAGACGAAAAGTGCTTTTCTTCTTTTTATGAAATAAGAATAATGCTTTATTTGTGCAACTTAGGATAAGAGGAAAATTGGGGGCTTTTTATTTATTAAAAGGGGAGGAAATATTCCTTTTAAATAAATAAAGACTTTAGGATAAAATGGTTAGCCCAAGGAATAATCGAATAAATGATAACATAGGATTTGATCAAGGAAATTGATACAATTGAAAAATGTTGAGAGAGCTCTTAAAAAAATGTACACACAAAAGTAGTACACTTCTCTAAGTCATTACATCAAAGGAAATCCATGAAAGGGAAACCTTCAATAGTGACCTAGAGCTTTTTATGTATGGAGTTGCAAGATTGTAAAATTTCTCTCAACTAGAGCTAATAAACTTATGACCTTGCTAGTCAACCACACAATGAGAGATTCCAAAATTGAAGACAAGGGCAAGAGTGCCAATATCCCCAAAGAATCAAATGGAAATGCAATGCAAGTAAGCTAAGAATGAGGATGCAAGCTAGTCTATGAAAATGAAAGTGCAAACTAGGCTATGAAAGGAAAGTACAAGTCTTACAATCCCTCCTAATTAAACTATGTGAGATTAATCTATAGCATAAAGAAAGTCTATACTAAGAATGCCATCATTATGCAACTATGAAAGAAAGAAATCAAGCTAAATGAAATGCAACAATAATGTCTTCAAAGCTTGAATGCAAGAATGTCTTCAAAGAGCTCCAAATCACCTAGAAAACCTACAACATAACATTAGTATAAAAGAGATGGATCCTAAATGAGGAAGAGAGCTCTTCTTTTATAGGAAATGAGGAGAAATGAACCATGGAGATTAAGAGGCAAAAGACTTAATCAAGGGTGGAGCTTGAAAGAAGAGCAATGCATGTGCACAAATATCCTCCAATGGGAAAATAAGAGTTGACTTTTGTGTCCATATGAGACAAAAAGTGCTTTTTCCCTTTTTATAAAATAAGAATAATGCTTTATTTGTGCAACTTAGGATAAGAGGAAAAGTGGGGGATTTTTATTTATTAAAAGGGGAGGAAATATTCCTTTTAAATAAATAAAGACTTAGGATAAAATAGTTAGCCCAAGGAAAATAATCGAAAATGATAGAATAGGATTTGATCAAGGAAATTGATATAATTGAGAAATGTTGATTTTTGAAAATATTGATTCAGGGATTTGATAAATTGCAAGAATGGGGGCCCAAAGTCTAGGTGACCATTTTAGGGTGTACACATTTGCCCCTCTTTGAATAATGTGTGATCATTCTGGGAACACATGCAGTCAAAGAAGTTGAAATGTGAGTTCATTTTGGGATGACAAAACAACTTAGACGTGTGTTCATTCTGGGAACACACCAGGACAAAAATAAACTGGCTGAAAGACAAGACCAACACTGTTGCTGTTAAGTGATAATCAAGTCTCAAAATAAGAATCTCAAGCTGAGCTAAATGATAAGCTGGATCAAAGATTGAAGCTAATAGGTACTGCCCCCTCGGAATCAAAATCAAAATCAGGTAGAGGAGAACAACAAACTGATAAACTTGATCAAAGCACTAGAAATCACAATCAAAGATGAGGCATGATAGGATAACCATCAAGAAGTGAAGATATGCCCCAGTTTGACTAAGAAAGATATAGGATAAAAATCAATTCAAACCTTAAAGAGATAAAGTGAATGAAAGTGAATGAAAGACTAGGATTTTGGAAGAGATTGGGGTGAAGAAAGGAAGATGCCCCAGCGAAGATCGAAGGATCAGGCCTCAAATGGTCAACCAATTGCACAGAAGAAGGGGGAAAATTTGAAATGTGATTTTAACTATCAAGATGAACTTGGATTTTGATTTCAAGTCTGAAAATGGATCCAGGATGTCGAAATTAGCTAGAGGTGCAATTTTCATGCAATTTTGAGGTGTTTTGAAAATAGGTCAAAAAGTCAAAATGCTATAAAAGGGGTAAAAAAGGTCATGATATGAAAGACAAGAAGTGAAAGACATGATCGAGAAAAGGAAGGGTGAGCATAGTTGACCAACTAGTCCACGAAAGATAAAAGGAGAGCTCTCTCCATATGCAAGATGCAAAACTAAACTATCATGAACCTACGAATGCAAGGTACTATGAAAGTGGTTGACTTTCAAGGTCACAACACCAATAGACATCTAATAATCATCATTGAGCTTTATTGGTAGCGTCACAAGATCATACAATACTCACTAGTATGACTATGGGTATATGAATATGATCTATATCAGATGAAATGTGGGAATCCCACCTAGGCACCAAAGACATGTAGGTCAAGATGACTAGTGCAGAGAGATTACCTAAATTTGATATGGCAAGATTATACTCACATCAAGACACAAGGAAAGTCAAGATGACTATAAGTATGCACTTGCGTAAACAGTCAAGGATAATACCTTGTAGATCTCATTGTCAAGTGGAACAAGCAAAAATGCTAATGACAAGTAGGACCAACAAAATATACCCACAAGTAGAAAAAGCAATAAAACATGTCCTCATGCCCTCAGTCTTCTAGCTATACATCATTGAAAACTATCATAGGGAGAGAACACTCATCAAAGAAATCATCATAGACAGTACACAAAGAAAACAAAGTCAAACAAGTCTCAGTGAATCAAGTGTTTAAATGTGTGTGTGTAGGTCATAGAATCAATCTTTGAGTATCACATCTACTAGTGAGAAATATCATATCATGCTAAACTGTAGGGTAGGATATCTGATAAGTGTTGAGAAACACTTGATGCTAGAGTAGTGTTGAAAAACACTATTTGGGTTGGTGTTGAAAAACACCATTTGCAAGATGTCCTAAAGACAAACGCATCCTAGAGACCAAAGCTAACATAGTTATGCCCCCTAGACAAAGACAAGGACCAATTTCAAACCAAGGCAACAAGGTCAAGGCATGATGGAGAAAGGCTAAGTGTCGAGAGCGCATGCTAAAAGACAAGGGTGCAAAGGCCTCAAGTAGCACCTGTTTCCAGGTTTTCACCACTTGGAGATTTTTTTTATTTTTTCATTTTTTTGTATTTTTTTACCAAGGCGCTTGTTTCCAGGTTTTCACCAAGGCACTTTTTCTATTTTTTTAAATTTTTTGACTTTTTATTTTTTTGATGAGACATCAAAGTGCCTATTGCTAGGTTTTCACTAGGATGCTCTTTTTTCAAGACTTTATATGCTTTTTAGGATTTTTTCAGCATCATATATGAATTTTTTTGGAATTTGTCTCAAGATCCTAAAATATGTACAAAAGATGCCCCCAGACTAAATAGGCATCATGGATTGAACTTCTTGAGGTGCAAAACATTGATGGGATCAGCGAGTTGTTCTCCATCCTCATCAGATAAAAAGTAAGCACCTATCCCAAAAAGTAGCTATGATGACATTTGGCCCAAGCCAATTAGGTTCGAACTTACCCTTTTTCTCTCTATTTTGTTGGTTCTTAGGGTTCTCTTGCAAAACAAGATCACCTACTTGAAACTCTCTAGGGTGAACCTTCTTGTTGAATGCCTTTGACATATGCTTTTGATACACTCTCATATGATCAAATGAGGCCTTGTGCTTCTCATCTAGAAGTTCTAAGTCTTGTAACCTCATGGCATGATAATCATCATCTATTATCAAACCTTTGAGAGAGACTCTAAGTGAAGGGATCTCTACTTCTAAAGGTAATACTACTTTAGCACCATAGGTGAGGGCAAAAGGTGTAGCCCCTATTGGAGTATGAATACTCATTCTGTAGGCCCATAAGGCTGGATTGATCTATAAATGCTAGTCTCTACCATTCTTGTGAACTATTCTATGGAGAATCTTGAGAATGGTTTTATTTGAGGCCTCTGCTCGTCCATTTCCTTGTGGGAAGTAAATGGAGGACCAATGTTGTTTTATCTTAAATTTCTTGAAGAGATGTTTAAGGTCTTTATTTTTAAACTGACCTCCATTGTCAGTGATTATCTCTGAAGGCACACCAAACTGACAAATGATATGATTCAAAATAAACAAAGAAACTATCTTGCCTGAGGCAACAGAAAGTGGGACAACTTCTACCCATTTGGTAAAGTAATTAGTAGCAGTAATAATGAATTTTTGTCCACCTGATGAGTTGGGATGAATCTACCCAACAAGGTCAAAGGCCCATCACTGAAATGGCCAATGAGAAATAGAAGGAATAAGCTCCCTGCCTGGAGCATGAATCAGGTTTCCATGTTTCTAACACTTTTCACAAGATTTAGCAAAAGCTACTACATCTGTCTACATGGTAGGCCAATAGTACCCCACCCTAAGCAACTTTTGGGCCATGGAAAGACCATTAGAATGTCCTCCACAAATGCCCTTGTGAATGTCAACTAACACTTGGTTAGACTCATCCTTTTCTAAACACCTAAGAAGTGTCCCATCTAAACCCCTCCTATACAGATCACCAGAGATAAGGGTGTGGTGAGAGGCATTTCAAACAAGGTTTCTTCTTTCAGAATGATTGAAGGTTTCAAGGATAATGCCATCATAGAGATATGAGTAAATGGCACCATAGTGGGATGATTCATGGCTAACCAAGGTACAAATGACATGGCTTTCTGAGGAGTCAAAAATAGGGTAACATAGCTCTTGCACTAGGAATTCATATCTGGACTCATGTTGTTCTAGTTGAAGGAGTGAAGCCAATGTAGCCATAGCATTAGCTGCTTTGTTCTCTACTCTAGGGATTTGTTGGAATGTAACAAATGTGAAATACCTTCTCAATGAATCAACCATCTTCTTATAGGGTATCATCTTATCATCCTTAGTTTGGTACTCTTCATTTACTTCATTGATAATTAATTGTGAATCCCCAAAGACATGTAACTCTATTATATTCCACTCTATAGCCATCTTAAGTCCATTGGTTAGAGCCTCATATTCTGCAATATTATTTGTGCATGGAAACAAAAGTTTGTAAGACTTAGGTATGTTGTACCCATGAGGAGAAATAAACAATACTCCAGCTCCTGATCCATTTTGCATATTTGAACCATCAAAGAACATTTTCCAAGTACGCGTGGTCATGTACATGATATGCTCATCTAGGAATTCCACTTGAATAGGCATGCTATCCTTGACTGGGAAATCAGCAAGTTGATTTGCAATAGCTTTCCCTTTTATAGCCTTGCACTCAATGTACTCTATATCAAATTCTGACAAAACCATCATCCACTTAGCAAGTCTACCCGTGAGAGCAGCCTTACTAAGCAAATACTTAAGAGGATCAATTTTTGCAACAAGATGTATAGTATGGGCAAGCATGTAGTGTTGAAAATTTTGGGAAGAAAACACTACCGCAAGACAAGACTTTTCAATACTATTATAATTGATCTCATAAGATACTAGAGTACGACTAATGTAGTAGATGGCTCTTTCCTTCCCAGTATCATCAAGTTGAGCCAACAATGCCCCCAAGGAAGATTCTATGACTGAGATGTACAAAATTAATGATTTTCCTAGGATAGGAGGCATTAAAATTGGAGGATTAGCCAAGTATTGCTTTATTTGATCTAGGCTCTTTTGGCAATCCTCATTCCAAGTACATGTGGCTCCCTTATGCAATGTCTTATTGAATGGTTGTGCTCTATCTACAAGCTATGAAATAAACCTCAGTATGGATTGGAGTCATCCTTGAAGACTTCTCATCTGACTAATGTTCTTAGGAGGTGGCATATCTAATATAGCTTGAACCTTTTTGGGATCCATCTCTATTCCTTTGGCTGAAGTTATGAATCCTAGAAGTTTACCTGAGGTAACCCCAAATGCACACTTTTTTGGATTCAATCTTAACTAAAACTACTCCATTCGATCTAGAATTACTTCCAAATCTTCTAGTTGTGTATCCCTTTGCTTAGACTTGGCCAAGGTGTCATCCACATAATCCTCCATGTTTTTATGCATCATATCATGAAATATTGTGGTCATAGCTCTTTGGTATGTGGTTTCTACATTTTTTAATCCAAATGGCATGACATTCCAACAATAGGTTCCCCATGCACATGTGAAGGCTATCTTTTCTTGATCCTCAAGAGCTATTTTTATTTGGTTATAACTAGAAAAACCATCCATTAAAGAGTATATCTCATAGCCCACAATCATATCCACTATCATGTCTATGTTAGGGAGTGGAAATTCATCCTTTGGGAAAGATTTTTTAAGATCTCTAAAGTCTGTGCATACACGAATGGACCCATCATGTTTTGAAACTGGAACAATATTTGAGATCCACTCGACATAGTCGATAGCTCTAATAAATCCTGCTCCTAAGAGCTTTTCTAATTTGGCCTTAACAAGGAGAGCTATGTGAGGATGCATTTTCCTCAACTTCTATTTTACTGGTTTAATTCTTGGAGCTATAGATAAGTGATGCATAATGAGATTAGTGTCAATCCCTGGCATGTCTGAATATGTCCAAGAAAAATTGATTTTCTTCTTTTGTAAGAACTTTGTGTATGCCTCTTTTTCTTGCACTGACAGAGACTGAGCTAGATGTATCACTTATGGAGCCTCTTCCATATTCAAATTTACTGGTTGTGTAGGCTCAATAAGAACTGATGACCTGTCTTGGAAATAACTCGGCAGGTTATTAAGTACCCCATCCTTAGGCACCTCAAAGAGGTTTTCACCTTCAGATACATCTTTTATTTTTACTATTTTGGGTTCTGACACCGCCACAAAGTGGTTTTCGCCATCAGAACCATTTCTCTTTTGTTTCATTTCTTTTATTTTTTGACCGAGGTACTTAATATCTGGCTCCGTCATACTTGTTGTAGGTTCACTGGAGGAAGAGACTATGGGTTCAAGAGCATTCAAGTAGCAAGCTATCTCGTAGTCATTGTGAAAAGTGAGGAGCTGAGGCTCTTGAAAAAGTTGTGACCAATCAATCAAATGATGGTTTACAAGGGGTAGGTCAATGATGAGTTCAACATTATTGATACGAAAGACATTATCTCTAGTGATCGCACAGTTAGGATCTGTCAAGTCTCCTTCTAAGATACTCGAATTAGGACTCATCCTACCAAAAAAAGCATCGTCCACTAAGGCAATTCGAGGAGTCCAATCCTCTAGTCCTACACTAGGCTCGTTGGTCACATCGGGTTGAGTACTATAGGTATGGACAACATCCATGTCCAAATCAACTATTTCATCTGAAAGAGAGTCCCACTCAAACTCATGCGAATCTATTTCTGAATCTCTGCTGGGATGTTTACACTAAGAAGGCTTGGGATGCCTTGATGTAGAAGCTTCAAGACTGTGAAGGGTATCACCTTCTCTGGTGTCTATATTTTCAGCTATTGAATCATCTGAATCTCCCCAAAGGAGATTGGTGGAAGGCACCCAATCATCAATCATGTCTTGCTAGTTTTGAAGATTGGGTGCATAATCCGAGTCACTGTCACCATCCATCGCAGCTAGGATAGGGACACTTGTCTTCTTTTCATGATCAAAGCCTAGGCCAACTATTGAATTAGTCCTATGACCAAAAAGAGCATGGTTGAGTGGTTCAGCCTTGGCATCTAACCTGTGACTGAGAGAGCCATGACCTGGGTAGCCCATGTTTTTAACCAAAGTATACCCTCTCCCGTAGGTTTTAGGAGATGGCGCAAAATTCTCATTGAGTTGATACTTTTCTTCTCTATAAATCTAATCTCTAATGGCTACCTCCTCTTTCTCCTCATGAATAGGTACTAAAGACTCTACAAACTTTCCAAACAAGGTCATAGCTGAGGATGAAGGTTTCCTCTCAGGTGAAGGTTTTCCATAAGACCTAGGCGAGATTGGCATTTTTGTGATGGAATCCATTTGGTAGTCTCCCATGCCAAGGTCTATGGACTTAAAATTACTCTTACACTACTCAAGAGCAGCATCAAAATTATCAGCCTCTCTATTCAAAGGGACATGAGAGCTAGCTAAAATCACATTAACAGATAATGTGCTATCCCCTGGTATGCATACTTCAACTCCATTGTAAGGGAACTTAACACATTGGTGGTAGGTAGAGGACACCACTTTCATGTCATGAATCCATGGCCTACCCAACAAGATATTATATGCCAAAGGTCTGGCATTAACAATCTAGAACAAAATGTCCTTTTCCATAGGACCGATCCTAACAGGAAGAACAACCAATCCCTTAGAGCTTCGCTCTGCTTCATCATAGGCTTTAATTGTGATCTTCTTCTTAGTGTCAATTATTTGCTCAAAATATCCCAAATCTTTCAATAGACTCAAAGAGAAAATATTAAGCCTAGCACCCCCATCTATTAATACGCACCTAACATGGGTTTTGTGGATCATGACCTCAATATGAAGGGCCAAATTGTGCGGATGACTTAATGCTTTATCGTCCTCTTCTAAAAATGTGAGTTAATGAGGGCTAGCAAGGTAATTGACCATGTTCTAGAATTAATTGACATCTATGTCATTAGGAACATTAGTGGCTCACAAGGCATCCTCAAGGACATGCTTGTGTCTAGGAGACAATTCTAAGAGCTCAAAAATGGAAATTTGCACTAGTGTTCACCGTAACTGATCAACAAGGTTGTAACTCATATCAAGACCAACTATAGACTTGGGAGGAACACTTTTGGACACTAGTTGCTTGGATTTTCTAGAATTAGGACCTCTAATGATAATAGGACCTTGGGACTGACTCCTAGTAATGACATTGAGAGGCTGAGATGACCTTCGAGATTGAGGACCCCTAAGAAAAACAACAGGTCCTTTGTCAAATATGGGAGATGAGTTTACATCATAACCATAGGGATCTTTCCCCCTCATCATGTTGACATCATTGTCCACAACTTCAAGCATATTGATGACATTTTCTGTAGTTGTATAGGTATAATTGATTGCATCCTTACCATTCTTGTTTTTAGAAGTCTCCCCCTTCTCATACTTAGGCAAGGGCTCCTTAAAGGCCTTGTGGTCTGCATTTGTGGTCAACCCATCAACCTATAATTTCTCAGTCTCAATAAGGTCTTGAACAAGATTTTTAAGTTTAAAACAATTTTCAATGTCATGTCCAATCCCATTGTGGTATACATAGTAAGCTTTCTCATTCCACCAATAAGGTTTAGGATCCGGTATGCGAAACTTTGTAGGATCCTAAGGTTGTGCCAAATTATGAGAAATCAAGGTCTTAAAAATATCTGCATAAGAGTCTCCAAGCTTAGTGAATTGCCTCTTTCCTGACTTAGGTTTATCTTGATACTTGGGCTTGTGCTCTTGATGATCTAAGGATGTCTGCAGCTTCATAGCTTGAACTGCATTAGATAGATTAAGAACTCCTTATTCCTTAGGTTGTGGAGAGTCAACAACTCCGTCATTAACTACTTGCTTATTTTTGTTCCAATATGAGTTCTTTTTATCCTTATTGTTGTTTTTATTGTTTGGGCTATTGTCGTTGTTACTTTGTTTGGCCAAAATACCTTGTTCTTTTAGAACATCCTCGATGTGACATGCAATTTCTACCATAGTGTCAAAATAATTAAAGACCATTTTTCTAACTTCATATCTTAATTCTGGC
Source organism: Chamaecyparis obtusa (assembly GCA_027943335.1). Classification (NCBI taxonomy): domain Eukaryota; kingdom Viridiplantae; phylum Streptophyta; class Pinopsida; order Cupressales; family Cupressaceae; genus Chamaecyparis; species Chamaecyparis obtusa. Next base: position 89,968 of record BSBK01005063.1, on the reverse strand, counting down.
ACTAGATTTCTCACAATTATATCAATCCTTTCTTCCTTAGGGATGGTCCTAGAATATTTGGAGCAGAAACATCTCCACCTTTGTAAAAATGTCACAAAGGGTTCCCCCTGATTTTGTTTTAGCTTGCACAAATCAAGCATGATGACCAACCTTGATAGATTATATGCAAAGTGCTGCACAAACCTTTGGACAAGTTCTTTGAATGTTTTAACAGGAGGGGTAAGGTTAGTAAACCACTCCATAACTTGGCCTTTAAGGCTCCTCAAGAATAATCTCATAAGGTAGGAGTCCTCATGATGAAATTCAAAGCTCATGATATAGAACTGTCGTACATTGTCATGGGGGTCACCACTACCATCATATTTGTCATATGTGGGGATTTCAACCTTTCTAGGAAAATCTACCATAACCACACTCTTTTCAATGGGATTGGGACATATGGAGTCCAATTTGAAGGTATTCTTTGGAGCCATCATTTTCTCCATAGTCTTTTGCATCTGCTTAATCACCTCATCAGTTGAAGGGTTTTGCTTCTTGATCTTTTGGTCCACATCAAAGTTGTATGGGACTTTTGCACCCTTATTGATTAGACTTTCCAAGAATTGATCCTTATTTTGTTCCACATACTTCTCCACATATTGTTGGAAGGATGATTCTTGTTGCATTGTCATGAAATCAATAGTGTCAAAGTTGGCATTACTTCCTCCATGTGTAGGAGGTGTGTGTCTCCTATAATGTGCATGTTGTAAAGTCCTTCCTCTAGGACTAGAAGATCTTGATGGGGACCTTGAATACTTTCTACCACATGAGGTTCCCGAGGGAGTAGATAGTGGGGAGTTGGTCCCACTGTTGGTACCCCTATTGTTGAGTTGGGTGTTAAGTTGTTGGGCTAGGAGACTATCTTGTTCTTCTTGTGCGGCTCTCCTCTCTATATCCATCAAGGCTTGTTGTTCCTCCTCTAAGTGTCTAAACTTCTCCTCTTTAGTAGCTTGCTCATCCAAAAAGGCTTGTTTCTCTCGTTCAATACTTTTAAGCCTTTGATGCGCATATCTTGAACTTGTTCTAAGTGGAGAGTTGGGTCTTGAATGTTTGTACCAATCATTGCCATGCGCTTCGTTGACATGAGCTTCACTAGATGTGTTGTTTTGGTCTTCATATTGTGACTGTGCATCTTGGTGTGCTTGCACATAATGTCTCTCAGCTCATTGGTGAGCATCTAGATATCATGAGTTGATAGGGGGTGAGTCGGATTGATTATCATAAGAAGACCCACCATACATCATATTACCCCTATGTTGTTGGTAAATGTCATCAAGGGTTTGATCCATTGCTTCTTTTTGTTGTTTAGTCAATGTATAACTCATATCCATATTTGATTGTGAAAGTGCCAAAGAGGTACCCAACTTGCTAGGGTCAAAGCAAACTTCAGAGTCACTCTTAGGGGATTGATCGAAAATAGGCTCTTTTCCCTTTTGTTGTTGACGAGTCTTAACTAAGGGTAACTGATTAAAGACAACCGGGGGTCATTTCCTTTGATTCACTTGGTACCTTGTTGTAACTGACATGAAAGAAAAGGGCTCTTGATGATAAGGTGACCTCTCAAAGTGTCAACACCAAACTAGGATAATCAAAGTTCTCTAATGTCCAAAAAAAAAAAGATGGTAAGATAGAAATTGCAAAAGGTGTTACCAACACAGTCAAAGAGGTGCTTAAATCAAAGGATCAATATCCTTGCATGTTTGAACCAGGAGGATGGACTTAGCCAAATTGTATAATTAAAATTGAATTTGAATGGAAATGATTTGGAAAAAAAGAGTACTAAAATTCTCCAAGAATGTTACTAACAACTCTAGAGATGTACTTTCTCAACAGGAATAATCTTCTAACTTGACAATTCTTCCCGAGGTGACTTGGTAAATCAAATGCCACTACCCCTAGAGGGCTAAAAATAGAAATTCAAAGTAAAGACAGGCTTCTAGTGGCAAGATAAGTTACCTACCTAAAGACCTAGCCAACTAAAAGCAACTGTGAAATGACTGAAACTAGGTATACAACAGAAAATTCTCAGGCGACACTTTCTAGGCTAACTAGGTGATACTTCTTACTGAGGTGATACTTCACCTTTCACTAGGTGATAGACCTCATAATACCTAGGTGATAGACTCCAAGCAGGTCAGGCGATAGTCCAGCAGGAACAAACTATTGCATGATATTTCTGCTCAAAGCAAGCGATATTGTTGCTAGTTTGTACGACACTTGACTAGAATTGTGTGAAATGTGCATTTTCAGATTTGTTTGATCAAAATTTTTGGTCTGAGGGTTGATGTTTTCGATCTCAATCATAATATCAGTAGAAATTTGATAGGTTTGTAAACAATAAGGGATCAAACATGTCTTAAAACACTTGAAACAAGGGAAAAAGCAACCTTGCCAAGACAAACACTTGTGATATCAAAATAGAAAAACACTTTATGAATACTACCAATTGTTTGAATGTTCAAGAACATTAACACTGGTATTACAAAATCGAAGACATTTCAAGCAATATCTATCCTAGAAAGTCAAGGCTCATCACTTATCAACTTGGCCCACAACTTGATGTCCCCTCGCCTCACACAAAGTGGTTACCCACAATAGATGTTGGCTTTGTCATGGAAGTGTCAATGACACAACCAAAGGAACACATATGGTGAGTATCTTGAGGTGATCTAGGTTAGTTCACTTGGATCAATCCTTGCACCAAGAAGCTAAGCAGTTAAAATAAGGTGGCTTCTAACTATGGTTCTTAATAAAGGCTTCCATTCATAGTACCCCTCTTGCTCCCCAAAGGGACTCCTTACCTTGCGGCAAGTAATGGACCTCGCGGCCTCAAGAGTACCTTAAGCATTCTTGCTCAATATTTTCCTCATGGTCACAATCTCACAAGTACTCACATCAAGCGAAGACAAGCACTACGTCTACCAAGTTTTTGTGTCCTTGATAACCTTGAGTTTATAGTGGTTCGGAATAGCCGGCAATAAGCTTGTCCCCACTTGGGTCATTCCTCTTGATTGCTCAAGAGCAGGCCCGCTAAAGGATTCTAAAAATCTAAATAGAAAGTAGATCAACTTATGAGGTTCAAAGATTTTATTTCACCACAAGGATGAAAAACATACTCCTTTATCTCAAAGCTTTCTCCCAAACACACCAAGTAAAGTTCAATTACCCTCTTACTTCCAAAATCCTAAGATGGGTCAAGATTTTCTGGTTCACCACAAGGGTGAAGAGCATACTTCTCCTACCACCTCAAAATTTCTTCCACAAGATATTATGTGCCTACTAAAGGAAACAACAAGTAGATTGCCACACTTGATAAGAAATAAATCACAAGCAAAAAAAAATTTATTTTTTATTTTTATGCTTTTTGGGCAGCCCTACAAAAACCGTTAGTAGCCCTTTAGCATGCAATTTTGGCAAATTTATCAAGCAAGTGTACCTACAACTACAACTTGTTAGGCCCACAAGGTTAGCAAAATCCAAAATCTAAATAAAATCTGCAACTAAACTCTACTTGAACACAGTGAACTAAACTAGCAAACTAATTAAATCTAAACTCGGCCCAAAAGATTCAAAAAGACAAGTCACTACCGGGTACAGTCAATAGTATGGACACCAAAAGTATCACATGATACTTTTCAGTATACCGGGGTGATAGTTTACTTTTGGGTGATACTTCTCCCTATACCAGGCGATACTTCATCTGAGACTAGGCGATAGTCTCTGCAATAGACAGGTGATACTTCCAATAGGCGAAGTATTGCGCGTGTGTATAGAGAACTATCGCGTGATATTACTATAAGTATCACATGATACTTTGGGATAGAAAACCAGAGACCAGGAATTAAGGTCAAAAATTACTGAAAACTTGATGAAAAATGCAAAACTAAAGGACAAAGCTAATCTACTCTGCCCCACGATGGGAGCCAGAAATGTACACACAAAATAGTGTACTTCTATGGATCATTACAATCAAGAACACTCAAGAATGAGGTCTAAAAATTGATCCATAGCTCTTTATGTATGGAGTTGCAAGATTTTAAAATTGCTCTCAGCTAGAGCTAATAAACTTAATGACCTTGCTAGTCAACCACACAATAAGAGATTCAAGTGAAGACAAGGGCAAGAATGTCAATATCTCCAAGAATCAAATGAAATACAATGCAAGTAAGCTAAGAATGAAGATGTAAATATGAAAACTATGCTATGAAAATGAAAGTACAATCTAAACTATGAAATGGAAATAGCAAGTGTTACAATCCTTCCTATCAAACTAGATGAGTTATTCTAAAGCATGAAAGGAAATCTAAACTATGAAAGCATGAAATATGAAGCTACTATGCAAGAGTGAAAACTAAACTATGAATCAATGAAGAAAGCCAAGATGTGATGCAACAATGATTTCCAAAAAGCTTCAAAGTCTTCAAGAATTCCTACAGCATAAAGTTAGCATAAAAGTGAATGACCTAGAATGAGGAAGAGAGCTCTTTTTTTATAGGAAATGAGGAGAAATGGACCATGGAGATTAAGAGGAAAAAGATTTAACCAATGGTGGAGCATCAAAGAGGAGCAATCCATGTGCACGAATATCCTCCAATGAGAAAATAAGAGTTGACTTTTGTGTCCATATGAGACAAAAAATGCTTTTCTTCTTTTTATGAAATAAGAATAATACTTTATTTGTGCAACTTAGGATAAGAGGAAAAGTGGGGGTTTTTTATTTATTAAAAGGGGAGGAAATATTCCTTTTAAATAAATAAAGACTTTATGATAAAATGGTTAGCCCAAAGAATAATCAAATAAATGATAACATAAGATTTGATCAAGGAAATTGATACAATTGAAAAATGCTGATTTTTGAAAATATTGATTCAGGGATTCGATAAATTGCAAGAATGGGAGCCCAAAGTCTAGGTGACCATTTTAGGGTGCATACAAGTATTAATTATATTAATTAACTTCACTCATTTCTTAAGATGTCAACCTTTTATTTTTAGTTGTTTCTATTTAAACACATGCACTAGTTGATTTAAACTTATGCACTTGTTGTTTTAAATATAAACTTGCATGCATTAGTCTTGTAATAATTTAACTAATTATTACATGCACTAGGGTTGCCTTTCAAATCTTTTGATCTCCTTAATATAGATGATCCATTGTACATTCAATTCATTCATTATTTGAGGATATTTTCTTCTTCATATTTTTGAATCAAACCCTTGCCCTCTTTTTGTCTCTACTTCCTTGTAACAAGTTTTTGTATGTAGGTGATCTTTGGATTTTTTAGATTTGTATTGTTCAAATCCTATATGGTATCAGAGCCTAATCTACTACAGCTTGTTCGAGTTTGAAGGATTGAGAGATCATAAATTTATTTGTTTCAGATTAGGGTTTTTCTTTATTTTTTTATTGAAATTAGGGGTCCCTATTTTTTGGAGCACTTTGAGCTCAAATGGACCTCACTGTTGAACTCGCAGCACCCAAAAACCCCTATTTTAATATAAAACATGTCAAAATCAGACAACATTGCAGGGAAAGACAATTTTTTTTTGCCCTAGGGCCGTGCACACACCCCGAGGCAGATGGTCATATGGATTTTCTTGTGAAAAAATTAAAAAAAGCATCACATGTAGGGTGCCACCTGCACACCACCTCTACACCGCTTGCCATCGAATATCTACCCAAACCACCACCTGCAGTCTTCACAAACCACTATTGCTACCGACTAGAGCAACCCACTGCCAGTAAACTGCGACGGTCACATTAATCACTGATGGTGCCAGCGGTGAACTAACCCTCCGCAGACAATGCTAATCACCAGCGGTTATCCCAAGCCACCAACCTAACCGCCAGTGATAGGGTCCCACATGTGACTATGGGCCAGTGGCCTTTTTTTTTAAAACCAAATTTTTTTTGGATTTTTTGTCTTTTGGAGCATCTTACACTAAAATTGGCATTTTGAGAGCTCCAGGCATCATTTTTCGACAAATGAGATATCGCCAAAAAGCTAGTTCCGAGCCTGACGCTCTCATGGAGGTTAATCTAGTATTTTTTGTCATCTAGCTTTCTATTTTTTTTGTCAACACCATATTATCCTTTTTTGCATTTCGGGGGGGCTAATTTGCTCAAATTAGCTCTATTTTTCGATCCAAAAGAAGCATCAAAAAACTCTTATCGAGCACCATCCATATTTCTACCTATTTTCATTAGAATTTTTTCAAGGTACACAAGATTTAGACCTAAATCTTTTTTGCTCTTCTCTTGATAAAGCATATCATTCTAGGTTTAGGGGTTCAATATTTGAATTGTGGGGGGTTGTTATTTTCTTGTTTCTATCAGTTAAACTAGATATTTATTTTAAAAAAACCCTTCTAAAAAATATGGCCAAGACCTCTTCTTTTCTAGAACTTCTTGTATGCACCCTAAAATGGTTGCCTAGACTTTGGGCCCCCATTCATCAATTTATCAATTTCCTAAATCAATGCTTTGCAATATTTTCAATTGAAATCAATTTCCTTGATCAAATTGTAATTAATTCAAATATTCCAATATTTTCTAAGGTTTGATCATTTATCCTAAGCCTCATTTAATTAAAAGAAAACTTCCCTTTTAATTAAATAAAATCATCTTATTAAAGATAAAAATTCTTCTTTTAATAAAATTCCCACTTAAAATATCTCTTTGTGTTGAAAAAGGAAATAAATAAAAAATTAATAAAAATCCTTTTTTCTCTTCACTTTAATTGCACATACTTTTTAGTGGTGGGCCTTTTTCATTTTTTTGTCTCTTAAAGAATCTTGAGCACATGGATCAACCAAGATTTAATTTCCACCATTGCTCATTTCTTTTTGCCTCTTAATCATGACCGTCCACTTTCCTTTAAAAGGAGCTCTCTCCTTCTCTTTTTGAAGATAGAAGATTTTTGTATTGTTATGCTGTAGGTTTGGAGAGAAACTTTGGAGAAGATTCTTGAGCACTTGAGCTTGGATATTGCAACTTCTCTTTTCTTGTCTTCTTCTCTCATGCTTCCATTGCAATCCATTTAGATTAATATTGCATTTCTATATTAGGTTAGATTCATATTTCCTTTCATAGAATAATCTTGCATAAGCATTTCTTTTCATAGATTATTTTGCTTTCATACATTGTTATCATTTAGAATAGCATCCATTTTCATTTGCATGCATACTTGATGATCATGGAGACTAGCATTCTTGCTTTTCCTTTTTGAATCTCTCATTTTGTGGTGTACTTGCATGGGCAAAAATTAGGTCAAATCTGAGGGCCTCCATTACAAACCCTTGCAATCCATGAATAGAGAGCTATGAGTCGCCATTTGAGACCTCATTCTTGAGCAGTTTTGGATTTAATGACTCATAGAAGTGTGACAACATTTTAGCACATATTTTTGGCACCCACCGTGGGGCAGAAAATTCCATTTCTTGCCTCATTTTATTTTATTTTATTTTATTCTGATTTTCATGCCCTATCCATACTTTCATGCATCACTATCATAGAGTCTCACATGAAGTTTCTCACCGTATCATGTGAAATTTTGATGGCATTAGCATTTGTGCACACAACAAAGGCTCTTTCTCACCCAGGCCTGTGTACTTTTTCACGCGGTCTGGTACTTTCTCATGCAGCCCTGTGTACTGTCTCGCGTGACATTTCTGATTACAGAGACCTAAATTTCTAGATTTGCTAGTTTTACTTGTTGTTTTCTAACATTAACACTTGTTGTGTTTGTTTCTCTGATTCTGATTGTTGAAGCAACATAGCATTGGATTGCAGATCGTTGGACCTAAGGTGAGTTGCTATAATCTCTATAACATTTGGATTTTGGGCATAAAATAAATCTCTCATGTGTCTAGCTTGAGTGTTTATTGCTTTCATAGATCACACTTCAATTTTGGGCTCTAAAAAGAACATAGATTCACTTTATTGCATATGTGTTTCACATAGTAATTAGGCCCTATGAACACTATTTGTGGTGTTCTTGAGAGAGTGAATTTCTTGCGAAGCTCTTCTTGACAATAGAACCCCTTGTAGGTAGGGAGGATATTGTTACTATCTCATGGTATTACTTGGTTTAGTCCTCAACATTGATTAGTATGTTCTCTCTTGGTCCCTTTTAGAGAGCTCGGTAGACATTGTTGTTGACATCATGAACCTTGGTGAGGTGGTTTCAATCTTAGTGTATCAATGAATCTTGCTTGATATGTTTGGGTGAAGTGAAAAGGCTAGAGGATTATGCTCTGCTCCTTTTTTGGGTAGTACCAGAAACTCAGATCCTTGAATCTAAACCAAGTCCCCGTGTGGTCCTTTTTTTGAGTCACCTTGTTAGAGAGGGTTAACCATAGTGGACATTCCCTTTATTGGGTCAACCACATGGATGAAACCTCAAGCGATAATAGCCATTTTCACCATGGTAGTGACAACTACTATACAAATGTCCTTGTGGAAGAAATCTCCATGGCTGTAGTTTCTTGTTGGGTTGTTTGATCTCCTCAACATCTTTGATTGATTAAATTCTCAAAATATGTCAAAACCCTGGTGCGCCTGGATTGGAGTTCATCCTCTTGAGATTACAAAAGTTGTAGAGTCAAACCATTACTAAGAACCATAGTGTAACCAAGTTTGTCTTTCTAGGACTGTGTGAGTGGTTGGAAAACATTTGAGAACATACACAAGTAGAATCTTTAAGGAGTAGCATACTAAGTCACTATTCTTGTTCATGTGCAAGGTTGCTTTGCCCCTTGCTCATTTTTTGAAGACATTGTTTTCTTGAAATCCTTGATTGTTGTCTTGTGTGCTTAATTGATGCTAAAAATTTGTTGATGCACTTACCTGATATTTTAAAAAGAATGAAAAAAACTGAGTTCCTGAGTTTACAAACTTGCTATTAAGTGGCCTGATCCTATTTTGTTGCTTGGCTCTGCACATTCTCATGTGAGCCTGGCATTTTCTCACTCAAGATTTCATTTCCTCGCATGATCCCTAGTGTTTCCTCACGTGAACCTATACTCTAGTCTGTCAAAATAGTGAGCTAATTTATGTCATTTCCAGTCATCCTTGGTCGATTTAGATTGTAGTAGGTCACTTACCTCATAGTTGGAAGCCTGTTTGCACCATAGGTGACCTTTCTTGGAATTGGTTAGTTAGAAATCATCCTTGTTGAGAAAGTAAACCTTTAGATTCTTTGATAACTCGCTTGGAGAGTCTTAGTAGTCTCTTGTCCAATTCACTTCCATCCAAAATCAATTTCAATATAATATAATTTGGGTAAATCATCCTCCTGATCCATATGTGTTAGGATACTTATCCATTGATTGGGCACCTCTGTGGCAGTGTTGGTTTATACCTTATGCAAAAATTCTATCTTACCATCTCTCTTTTGGACAATTGAATACTTTTACTATCCTAGTTTGGTACCAACATTTCTTAGGGTCATCTTATCACCTAGGATCTTTTCTTTCATATTAGTTACAACTAGATATCAAGTAAATCAAGGAAAATGACCCAAAGTAGTCTTTGATCAATTACCCTTAGTTCAAACTTGCCAAAAATGTAAAGGGAAAGAGCCTATCTTTGATCTATCCCCTAGAAATACCTCAGAAGCTTGGTTTGATCCCAAGATAAATCCTAGTGAGTTGAGCACATCCTTAGCACCTTCTCAATTAGATATGGATATGAGTTTCACAATGACTCAAAAAGAGAGGGAAGAAAGGGATAGAAGTCTTGAGAGCATATTGGAAAGACATAGAGATAACATGTTGTTTGGCAGTTCATCTCATGAAAATCAACCAGTCCCATCTCTCATTTCTATTAGATATTTGGATGCTCATCAAAGTGTTGAGAGAGATAATAGCCAACTCTCTCAAGAAGAGAAATCACAACATGACAGTCAAGATGATGAGCCTTATGACACTCATGTGAATGTGGCATACACAAACAACTTATTTAGGCATTCAAGACCAAGTTCACCACTCCAAAAAACTTCAAGATATACAAGTGAAAGACTCAAAAGAATTGAGAGTGAAAAGAAAGCCTTCCTAGATGAACAAGCTACAAAGGAAGAGAAACTTAGACTCCTAGAGTCGGAAAGACAAGCCTTATTGGATATAGAAAGGAGAGCCGCACAAGAAGAGAGAGATCGGCTTTTGGCACAACAGCTTAATGATCAATACAACAACATGTGTGTTGGTAGTGGAAACAACTCTCCTCCACCCACCCCTCCTAAAACTCCACAAAGTGGAAGATACTCAAGAACACCTTCAAGATCTCCTAGCCCTAGAGGAAAAAGGGCTTCACAACAAGATCATTATATATAGGAGACAAACACCTCCTTGGAACTTAAGGCAACCTTCTCAACATGCTCACCATGGTTCACAATATGGTAGTGGTAGTTCAAGTTTTGACCTTGACTCTCAAGATTTCATGAAATTGCAACAAGAACCACTATTCCAGCAGTATGTGGAGAGGTATGTGGAGCAAAACAAAGATAAGTTCCTAGAGAATTTGATCAACAAGGGTGCTAGAGTCCCCTACAACTTTGATGTGGATAAAAAGATCAAGAAGCAAGGTCCATCTCAAGAAGAAAGGATTAACCAACTTCATAATATGATGGAAAATATTTTGGCACCCAATAACTTATTCAATCTTGACTCAATTTGTCCCAATCCTTTTGACAAGAGTGTGAGTATGAAAGATTTTCCTAGAAAGGTTGAAATCCCTCAATATGACAAATATGATGGTAATGGGGATCCACATGATCATGTGTTTTAGTTCTATATTATGAATTTTGAGTTCCATCAAGATGACTCATACCTTATGAGATTGTTCCCAAGGAGTCTTAAAGGTCAAGTGATGGAATGGTTTACCAATATAACTCCCCCCATCAAGACTTTCAAAGAACTTGTTCATAGATTTGTTCAACACTTTTCATACAACCTTTCAAGGTCTATCACCATGTTGGACTTATGCAATTTAAAGCAAAATCAAGGGGAATCCTTTGTCACTTTCTTGCAAAGGTGGAGACGACAATGTTCTCGCTACTCTAGGACCATTCCTAAAAATGAGAAAATTGATATCCTTGTTAGCAACTTGGTTCCTAAAATATAGTATGAAGTTAGGAAGATGATATTTGATTCCTTTGACACCATGGTTGAGACTGCATGTAGGATTGAGGATGTCTTGAAAGAACAAGGAATTTTGACCAACAACAAAAACAACAACAATGGTCAAAACAATAACTCTAATAAGGATAAAGGGAAAAACTCACACTGGAATAGGAACAAACAAATGGTCAATGATGGATTTTTGGACTCTTCTCAACCTAAGGATCAAGTTGTTCTTCATTTATCTAGTGTTGTTCAAGCCATGAAACTCAATGCATCTCATCAGCAAGAAAGCAAGCCAAGATACCAAGATAAGCCTAAGAAAGAGAGGCGTCAATTTTCAAAACTTGGTGATTCATATGAGGATGTCTTCAAAACACTCATTGCCAACAACCTTGCCCATCCTCAAGATCTCACAAAGCACCATATACCTGATGTTAAGCCACATTGGTGGGATGAGAAAGCCTTTTCCAAATTTTATAATGGCATTGGACATAATATTGAAAACTGTTGGAAACTTAAGCACATCATCCAAGATCTCATTGAGAATGGAAAACTCCAGATAGATGGATTGAACACTAATGCTGATCATAAGACTTTCAAAGAACCTTTGCCTAAGTATGAGAAGGGGGAAACCTCTAAACCAAAAAATGGCAAGGTTGAGATTAATTACACTTACACAGCTACGGAAAATGTGTCAACATGCTTGAAGTTGTGGAAGAAAATGTCAATATGATGAGAAATAAAGATCCCTATGGCTATGATCTAGACATGGACTCTCCTCCTATCTTTGATGAAGAACCTGTTGTGGTGCTAAGGGGTCCTAACTCTAGAAGGTCATCCCAAGCTCTTAATGTTGTCACACGAAGTCAAGGTCATGTTGTCATTAGAGGCCCTAGTTCAAATAAATCCAATAAGCAAAAGCAAGTGGCATCCAAGAATGTCACCACAAAACCAGCAGTTAATCCCAAAATGAGTTATAATCTTGTTGATCAGTTGCAGAGAACCCCAGCTTAGATTTTGATCTTTGAGCTCTTAGAGTTGTCCCCAACACATAAGGAAGTCCTTGAGGATGCCTTGTGCATAGCAAATGTTCCTACCAACTTAGATGTCGATCAATTCCAAAACATGGTCAATCATATCGCTATCCCTCATTACCTTACCTACTCAGAGAATGATGATAAAGATTTGAAGCACCCACATAATCTTGCCCTTCATATTGAAGTCATGATCCACAAAACCTGTGTTAGGCATGTGTTGATAGATGGGGGTGTTGGGCTTAATATTGGTTCCTTAAGTCTTTTGAAGATATTGGGTTATTCAAAAGAAGTCATAGATGCTAGAAAGAAGATCAAAATCAAAGCCTCTGATGAGGAAGAAAGAAGTTCCAAAGGGTTGGTCATCCTTCTTGTCAGGATTGGCCCTATCGAGAAGGATATTTTGTTTCAAATAGTTGATGTTGGTCCTCTGGCATACAATATCTTACTTGGTAGACCATGGATCCATGATATGCAAGCAGTGTCATCTACCTACCATTAGTGTGTTAAGTTCCCCTACAATGGAGTAGAAATTTGTATACCCGGGGATAGCACATTATCTGTCAACTCAATTTCAGCAAGTACTCATATTCCCCTCAATAGAGAAGCAGAAGATTTCAATGCAATCTTAACAGAATGCAAAGACAAATTCAGGTCGGTAGACCTTGGTGTAGGGGGGTATTAGCTTAACTCTTTTACAAAACTTCTAGTTTCACCTATGTCTTATGGAAAGCCTTCACAGGAAGTGAAACCTTCCTCTTGAGCTATGACTTTATTTGGCACATTTGTAGAGTCCTCAATGCCTATCCAAAATGAGAAAGAAGAGGTGGTTGTTAAAGATTGGATTTATAGAGAAGATAAATACATGCATAATGAGAACTTCTCTCCCTCTCCTAAGGCTTATGGAAGAGGGTATACTTTTTGTCAAGAAGATGGGCTATCCTTTACATGGCCCTCTTAGTCATAGGTTGGATGCTAGAGCTGAACCTCTTGATCATGCTCTTTTTGGATGAAGGTCTAAGAAGATGGTTGGCCTAGGATTTGCAAATCATAACAAGAACACTACTCCTATCCTTGATGAGTCAGATAGTGAAGATGAACCAAAATACATGCCTAATTTGACAAATCAACAAGATATGTGTGAAGATTGGGTCCCTTCCACTAATCTCCTCTATGGGGATTCAAATAATTCAGTTGCTCATGCGACAGTTGCAAACATAGAACAAGAAGAATCAGATGCAGAAGATCCTATAAGAGAACATCAATGAAAGAACATTATCCGTTTGATGGAGACAGATGTTACCCTTGATGATATTAGAGCTTCCACATCAAGATGTCCCAAACCTTCATGGTGTAAACATCCTAGTCAGGATTTAGAAATAGATTCACATGAGTATGAATGGGACTCTCTCTCAAATCCTTCTACAGTTGACAAGGATGTTGATTTCATTCACACTTATAGTTCTCAACCCCAAGTAGCTGATGAGTCATGTGTAGGATTAGGGGATTTGAACCCATAGGTTGCCTTAGTGGATGATTCTTCTCTTGTTAGGACAAATCCTGATTTGGGTAGCTCAGAAGGATACTTGATGGATTTTGACTCTTTGGTCACCAAAGATGATACCATTTGCATTCAAAACCTTGAGCCAGTTATTGACTTACCTCTTGCTCATCCTAAACTCATTGATTGGTCCCAACACTATCAAGAACCGAGCTCTTAACTTTCCAAAATGACTATGAGATAACCTGTTACTTGAATGCCATTGAACCCATAGTCTCTTTCACTAGTGAACTAGCTACCAGCATGACAAAGCTAGACATCAAGTACCTTAGTCACAAAAAAAAAGGAAAAAAAAAAAAGAATAAGAGTTTTGATGGCAAAAACCACTGTGTGGCGGTGTCAGAACCTAAAAAAGTAAAAATAAATGATGTATCCAAGGGTGAAAACCTCTCTAAGGCACCTAAGGATGAGGTACTTGATCGTCTCCCTAGTTACTTTCAAGACAGATCTTCAGTTCTTGTTGAGCCAACACAAGTAGTCAATTTGGGTACAGATGAGGCTCCATAGATAATACATTTGGCTCAGTCCTTGTCGACACAAGAAAAAGAAGCCTACATTAAGTTCTTACAAAAAAACAAGATCAATTTTTCTTGGACTTATTCAAATATGCCAGGGTTGGACACTAATCTTATCATGCATTACTTATCCATAGCTCTATGAATAAAACTAGTCAAACAAAAATTGAGAAAAATGCACCCTCACATAGCTCTTCTAGTCAAAGTAGAATTAGAAAAACTCCTTGGTGTAGGATTCATAAGAGCTATTGACTACATTGAATGGATATCAAACATTGTACCAGTTTCCAAACATGATAAATCCATTCAAATTTGCATAGATTTTAGAGATGTCAATAGAGCATGCCCAAAGGATGATTTTCCACTCCCCAATATAGACATGATAGTGGACATGACTGTGGGTTATGAGATTTATTCTTTGATGGATGGTTTTTCTAGGTACAATCAGATCAAGATAGCTCCTGAAGATCAAGAAAAGACTGCATTCACTTGTGCATGGGGTACCTATTGTTGGAATGTTATGCCTTTTGGATTAAAAAATGTAGGAGCCACCTATCAACGAGCTATGACAACCATTTTTCATGACATGATGCATAAAAACATGGAAGATTATGTGGATGACACCTTGAAAAAGTCTAAGAAAAGAGACACACAATTGGATGATTTAGAAGTCATTCTAGATCGCATGGAACAATTTCAATTAAGGTTAAATCCTAAGAAGTGTGCATTTGGTGTCACCTCTAGAAAACTACTAGGATTCATCATTTCAGCAAAAGGAATAGAGGTAGACCCTGAAAAGGTCCAAGAAATCATATATATGCCACCTCCTAAAAACATTAGTCAAATGAGGAGTCTTCAAGGATGTCTTCAATCCATAAAGAGATTCATTTCACAGTTGGCAGATAGAGCTCAACCTTTTAACAAGAACTTACACAAAGGAGTCAAATGTGTTTGGAATGAGGATTATTAAAAGAGCATAGATCAAATCAAGAAATACTTGGAAAATCCTCCCATTTTAATGCCTCCTATCCCAGGGAAACCACTTATTCTATACATTTCAGCGACAAAATCTTCCTTGGGGGCATTACTAGCTCAAACTTAATGAACATGGGAAAGAAAGAGCAATATACTACATTATTCGTACTCTTGTTTCATATGAGGTTAACTACACCAGCATTGAGAAAGCTTGCCTTGCAGTTGTGTTTGCTTCCCAAAAGTTGCGACAATACATGCTTGTGCACATAATATACCTCATAGCAAAAATTGATCCACTCAAGTATCTACTCGGTAAGGCTGCCCTCATAGGTAGACTTACTAAATAGATGATGATCCTTTCTGAGTTTGACATAGAGTACATTGAGCATAAAGAAAACAAAGGACAAGCCATAGCAGATCAATTGGCTGATTTCCCAATTCAAGATAGTGCACCTATTCAAGTTGACTTCCCAGATGAGCATCTCATGTATATGACTGAAAGAACATGGAAGATGTTCTTTGATGGATCTTTTATGCAAAATGGTTCAGGAGTTGATGTGTTGTTTGTTTCTCCTCATGGGTACATGATTCCTAAGTCTTACAAGTTATTATTCCCATGTACAAACAACATTGTTGAGTATGAAGCTTTAACAAATGGACTTAAGATGGCCATAGAATGGAGAATCACAGAGCTACACATCTATGGGGATTCATAGCTAATAATCAACCAAGTCAATGAACAATATCAAACAAAAGATGAGAAACTGGTACCTTACAAGAAAATGGTTAATTCCTTGAGATGATACTTCACATTTGTCACATTTTAGCAAATCCCTAGAGCAAAAAACAAAGCAGTTGATGCTATGGCTACACTTGCTTCACTCCTTCAGTTAGAGCAACATGAGTCTAGATTTAAATTCTTGGTGGAAGAGCTACATTACCCTATCTATGACTCCCAAGAAAGCCATGTTATTTGTACCCTTGTTGGTCATGAGTCATCTCATTATGGTGCCATTTACTCATACCTTCATGATGGCATTATCCCTGAAACCTTTAACCAATCAGAACGCAGAAACCTTACCCAAAACACCTCTTTCCATACCCTTATCTCTAGTGATTTGTATAGGAGGGGTTTAGATGGAACACTTCTTAGATGCTTAGAAAAGGAATAATCCGACCAAGCGTTAGTTGACATTCATGAGGGCATCTTTGGGGGACATTCCAATGGTCTTTCCATGGCCCAAAGATTGCTTAGGGTGGGGTACTATTGGCCTATGATGTAGATTGATGCAATAGCTTTTGCAAAGTCATGTGAAAAGTGTCAAAAACATGGTAACCCAGTACATGCTCTAGGCAAGGAGCTCATTCCTTTTATATCTCATTGGCCCTTTCAGTGCTAGGCCTTTGATCTTGTTGGGCAGATTCATCCCAACTCATCATGTGGACACAAGTTTATTATCACTGCTACTGATTACTTCACTAAATGGGTAGAAGTTGTCCCAATTTCTATTTCCTCGGGCAAGATAGTTTCTCTATTCATTTTGAACCATATCATCTGTCAATATGGAGTGCCTTCTAAGATTATCACTAACAATGGAGGTCAGTTCAAAAATAAGGACCTTAAACAACTCTGCAAGAAATTCAAGATTAAACAACATTGGTCCTCCATTTACTTCCCACAAGGAAATGGTCAAGTAGAGGCATCAAACAAAACCATTCTTAAAATCCTACATAGAACAGTTCATAAGAATGGTAGAGATTGACATTTACAGATAAATTCAGCTTTGTGGGCTTATAGAATGAGTATTCGTACTCCTACTGGGGCTACTCCTTTTGCCCTTACATATGGTGTTGAAGTAGTGTTACCTTTAGAGGTTGAGATTCCTTCACTTAGAGTTTCCCTCAAAGGTCTAGTTATAGATAAAGACTACCACGCCATGAGACTTCAAGAGTTAGAACTTCTAGATGAGAAACGTCAAACATCATTTGATCATATGAGGGTTTATCAAAAGTGCATGTCCAAAGCCTTCAACAGAAAGGTTTGCCCTTGAGAATTCTAAGTGGGAGATCCTGTCCTACATGAAAATCCTAAAAATCAATAGCATAGAGATCAAAAGGGAAAATTTGAACCTAATTGGCTTGGACCTTATGTTATTACAACAGCTTTTGGGACAAGTGCTTATTTACTATCTACTGAAGAGGGGGAGTAGCTCTCTGATCCTATCAATGTCCTGCACCTAAAGAAGTTCTATCCATGATGCTCATTCTATCTGGGGGCATCTTTTGTACATACTTATTGATCCTAGAAAAAATCCAAAAAAATGGTATATTGTCAAAAATTCTAAAAATCTAAAAATGTCCTGAAAAAATGATCATCTTAGTGAAAACCTAGCAATAGGCACTTTGATGTATCTCAAAAAAATAATAATATATATTCCAAAAATACAAAAAAAATTAGAAAAATTAAAAAAATTAAAATAAAAATATATATAGAAAAAGTGCCTTGGTGAAAACTTGGAAACAGGCGCCTTGGTAGCAAAAATACAAAAAATTCATAAAAAGTCCTCTAAAAAAAAAAGAGAGAGAGAAAAATTTGCAATAAAATCCAAGTGGTGAAAACTTGGAAATGAGTGCTACTTGAGGCCTTTGCACCCCTATTTCTTAGCACATGTACTCGACACTTAGCCTTTCTCCATCATGCCTTGTCCTTGTTGCCTCAGTTTGGAATTGGTCTTTGTCTTTGTCTAGGGGGCATAACTGTGTTAGCTTTGGTCTCTTGGATGCGTTAGTCTTTAGGACACCTCACAAATGGTGTTTTTCAATACCACCCCACTTGTGCTTTTCAACACAACCCCTGACGTCGATTATTTTTCAACACTTATCGGTTTGGTCTTACCCATTTTTGTCATATGATCTTACTTTCTTACAAGCATTCAATCCTTATCCTTGGACTCAGTATCAGTGAACACACTTAAATTTTTAAACACAACACTTAATGCTTGAGATATGTCATGATCTTTTCTTTGTGTGCTAACTGTTATTGATTTTTGTTGAGTGTCCTTGTCTAATTAGTCTCTCCGGGATGCATAGCTAGAGGACTTGGGGCATGTGGCATTTTTTTAATTTCTTTTTGCTTGTGGGTGTGGTCTTGCCCTCTTGAGTGTCTCTTGTTGCTCCCTTGAAACACTTAGGAGATTTGAGACATCATCCTTGACTGTTTTTGCACAACCATTCTTATGGTCCTCCTGACATTTATGCCTTGATGCGAGTGTGGTTTTGTGACATTAAATTGGGTAAGCTAACATCAAATTCATCTTGACCTTTATGTCTTTGATTCCTATGTTAGAATCTTTCCACATTCCAATCCGATATAAATCACATTCATATCTTCATAGTTGCACTTATGACTAGTGATGATTGTGTGATTTTCCGATGTCCATTAATAACAGCCCAATGATGAAAATAAGTTCCTTAACATTCTCTAATGAATGATGAACACAAAATCCTATGTTACAGTTGCTCTATCACAAGTACACCTTTGCATTTTCATGTAGCTTGCATTGTTAGACTTCATGATAATATCCATTTTTAGGCTGCATTAGGCGTTTGAGAGGGTTTTCCTTCATCTTTCTTTTGGACTTTTAATCAACTGTGGTCACATTTTGATCTTCATTTCCTTATCTTCTTTCGTGATCTCAATCAAAATTATCTATCTTAAACAGTTGATTGATTTTGAGGCATCCTCTTTCTTGAGGCAAATTTTCTTTCTTCTCTCCATTTATTTTCACCTCTTTCAAACTTCAATCTTCCATTCGCTTTCACCCCACTTCTTTTCTTCTAATTCAACCTTGGGGCATAACCTTTCATGCTTGGTGATCTACCTTGGTTCTGTGATCCTTATATCTTTCATCTTACATCAAGAACCTTATCTTTAGTTCGACTTGATAAAATTTACCAATTTACTGTTTCTCCTCTATCTCATTTCAATTTCGATCACGAGGGGGTAGTACCTATCAAACTTCAATTCTTGTTTCAGCTTTATCAATCCTATCAATTGCTTCACTTGGGGCAACCTTGCTTGAGACTTGACAATTACCTATTTATAGGGGTGTTGACCTTGTCTTTTTCAATCAACTTATCTTTGTCTCGTTGTGTTCCCGTTCGTTGATCACATGTCTGGGTTGTTTTGTGATCCCAAATTGATCTCACATTTCAACTTCATTCTTTCATTACATGTGTTCCCATGAAGATCACGCATTAGTCAAAGAGGGGCAAATGTATGCACCCTAAAATTGTCACCTAGAA
Source organism: Chamaecyparis obtusa (assembly GCA_027943335.1). Lineage (NCBI taxonomy): Eukaryota > Viridiplantae > Streptophyta > Pinopsida > Cupressales > Cupressaceae > Chamaecyparis > Chamaecyparis obtusa. The sequence continues at coordinate 70,419 of BSBK01005063.1, read as the reverse complement.
TTTGGGCCCTCATTCATCAATTTATCAATTTCCTGAATCAATGCTTTGCAATATTTTCAATTTAAATCAATTTCCTTGATCAAATCATAATTAATTCAAATATTCCAATATTTCCTAAGGTTTGATCATTTTATCCTAAGCCTCATTTAATTAAAAGAAAAATTCCCTTTTAATTAAATAAAATCATCTTCTTAAAGATAAAAATTCCTCTTTTAAAAAAATCCCCACTTAAAATATATCTTTGTGTTGAAAAAGGAAATAAATAAAAATCCATTTTTGTCTCCACTTAAATTGCACATACTTTTAAGTGGTGGGCCTTTTTCATCTTTTTACCTCTTAAAGAATCTTCAGCACATGGATCAACCAAGATTTAATCTCCACCATTGCTCATTTCTTTTTGCCTCTTAATCATGACCATTTGCTTTCCTTTAAAATGAGCCCTCTCCTCTTTTTGAAGATAGAAGATATTTGTATTGTTATGTTGTAGGTTTGGAGAGCAACTTTGGAGAAGATTCTTGAGCACTTGAGCACTTGAGCTTGGACATTGCAACTTCTCTTTTCTTGTCTTCTTCTCTCATGCTTCCATCACAATCTATTTAGATTAATATTACATTTCTATATTAGATTAGATTCATATTTCCTTTCATAGAATAATCTTGCATAAGCATTTCTTTTCATAGATTATTTTTCTTTCATGCATTGTTATCATTTAGAATAGCATCCATTTTCATTTTCATGCATACTTGATGATCATGGAGACTAGCAATCTTTCTTTTCCTCTTTGAATCTCTCTTTTTTTGGTGTACTTGCATGGGCACAAACTAGGTCAAATCTGAGGGCCTCCATTACAAACCCTTGCACTCCATGAATAGAGAACTATGAGTCGCCATTTGAGACCTCATTCTTGAGCAATCTTGGATTTAATGACTCATAGAAGTGTGACAACATTTTAGCACACACTTCTAACCCCACATAATTATCACACATGGAAAACCCTGATGACGTGACTTCTCCATTCAAAAGGGCTCTGGTCTTGTCTAGATGTAGTGCAACTAGTATTACAGAGGCCCTTTGAGATCATGCAGCATTGAAACAAGATGGATGAGGCTATGGGGTTGATTTCTTTATAGGTATCAGACAACTTATAGTTTCATCTTGATGGGTGCAATACCCCTCTAGCTATGTGGACCAAGCTAAACACCTTGTTTGGTATAGTGAATGAGTTTCGAGCACTTCAGATTGAGGCAAAGCTTACCTCTCTTGTACCTAATTCTTTTCCTTCTATTGAGGACTTTCTGATGAAGTTCAAATAGTAGAGATCTTTGTTACACAAATGTGGAAAGCAAAAGACTGATAAAGAGTGCATTTATCTGATTCTGTCTAAGCTTAGGGGAAAATTTTAGATCTTCTCTTCTACCTTTCATTCTACCATGGACGCTTTGGGACCTACATTCACCATGCCCACTTTTGAGGTGTTCTATGATTGTTTGACTATAGAACAAGCCAAACTTACTCAGTTGGACTCTCTAACAGGATCAAAGAACCAAGCATTGATTGCCCATCCATCCAAGGGAAAGTAGAAATAGAAGCCCAAGCCCAAAAAAGATTTAGCTGGTAGTGAGAATCCCTCCAAGTCACCTCCAAAATTAGATCCAAAGAAATCTACTTCAAAAGGAAAATCTTCTAAGTTTGGTGAGTCTTCCTCCAAGACTACGAAGTACACAGGTGATCCTTGTAGTTTTTGTGGTAAGGAAGGCCATCCAGTTTCTAGGTGTTGGAAATGACTTGAGGCATTAGAAGAAGCCATGCAAAAGCATAGTCTTGATCCTCTGAAGCCTCCACTTCCTCCCACAGGGAAAGGTCATGCTCTTTCTACTTGAGCTTTTTCTTCCACTACTCCATGGATCATTGATTCAGGTGCTTCACACCATATGACACACTCAACTTGAGTGGTAACCTCACTTGCTCAGATTGTTACTACATAGATTGTAGTTGATGACTCAGCACTACTTTTAGTCATAGGTTCTAGCTCTATTTCATTAGATGGTGGTTCTCTCCAGGATGTTCTTTTGGTTCTGGCCATTTCTACAAACCTCTTGTCTGTTTATCAGATTTGTCATTCTGGCTCTGGTAAATTAGTTGAGTTCTCACCACATGATGTGGTTATTCGAGACCTCTATGATCCTGAATTGGTTATTGCTACTGGGAGTGTTGATTCAAAGACTCACTTATACCAGTTTGATGGCTTCGAGGGCTCTGATTCTACTAGTGTTTCTCTTGTTGCTCATGTAGACACAGTGAGCAAGCTTTGGCATAAGTGTTTTGTCCATGTCAACTACAGATATTTACAGTAGATGAGTACATAGGAGCTAGTGATTGGGCTACCTCATATCTCTTGTACTAATGGTGTTTTTCGAGGTTGTGTGCTTGGAAAACATCACAGAGATCCTTTTCCATCTGGTAAATCCTCACATTCTCTCGCACCTTTGGATTTGATACACAATGATCTTATGTCATTTCCCACTCCTTTTTTTGGTGCTAGATATGTGCTCACCTTCATTGATGATTTCTCTAGATGCACATGGGTGTAATTCTTGAAGTACAAGTCTGATGTTTTTGATTCATTTCAAATCTTTAAGACATTTGTAGAGAAATAATCTGGTCTTTCTAACAAGCATATACACATTGACAATGGGAGGGAATATGTGAATCAGTCTTTCAAAGATTTTTGCACTGAGCATGGTTTACAACATCAGTTCACAGTTCCTCATACCCCTCAGCAAAATGGCATTGCAGAGAGAAAGAACAAAACATTTCAAGAGATGGCTAATTGTATGCTATAGTCACGAGCTATGAGTGCTTCCTTTTGGGTTGAGGATATCAATTGCACCAACTATATTTAGAATTGGATGCCTCATAAAGCATTGTGACATTTGACTCCTAAGGAGGCTTGGACTCATGTCAAGCCTGATGTTTCTACATTCTGAGTTTTTGGTAGTGAGGCTTGGGCATTTATTCCAGATGCTCAAAGGAAAGCCATGGAGAGGAAAATTTGTCCACTCATATTTTTTGGATACTATGAGGATGTGAAGGTGTATAGGTTGTTTGATCATGATTCTAGAGAAGTCTCATTTCAGTGAGATGTTCAATTTGATGAGCGTTATCCTTAGATGGATCCTCCATCATCAAATTCTTCTTCACTACCTAGTTCTTCATCTACTCCTCTACGGGATTATTTCTCCTTTGAGGAAGAATCAAATGATGCTTCATCTTCCCCACCTCCACCAGATGTTCCACATGTACCCAAATGGGCTCGTGATACTATTGATGCAGCTAGACCTTTGGCAGGTGATCCTTCAAATACTCATCACACTCGTGCTCAAACATCTAGTTCTGGTTTATTGAGTCATGCTATTTCAGATGATCCATAGTGATTTTCAGAGGCGATAGGTCATCCTGAGTGGGATAAGGCTATGGATGAGGAGTATTCTTCTTTGATGAAGAATCACACTTGGGATCTTTGTCCTCTTCTGAAAGGAAGGAAATTGGTTCGGTGCAAGTGGGTGTACCATACCAAGTATGCTGCTGATGGTTCTATTGATAGGTATAAGGCACATCTTGTGGCAAAGGGCTTTTCACAGGTGGAGGGTGTTGATTACTCTGAGACCTTTGCTCCTGTCGCCAAGATGAATTCTATTCACCTTGTACTTTCACTTGTAGCTTCTTAGGGATGGACAACCTATCAGATGGATGTGAAGAGTGCCTTTTTGCATGGAGACCTACAGGAGGAGATCTACATGGATCAACCTCAAGGTTTTGTGTAGGAATCTTCTATGGTGTGCAAACTTTAGAGGTCTCTATATGGTCCCCTAGGGCTTTGTATGAGAAGATGGATTCTTTTTTTCTTGCCTCACACTTCACTCACTATCATTCTAATCCTACCATGTACATTCAACGTCATGGGGCTGATCTATTGATACTTGTGCTATATGTTGATGATCTCATCATTACAGGTAGCTCATCCTCTATGATTTAGAGTGTTCAACATGCATTGAGAGAGCAGTTTGAGATGACTGATCTTGGACTTCTACACTTTTTTTTGGGCCTACAAATTATTCAATCTTCGGATGGGATTTCCATTCTTCAAGAGAATTATGCTCTTAATATGCTTTAGCAGTTCAACATGCTTGATTGCAAGCCTGCTCCCACACCTTTTCAGTCAAGTGTTGTTTTATCTACCACTTTCTCTACCCCTACCATGGATCCCACATTATACAGAGCACTAGTGGGTAGCTTTTTGCACCTGACACACACACATCCTGATATTTCCTTTGTGATTGGCCTTGTCTCTTGATTCTCACATGATCCTCATGAGAGTCATTGGAAAGTGGCCAAACATATCTTGAGGTACATTCAGGGTACTACTTCTTATGGCATTCACTAAACATCAGGGGATCCTCACATTGTTGGTTTCACAAACTTAGATTGGGCTGGTGATACTACTAATCAATAGTCTACTTTTGGATATATCTTCTATCTTGGTTCTGGTCCTATCACATGGTCTTGCAAGAAGCAGATAGCTCATGCATTATCATCTACAGAGCGAAAGTACTGAGCAGTTGTACAAGCTTGTCAGGAGGTTTTATGGCTTTGCCAGTTGATGATAGAGTTTGGTTTTTCTCCTGATAGTCCCACTATCCTTTGGTGTGACAATCAAAGTGCCATACATATTTCCCAAAACCTAGTTGAGCATCAGAGGACCAAGCACATTGAGCTTCATATGCATTTCATTTGCCATTTGATTCAGGATGGCTCTCTGAGTTTGGAGTATATTCCCACTGCTGAGAAGGTTGCTAACATCTTCACCAAACCTTTTGCATCCCCATGATATCTTCAGTTGCATTCTATGATTGGGGTGAAGGAAGTTGTCCTTGGGGGGTCTCAGTGATGAGGCCTTCCTTCCTTCTATTTCTATCTCTTTTTGGAGTAGGGTTTTTTCCCACTAGTTTTTCTCTATTTCTCTATTTTATAGAGATTTGGTTGTGTTGAGTACCTCATCAGGCCATGTTGTTGGGACCCATTTTTATGCTTTCAGCACTGCAATTTCCTTTCCTTTCTTCTTGCATTGTTTGTAGCTACATTATTACTCATCTTAAGGGGGGGTGTTAGAGTAAAATATTAATTATAATAATTAACTTCACTCATTTCTTAAGATGTCAACCTTTTATTTTTAGTTATTTATATTTAAACACACATGCACTAGTTGATTTAAACTTATGCACTTGTTGTTTTAAATATAAACTTGCATGCATTAGTCTTGTAATAATTTAACTAATTATTACATGCACTAGGGTTTCCTTTCAAGGATTTCGATCTCCTTTATATGGATGATCCATTATACATTCAATTCATTAATTATTTGAGGATATTTTCTTCTTCATATTTTTGAGTCAAACCCTTGCCCTCTTCTTGTCTCTACTTCCTTGTAACAGGTTTTTGTATGCAGGTGATCTTCAGGTTTTGTAGATTTGTATTGCTCAAATCCTACAAAGATAAAAGACAAATAGAAATGAGACTAGATGAAAGGACAAGCAACATGCAAAGATTGACCAATAATCAACTAGACATGGTAAAACAACTATTGGTGGTTAATCAAGAATTGGGCAAGAAAGATATAGAAATCAACCAACTGAGGTCTGAAAATGACCAATTAAGGAATGAACTAAGATCTGAGAAGAAAATCAATGAAAGGATGAACAAACCTAATGAATCTACAAAATATTTTTGAAGAGCTATTAAGGTCACCTAGAAGATCTTCTGGTGATAGATTTGGACTTGGACTAAATGAGCATTCATCATATACTAAAGAAGGAGAATCATCAAAGAATGGAGTGTAGAAGAATGCAAAACCAAAGAACAATAAGCCCACATGCCATCACTGTAGAAAGTTAGGACATACAACTAACATATGTAGGAGCAAACATGGTAAGTCTGATCCTAAACCTAAGTTCAATGGGCATTGCTTTAACTATAAGAAACATAGACATCAGGCACATGAATGTAGGTCTAAGGTCAGTAATCCACTTACCTTACCTAATTTTCAAGGTCAATGTTTTAATTGCCAGAAGTATGGGCATAGAGCATTTGAATGCAAATCTAAACCTGGATGGTCATCAAATGAACAGACTAAGTCACCTGTGAAGAATAACTCATACAATTGGGATTATAACACTTGGTACAATTGTCATTACTATGGAAAATATGGACATATTGGAGTAAATTGTATGAAGACTCATTTCAGAGGCAAATCCAAAAGCTGGATGAATGGAAGCATGGTATGTTACAAGTGTAATAAGATAGGTCACCTAAAGAAAGATTAAAGATCACCTATGCCAAGCAATGATCAGAATCAGAATGAAGATATCCATGAGAAATTGAGAAATCAGATGAATAAGACATGGAAGAAGAAAGAAGAAGAAAGCACAAGTGAAGCTAGCACGTCTGAGGTCACCCAATCCGATGGATTAGGTGATCACACTTCTTCTAACTAAGTATAGAAGGTATGTTTGGAACCAAATCTTACAATGCTTTATCTTACATCAGTTCCTGACATAAACTTGAGTAAAAGTCCATATCTACATAGATAAAGATGCATTAGGAAATATCTGAGCAAAGTAGACAATTTCATTTTATGTCGAGCGTCAGTGTCTTGATCGAGTTATCAATTTATGTCGAGCACCTATTGTGGTCGAGATGCTATATACACCAAGCTATGTCTTAACAGTTATATTTGTGTGTGTCAATTTTGTACATAGCTGTAGACACAACACTTCAGTAAAACATTAGAGGTTAGCAGAAATCAAAATCTAACAAATAATTGAAACTAAGCTAACCATGCAATTTATTGCCTTCTAGTAGGTGCGACTATGATGTTCTCAAATTGGAATCGAGATCAGTGACAATGCAACATCTAAACGAAGGATTTGAATGCAAAAGAATGAAAGACTATATGAATGCAGATTATTCTATATTTTTTTATTCTCTGTGCAATAATATGAAAAACTGTATGAATCTAAGTTAGAAATGAGATTGAATGCAGATCAATCTAAGAATGATATGAATGAATATGAATGCAAAGCTATGATATGAAACTATGAAACTATGACCAATATTGAAAGATCTCACAAATCACCTGTCGCAAGTGTTCAATCCTTCGATCGCAAATTTGCCAGAGTAGTTGTGCAAATTTGAGGTCTCTTAATTGTGAAGAGCTAAGCCTTGATTTTATAGAAATCCAAGGCTTTGAGGATGCAGGAGAAAAGCCATAAATCACTCTTGATAAACTCAGGTTGACTTTTGAGTTATCAGGAAATTAGAGATAATCAACTCACAAAATCATGCAAAAGCAGTGTTTAACTCAAAATAGAGTTTAGATCAAATTTCAACTCATCATCAGATGTTGAGTTTAAATTTAAAATTGATTTTTGATTTCTAGTTGACTGCTTTTCTGATTGTGCATGATTTAATTATAAATTAATTTAAAAATAAAGTGATTTATTCTCAACTTAATTAATTTTTGAGTTAAAACAATTGATTTATGGGTTAATCAATTACTAAATCAAACTTTATTCTAAACTATATTATTAAAAATTGACAATTGACTTTAATCAATTAAATAAGAATTTAATCAATTAGTCATAAGATTTTAGATTTATTGTCAAAATTAAATAATACAATTTAGGAATAATTTAATTAAATAATTAAGTGGCAATATTAAATCTAATTAATTAAATATTCAGAATATTCAATTAATCAAACTTTAGGATAAATAGAATTTATCGCCAAATAATTATTAAATTAAAATAATTAGGATAAATAAGAATATTGCTAGGAATATTCCCCGATGCAGAATTTAGGATAAAATCAATTAGGATTTGATAATGTGCAGATGTGCCTTAGGTTAGGACTTTGATGTCGATTTCGATCGATTTGTAGATGTAGGAGGCTAATGAACCTATAGCCCATTTTTGGGGTATTACAATATTGACCGAGCTTGTGTTAGTCGAGGTTAACATGAGTTTGCCAAGACAGTTGTATTCCACTTAGAATTTTGTACGGAGCATTTATGAGGCCCTAATTCAAATTTTTGGAATCTATAAAGCGGAAAGTCACCGCCCATTTCATTTCACCAAGAAAATTGAGATTTCTTTGAGTGATTTAGAGTGCGAGCAACCAGTTTGTCAAAAGCAATTTTGAATCTTTTCAGCGTGTCGTCGGCAAAAATCATCTATAGGACACTTACGAGAAAGGTACACTACCAAGAAAATATTTCTTTTTGGAAATTTTAAATTAAAATGGCATCATCATCGTCTGCTACAATGAAGAAACAAGGGATGGAAGTTTTCAACACACAATTGGTAAGGAACAAAGTTTGCAAGCCGCAAAAATTTAGGGCAATTACAGAAACTGCAATTAAAAGAGATCTTACCGGTGCCCTATCCTCAATTTCAAAGAATGTGTTGATAATGAATGACATTAGGTCTTGTTACATGTGCAAGATCAGAGAAATCGGATATTACAAGATCAGGAGGCATACGACAAATTATGTGATAATGGAATGTTGAAGCCAGGGTATAAATTGGTTACCGAACAAGTGTTCGTGCATGCCCTAGATTTCCCATAGAATTTTAAGGTTGAATGGACAAAAATAGTGTTGAGTTGAGTGCATGACATGCAATTATGGCTAGAAGATGGACCCATGAAAATAACAAAGGAAATGATCCACCGAGTCACTGGATACCCTACAATTCAGGGAAAAAGAACAATGAAGTGTTCAAGTAAAGAAGAAATTCAGGAAAACACATAGGCAGTATGGAACAAGCATGGAATGATGATTTCCACCATCCTAAATCTGGAAATTGACTTTATTATTACGGTTATCTCGCACAAATTCTACCAATCTAGTCTGTTGGAAAGCGTCCCCTGTATGGCAGTGGACTAGACATGGAAAATCATCAAGAAGAAACATACATATGATCTTGTAGAGCTCTAGCTGACTCAACTTGCCGAGAACCTCAACTCAATCTGGACTACAAAGAATTCCATGTGTAAGTTTGGTTCTTTTCTAGTCTGTCTATTCTTTTATATATAGAAGTGTTTTCCTACTATTGGATGTGTGATATGGGATAAGAACAAACCCATTACTATTCAAATAAGTGAGTTCATAGGTCAGATAGGAGATAGTTTTAACAGTGTGATGGAGAACTATTTTGTTGAGTTCAAGAAGAAAATGAGGAAGATGAGTATAGTCCCTATGTCATTACTTGAGAAGTATAGCAAGGATATATGTTTTTTAGTTGACACAGACTTTACTTATGCTCAAGCAGCCTTTCCTAGGGTTTAATGGCTAATGCCATTAACCTATAAAGTAAACATAGATGAAACCAAAACTGCTATTACAACCCTCTGAGCTAAAGAAATTGATGATAAAGCACCCTATTTTGGAACATACAATGAAGCCAAATCTAATATCACTATGGGTTTTATGGCTGCAACTGTAGAGAGAAAGAGGAAGAAAATAGTAAAGAATCTGGAGAAATATGTGGAAAAAATAGAGAAAGATGCACCACTTGAATTAACCCAAGGATTGGGAGAGGATGAACCAAGTGACTCTAGTGATAGTGAAGAAGAAGAAGAAGAAGTTCAAGTAGAAAAGAAGAAAGTTAAGAAGCCAATAATTGTCGAGCCCCCAACCAAAAGAAGGATACTGAAACCTAAAGTGTCATTGACACCTGTGCTTAGGCCTAGAACAAGGGGAGCAGCTACCAAGACACCAAAGAAATCCCATGCATCAAGTAAATGAAAAAAATTTCAGCCTAAGGCAGTGCCAAGCAAGGCTAACAAAAGGCCTAGGAGGAAACTTGTTTTGAAACGGGAAGATGATGAGGAAACTGAAAGTGATGAAGAGGTGAAGAAGAAAATTGAATTACAGAATGTAAAACCTACTATGGATGAAATATGCCACAAAATCACAAGCACTGTACGAGTATAAGAATTAAAGGGATTAAAATTTGGAAGCATGAGTATAGGAGACAAAGAAAAAGTTGAAGATGTTATTCTTGAAATGCTTTGCATTTTCAATATGTTACCTATTTAGCTGGAGAACTAAATTCCTAAGGAGTTGAGCAACAAGGTAGCACAAAAATGGGAATATTCTCTTAATACAGAGAAATAAATAAGGGAGAGCACCCTAGCACAAGTTGAATCAAGTTTAACCCCTACAAACATTAGAAAAATTGTGGAACAATACAGAGCGAAATTTGATCCTAAGCTTAGAGCTTATTCAATCCTTCAACACAAGGTTGAGGATGTTGTACAGGAAAGTCTAAGGACTTGGAAGATAGTGTTTGGATTGTCAATTGACAAGGATGTAGATAAAGATGCTAGTACATCTAAGGATGCTGAGCCTGACATAGAACAGAATGCAATGGAATTACCCATTCCGAAGACTGAAGCTCCTAAGGTGGAGGAAATTCAGAAGGTATTAGAAGTGAGAATTATTGATATAACCGAGGATACCCCAATAAAGACTCAGGTATTGACTAAGGAGGATATACAGGCCGCAAAAGAAAAAGACACATCTTTGCCAAGCATCAATACTGTACTTTTACAAGTAAAAGCTTATCCAAAAATTGATGAGACATCGACTGTTAACACTACCCTCACCAAACCTGAAGTTGTTACAGTTGACATGTTAGCCGGTACAAGCACTACTGAAGAACAGGATCGATCAGCACCAACAAATCCACCCACATCTATCGAGGAGTTACAACAAAATCAAGAAGAGCAGTCAAAAGTAAAAGCTACTAGTCCTCATGTGAAGGATAAGGGAACAAAAGAAAAAGAAGTAAAAGACAAAGCTATTGAGGTACAAGAGCCTAAGGAACAAGAGGCAATACAAGCTCTTGTACAGATGCTGAGTGGGATCACACCAAAGAAGGAACTTAAGAATAAAATGAAATTCTTTTTGCCAGAGGTAACCATTGATGAAGTTATTGTTATTCCGAAATGGGATTCTGATAAATTATCTTATGAGCAGATACAAGTACTACAAGATTTATTGAAGAGGAAAGGAAGACATGAAGAACTGAGAAGAGAACATCAGCAAAAGTAGGTTCTGTATGAAATCAAAGAAATCTTTAATGATGCTTTTGAGTTGTCTGATATAAATAGTTCTACTCCCATATTGGAACAACTTGTCCATATTGTTCAAAAAGTAACTAATGAAGAAAGTGGAGCCAGTGATAAGTTGTTGCAGTGGTCGGAAAGAAAGTTTGAGATCAAGATGATGGAAAAAGTATCTACCGAGATTGCAGTGAAACAGGTAGCACTTTCCACTTTGGTAACAGAGTCAGAAGAAGTCGTTGTGAATGCATAATCTCTACTTACCAAACTTTGTAATGTAGAAAAGTTCACTAAGGATAACCAAGGACTGGTTGATAAACTACAGCAAGAACTAAAGTCCACCAGTCAAGCCTTAAGCTTGGATGCAGAAACAAGTGCAAGACATTATGCCAAGCTTATGCATACACAAGGATAGATAGTCGAATTGATGGCTAATGATGGAAAGATAAGGGCTCATCTACTCTCTATGCAAACAATTTTGACACCTCACTTGGAGGCCATACAAAGAGAGTTAGCCAAGGCTAAGGACTTAACATAGAAGAATCCAAATCTATCTATAGCTGAGATCCTAGTTCATCTAGCTGTCGAGCTAGAAGTGCAGTCCAAAGTTTTAAATGTTGCCACAGGAGGATGGAAAATTGCACTACACATGGTTATGATGCTGCATAAACCATTTATGGAGAAATACTTCACGATCCCCACTACAGAAGAGGTTCATCGTGCCAAAAACAAGGGGGAAATTAAGTGACATGACATGACAAAGGGAAGGTAACAAAATTTTGTATGTATATATATCTTAGGGGGAGTATTCTGCTAATACTAAGTACTTTTGTAAATACAAATATAATGTCATGACAAAGTGTTTTTTCCACTAATGTCAAAGGGGGAGATTTTAGATCTCTATAGTTTTGTTGACTATTAATGACTCACACTTAGTCATTTATCTAGGAAATGATGGTTGGTGTGTGTGTGAATTTTGTACCTAATCTATGGACACAACACTTCAGTAAAACATTAGAGGTTAGCTGAAATCAAAATCGTGCAATGAACTGAAAACTAATCTAACCAGGCGATTTACTACCTTCTAGTAGATGCGAGTATATATTCTCAGATTATACCGAGATCAGTGACCTTGATGACACCTAAACGAAGGATTTGAATGCAAAATCTATTTTTTAAAATTTTTCTATGCAATAATATGATAATGAAAACTTGATATGAATATATGCTAACAATGATATGGAAAACTGATATGTAGACTAAGCTAAGAAATGATATGAAAACTATGCAATAACAAATGAAAATCTCACAACAACTCGAATTCTCAAGATCGATTCTTCAGTCTCCAATTCGACAGCGTGAGTGTGCAATTCATAGATGGGATTGATAATGAAGAGCTGAAGCCTTAATTTATAAAAATCTAGGGCTTTGGAGGTGCATGAAAAAAAGCCATAAATCACTCAAATAACTCAGGTTGATTTTTGAGTTATTTTTAAATAAAAGATATTTAACTCACAAAAACATGCAAAAGCAGAGTTCAACTCAAAATAGAGTTTAGCTTTAATTGATAGTCGTCTGCTTTTCTTGATTGTGCATGTTTTATTTATGAATTAATTTAATAATAAAGTGATTTATTTCCAACTTAACTAATTTTGAAAAATAAAATAATTGATTTATGGGTTAATCAATTATTTTTCAAACTTTTATGCAAAAATAATATTATTAAATATGACAACTTGCTTTAATTAATTAAATAAGAATTTAATCAATTATTCATAGGATTTTGGATTTATTGTCAAAATTAAATAATACAATTTAGGAACAAATATAATTAACTTCAATTAAATAATTAAGTGGCAGAATTAAATCTAATTAATTAAATATTGAGAATATTCAATTAATCAAACTTTAGGATAAATTGATTTATCACCAAATAATCATTAAATTAAAGATAATTATGGTAAAATAGGAATATTACTAGGAATATTCCTCGATGCAAAATTTATGATAATCAATTAGGATTCGATAATGTTTAGATGTGCCTTTGGTTAGGACTTCGATGTCAATTTCATTCGATGTGTCGATATAGGAGGTTAATGAACCTATAGCCCATTTTTGGGGTATTACATTTTGCCCCTCTTTGAATCATTGTGCGAAGCGCAGTGGTTCAAAGACAATCTGTGTATGATATTGAAACTGATGTTTGAAATTGGAATTGATATGAGACAGAAGCTGATTGGAGTTGATATGAAGATAATAGGTCCTGAATGACCAAAGATAATGTTAACTATAATAGCAAATGAACCGATGGTTGTGAAAAAGTGTCAAAATGCCTGATTCTGAACCTTATGATTGCGAAGAAGTGAGTGACTGATTCCAGACCCGATTGTCCTTATATTGAATCATATTGGTATCACATCTGAACCCTTCAGTTTTCAAAGAACCAAGGAAATGACACAATTGAACCGATAGTTACAAAAACTGATACAATTTACAAGATTAAGAGAATACCAAATTGATATGGATCTTGATGAATCTGATATGCCCTGAGCGATGATTGATTTGCCCCAAGCGATGAGGTCTTTTTGATGAATCAACAACTAGACGTGGTTGTTGTCTTGATTACTAAGGAAAGATATGATTCCAAAATTTAATTTACAGACTTTGAATGATGTGTAATACCATGCCCCCTTTGGGATTAAAATTGAAATCTGACAAGAAAAGTCAGTGTTGTAGTTCAGAAGCATGTTAATTGATGTGAGAAGTGGTTATACACATTCAAGAATGAATTCTACATCATTTAGAGGTCCTGGAGACCAAGTTTGACTAGGTGAAACCATGAGTTGACCATGGTTGACCAAGTTAAAATTTTGATAGTTTGATGTAAGATAATTAGTTAAGTTGAAAATATAGATTTCTGTGATGATTGAAAGTCGATTATGCAAGCAATGAATAATATAAACAATCTCAAATTTTGATTTTGATCCCGAAAAAGGATTCTACTTGCTATTTCGTTGGATGGACCTTCGTGTAAGATTCAACTCTTGTTAGATTTGAAGATGTGATTGAAGAATTGTTTAAGCATTGAAGTTTATCCAACCATTGTGAGATCATGCAAACATGCAAAATGCAAAGAAACATGCAGAATGAAATGCAACCTAAGACCTAGGACCTAGTCACTGATCATGTGTCGATCGTTTTCATCATTGAATTTTTAGGTAACTAGATAAATCGATACAATGCCCACTAGTTATGAAACCATAGACATATGAATATCAATTTGTATGCACAAGAACCAATACAACACCCAATGATTAGGAAACCATGGATATATGAATCTTGATTTTGTTTTTTGGAATGTCGAATTAGATATAAGCACCAAGGCATAAATGCCAGGATGACCTGAATATCATGTCCATTTTGATATAGCAATTTGTATAAGCATCAGAACATAAACATCATGATGACCAGAATGCGCCTTGCAGTCAAACACATCAAACAGTCAAGAGATCATTCAAAATCTAGTGTGAATTACCCGTAGTGACCCTTTATCATTCACATCCTTAGGTAAGATCGCATTTCACAATAGGAGAAAGAACTCACTCAAAAAGACAATAGTTAGATCAAACTTCCTTGAATTTTCTGGGTATCAATGGTCGAGGTACGCATGGCCATCCAATTTGAGATAGAGGCTCTTACAGTCGAACACCATTTCAATCTAGAATTTCCAAAGTTGTTAGATTTTCACATACAAGTAGAAGACAAAGAAAAGATTATGCCCCCAGTCATCACCCTCTAAATCCTGTGAAGGACATCATCGAAGAGCTCAAAAGGACATAATATGCAAAAATCTCAATGTGAATCAGTAAGCATACAAGGAGATAAAAGCATTGTAAAAAGCATAGATTGTTTTCAGTTTGTGTTTGATGTTTGATTGCGTTGTTGCAGATGCAAAATCCTTTTTGGAGACAAGACAGATTGACTGACTCCAACGAAGCTTCAAAGGACTCTGACTGGATATGATACGTCTAAGATACATTGGAGACCATAGGATAGACATTGATTTCCCCCAAGCTTTAAGCATTGATAGGATACAGACGCTTGAGCTGATTGGTGTACAAACTGACTTATTGAAAAATGAAAATGCAAAAACAAACTAGGAGATATGTACAAGCTAAAGCAAAACTGAAAGCTGGGAAAAACCAAGATTGCACTGATAGATGGAGTGTTTTGAAACAAGTGGCACCCATTTGCCGAGTTTTCACCATCTTGGCAGAGATTCTATTTTTGCTACCAAGGCACCTATTTCCAAGTTTTCACCAAGGCACTTTTTCTTTTACTCATTTTTTTATTTTTATTTTTTCACTTTTTTCAATTTTTTTTGTACTTTTGATATTTTTTACTTTTTTTGTGAATCATCAAGGTGCCCATTGCTAGGTTTTCACCAAGATGTTCATTTTTTCAGGACTTTTTTAGATTTTTAACATTTTTTCAGGATATTTTCCAATTTTTAAGATTTTTTTAGGACATTTTACCAAACACTGAATGCCTTAGGCGTAGAATTTCTTCAGATGGAGAATGTTGATTAGTTCTCAGAGCTGTTCTCCTTCAGTTGTTGAGAGTTGATAGGCACTAGAGCTAAAAGTAGTAGTGATTACAAAGGGACCTAGCCAGTTGGGTTCAAACTTCCCCTTGCGTTCTCGATGTGATTGATTTTTAGGATTCTCTCTCAAGACTAGATCACCAACCAAAAATTCTCTGTGTCTGACTTTCTTGTTGTAACCTCTAGACATTCTCTTCTGATATAATCTGAGATGATCATATGCTTCTTGTTTGCACTCATGTAGTAGTTCAAGTTCTTGCAACCTAGACACTCTGTAGTCATCATTAGTGACTAGCCCATGCATTTTGATTCTTAGTGATGGGATTTCAACCTCAATAGGTAGTACCGCTTCAGACCCATAAACTAAAGTGAAAGGTGTAGCCCCAGTAGGTGTTCTGATACTTGTTCTGTAGGCCCAGAGAGCTAGATTGATCATGAGATGCCAATCTCTTCCTGTTTTATTAACTATACGGTGTAAGATTTTCAATAGATTCTTATTAGAAGCCTCTGCTTGTCCATTCCCTTGAGGATAGTAGATAGAAGACCAATGCTGTGTGATCTTTAATTTGGCACATAGATCATCTAGGTCTTTGTTCTTGAATTGTCCACCATTATTTATGATTATGGAATGAGGTATCCCATATCTGCATATGATATAGTTCAATATGAACATAGATATTTGCTTTCCAGTTGCTTGTGTCAAAGGGACTGCTTCTACCCATTTTGTAAAATAATCTGTAGCTTTGATTATATGGGTATGTCCATTAGAAGAATGAGGATGTATAGCTCCTATAAGATCAAATTCCCATTGGTGAAAAGGCCATTGTGTAGTAAAGGGAATTAGATCTCTCCTTGGAGCATGAATTAAGTTGCTATGCACTTGGCATTTTTTACAGTTCTTAGCAAACTTGATAGACTCTTTCTCCATTTCAGGCCAATAGTACCCAGCCCTAATAAGTTTTCAAGCTAGTGCTAAACCGTTCGAGTGTGACCCACAAATACCATCATGGACTTCCTCTAACGCATGTTGAGACTCTTCCCGTTCTAAACATCTAAGTAGCATACCATATAGACCTCATTTGTACAAATCGTGACCAATGATGACATATCAGGAGGCATTACGGATAAGGTATCTCTTTTCATGGCAGTTGAAGGTATCGGGAATGATTTGGTCTTGGAGATAGGAAAATAGGTTTTTGTATCTGGATGAATCATGACCAACAACAATGCAGATCATGCGGGTTTTGGGGGAATCATATGCAGGATAAGATAGTGCTTCCACTAGGAACTCATAGCGTAGCTCATGTTCAAGCTGTTGTAATAAAGTAGATAGCGTTGCCATTGCATCGGCAGCCTTATTCTCTGTTCTAGGAATTTTCTCAAATGTGATAGATAGGAAATACTTCTTTAGATCATCTACCATTCTCTTGTAAGGAATAAGCTTTTCATCTTTAGTTTGGTACACATCATTGACTTGATGGATAACAAGTTGTGAGTCTCAATGAATGTGTAGTTTTGTGACCCTCCACTCAATCGCTATTTTCATACCATTCAACAGGGCTTCATATTCAGCAATATTGTTTGTGCAAGGGAATTTTAATCTGAATGCTTTTGGGATTGAGTATCCTTGAGGAGTTATGAACAATATGTCAGCTCCTCATCCATTCTATGTATAGGAGCCATCAAAGAATAACTGCCATTCTCTAGAAGAAAGAGTCATGATAGAGGAATCTGGAAATTCCATTTGCATTGGTGTATCATCAATCATAGGTGCTTCTGCTAATTGATCAGCAATAACCTATCCTTTGATAGCCTTTCTTTCCACATATTCGATGTCAAATTCACTTAAGAGCATAACCCATTTAGCTAATCTACCTGTGAGGGCAGCTTTGCTTAGTAGGTACTTGAGTGGATCAATCTTAGCTACCAATTGTGTGGTATGAGCTAACATGTAATGTCTTAGTTTTTGTGATGCAAAGATCACAGCTAGACAAGCTTTCTCAATCATTGAATAGTTCTTCTCATATGCAACCAATGTTCTACTGATATAGTATATAGCTCTTTCCTTTTTGTCCTCATCATGTTGTGCTAGCAATGCCCCCAGTGATGTATCCGTAGTGGAGACATATAAGATCAATGGCTTCCCATGAATAGGAGGCATCAAAATAGGAGGATTGGATAGATGCTTCTTGATATGATTGAAGTTGTTATCACATTCTTCATTCCATGCAAAGGTCACACCTTTATGTAATGTTTTTGTAAAAGGTTGTGATATGTCTGCTAGATGTGATATAAATCTTCTGATAGATTGAACTCTTCCTTGCAATGTCCTCATTTGACTAATATTCTTTGGAGGTTGCATTTCCATTATAGCCTTCACTTTAGCTGGATCAACTTCAATACCCTTCTTTGAGACTATGTATCCTAAGAGCTTTCCAGAAGAGACACCAAAAGCACATTTCTTAGGATTTAGTCTGAGATTAAATTTCTCCATTCTGTCTAGTATCTTGCTCAAGTCATCTAGATGTGAAGCCCTAATCATAGATTTTGCTAAAGTATCATCAACATAATCCTCCATAGTCTTATGCATCATGTCATGAAAAATAGATGTCATGGCTCTTTGATATGTAGCACGAGCATTTTTAAGCCCAAATGGCATGACATTCCAACAAAAGGTACCCCATGCACATGTGAAAGTAGTTTTCTCTTGATCTTCGGGAGCAATTTTTATTTGACTATATCCAGAAAAACCATCCATTAAAGAATACATCTCAAAGCCTGCAGTCATGTCCACTATCATATCAATGTTAGGTAATGGAAAATCATCCTTAGGGCATGCTCTATTTACATCTCTAAAGTCTGTGCACACTCTGATTGATTTATCTAGTTTTGAAACAGGTACAATATTAGAGATCCACTCTGCATAGTCAATAACTCAGATGAATCCGGCTTTCAAGAGCTTCTCTAATTCAGCTTTTACCAAGAGTGCAACATGAGGATGCATCTTTCTCAATTTTTGCTTAAAAGGTTTGACATTTGGAGCTATAGATAAATGATGCATTATAAGATTAGGATCCAATCCCGGCATATCTGAATATTTCTATGCAAAGTTGATCTTCTTTTCTATTAGGAATGTTGTAAATTTTTTCTTCTCTTCTTCCAATAAAGATTGTGCTACATGAATTAATTGTGGTTCTTCTGTTGTTCCCAAATTGATAGATTGAGTGGGGTCAATTAGAACTGGAGATCTGTCCTGTAAATGACTCGGAAGGACATCAAATATCTCATCCTTAGGCACCTTAGAGAGGTTTTCACCTTTGGATACATCTTTTACTTTTACTTTTGTAGGTTCTGAGACTGTCATAAAGTGGTTTTCACCCTCACAACTCTTTTTCTTTTTCTTTTTATTCTTATTTTTCTAACTAGGATACTTGATGTTCGACTCCATCATGCTAATGCTTGGTTCACTGATGTAAGTACTCATAGGCTGAACTACATTGAGGTAGCAAGAAAGGGCATAGTCATTCGGGAAGGTTTAAATACCATGGCTCAGATTTGTGGAGGTTTGATCAATAAGTTCTGGATATTGGATATTCAAAGTGGGGAAAGGTTGGGAGATAGTGTTTACAGATATGGATCTATCAAGTCCTAACCTGATGCTCAAGTTCAAAGGTGATATTACAACTTAAGACATTCAATTCATGAATAGGCTCAATGTCATTGTGGGAGTCCAATTCAGCCATAGGTGGATCAGACTCGATAGGTTCATCATTTCACTCTAGACTTACATTGGGTTCAGGTGCATATTGGTGAATAACATCAACATGTTTCTCTGTAATAAGTTCATCTTCTTCTGGAATGGCTCCCCATTCATAGTCATTAGATTCTTCATCTATGCCTCTAGGAAATCTAAGGATATGAGTAAAGTTAGGATGAATACCCCAAGAAGGGTTACCCTCAAATTCTGATTTGAATTCATACTCATGAGAATCTGTCTCAGAATAACTATCACCTTTCTCTTCTTGATTATTTTCGAGATTAGTTGGTTCTTGTGTTGCAACTATTTCTTGATTGAGAGTAGGTTCTTATGTTTCTACTACATTAATTCTTTTGATTGGATCATCTTTATCATCAAGAAGGTCTTTGATCTCTTTAGGCAATTTTTCATATGGGATGAGTTCTGAGCAATCTGAATCACTATTTGATGGTTCAGCTTCCTCCTTTTTAAGAAGAGGTTCACCTGGTGCGATCTACTCTATGACATGAGAACAACTACTAGAGGTCCTTTACCCGAATATCCCATCTTAACTATTAATTTATCTCCTGGACCATATGATTTAGAAGGATCTTTTGGTACCACTGAATTACTAGTTTGAATAGATCATAGGATTCAAATTCATCTTTGTATAGCCATGTGAGCACAACTTCATCCTCTTCAAATTCTTTCTTGGAGACTTGTTCTACTACAAAATTCTTTTTATATGCCTCAAGAGGTTCTTTAGATTCTAGTTTGGACTATTTCAAAGACTGCCCATAAGACTTAGGTGAGATAGGGAGAGATGTCAAAGATAAGACTGGCTCCATAGTATATTCTCCCATACTATTTTCTTTGATATTAACCTCTTTTGTAAGATCTTCCATTTTAGATGTGGATGCTTCTTTAGTTGGTTCAATGGAAGATTCTCTATTATTAGACACAAGCTTATTTGCACTTTCATTCAATGTATTGCAAGTAGTGGATATGTCTGCTGGAATAGTGACCTCTACTCCTTCATAAGGAAATTTCAAGCATTGGTGAAATGTAGAAGGAATAGCTTTCATCTCATGTATCCATGGTCTCCCTAAAAGAATGTTGTAAGCCAAAGGTAGATCAAGAACTTGACATATAGTATCTCTGATAACTGGACCTGCTCTGATAGGTAAGAAAATGGTGCCTTTAGAAGATCTTTCTTGTTCATCATAGGCTTTGATAGTTATTTTCTTTCTAGGATCAATAGCCAATTCTGAAAATCCCAATTGTGTGATCAAGCTGTAAGAATAAATGTTTAGGCCAGCGCCTCCATGTATCAACACACGTTTGACTCTACGGTTCTGGATCAAGACTTCTATATGCAAGGGCTGGTTATGTGGGTGACTCAAGGAGTTGTCATCTTCCTCTGAAAAGGATATATACTACGGAGATGTAAGATGTCCAACCATAGTCTGGAACCTGTCTAAATCAAGGTCATCAGGACCATTGGATCCGAGCAAAGCTTTATCTAGAATGGCTCTATGAGTTGGAGATATTCGAAGCAACTCAAACATGGAGATTTTTGTATTAGTGTGTTGGAGTTGTTGAACAATGCTATAAGATGTTGGCCTTGTATCTTTAGGATTGGAAGATTTAGAAACAACCTTCTGTTTGGAAGCGGAAGAAAGATTAAAGGGCATCTTAGGGACATTTGATGAATCTGGGATTTGTCCGTTCAAATGTGCTTGAGCTTGTGATCGAGTAACTACATTAGCTGAAGAATGATCTCTATCTCTTCACACAATTGTAATGACATTGTAATGTTCAGAGAGACAAGGTTCAACCATATTGATAATAGCATTATTTCCAGGGTAAGCATAATTGACTTTTGCCCCCATATTAGTCTGAGAAGATGAAACTTCTTGACCATGTTTTGGAAATGGTTATGTGAATGTTGTATGATTTTTATTTCTCTTATGGTTGTCAATCGTGATGTCACCTTTATCGATTAGATCTTGAATAGTATGTTTCAAGCGTAAGCAGTTATTAGTTTTGTGACCTTTACCCCGATGGAAATCATAGAATTCGTTCTCTCTCCACCATTTTGGTTTAGGCTCAGAATCAGATGGTTGGATCTCAGTAAAAGAGATGATGTTATTGGCTAGTAGAGTTCTCATAGCTGATTCTAAATATTCTCCAAGAGGAGTGAACGTTCATTTATTATCAGCGGACCACTTTTTATACTCTGGCTTCTTTTGAGATGATTTAGGCACCTTTTGTTCTGAAGCTTTTATGGCTTGGGTACCAATAGTTAGATTGAAAGCTGGTGCCTTTGATGGGGCATGGATAGTATCAACAACACCATCTGTGACAATGCCTTTATTCTTGTTCCAATTTGTATTCTTGTCTTTAGAACTGGATCTTGATTCGTACTTATCTTTTTGAAGTGTGATTTCTCCTTTTTTCACAAGTACTTTTTCAATTTTGATTACATTGTCAACCATTTTATCAAAAGATGTATGATCTTTCATTTGTAAAGGATAGTTGATCTTTGGGACAAGATTATTGATGAAGATTTCCAGTTTTTCAATTTCTGGAATAGGCCTAGCATATAGAGAGAATTTCTTCCTCCATCTCTTAAGAAATGTTAGGAATGGTTCTCCTGGATATTGTTTGAGATTGCAGATATCGATCATGGTGACTGGATGTTGAATATTGTAGGAGTATTGCTGATAGAAAAATTTGATCAACTCCTCAAAAGTTTTGATAGTAGAAGGAAATCTAGAGAGCCAGTGGATGGCTGCTCCCCCTAGAGATCGAGGGAAGAGATGCATCAGATAGGTTGGTTTGTGCATGAACTCCATAGATTGTGTACAAAATTCTCTGACATGATCTTGGAGATCTGAGTGTCCATCATACTTATCATACTTAGGCATCTCCACTCTTTTTGGGAATGGTGGCATGTACAAGTCTTTGTGGAATGGAAAAGGACATAGGGCCTCCATGGAGAACTCCTTGGGTTCCTTTTCTTTCTCAAGGTTATTAAGCTTAACTTGCATGGCATGCATCTGTTTCATCATAGCTGTGAGTGGAGTTTCTTCCTCATGTGTAATGATATTTTCAACATTAAAGTTGGGAGGAAGTTTAGCTCCTTGATGAACTAATTGCAAAAAGTATGCCTCTTTGTCTTCTTTCAAGAAATGCTTCATCATTCATTTGAAGTTATCATCGTTTTGATATTGAGCAATTTCTTCAGGTGTGGGTTCCTGATCTGCACCATGTTGAGATTGAGCTCTTTGAGAGCCCAAGTTTGTCCCTGCTTGAGACATGGTAGGAGTTCTACCTGGGATAGATTGATGTGGAGTTTCTTGATTACCTATGTGAGTTGATGAAGGAGGAATGTAACCAGTTTTTAATCGAAAGTTGCCAAGACCGTCATCTTCGTAAAGACTAGAATTGTAGATTTGTTCAAGAGTTGGACCTACATGAGTAGACAAAGCTCCGATGTGAAGTGCTTCTCCCGATTTCTTGTGAGAGGAAGCTCTAGTTTCCACCATTAACCTTGGGTGAATCAAAAGAATATGATGAAGACAACTGAAGAATGAATTGAATCAAGATGATCAGATGACGCAACCTTGTCAAGGTTTGATTGATTGAAGCATAGATTTGACTTAGATGAGGGATACTATGCCCTGGATGTATGGGTAGACTCCCAAAAGATAGCAGACACGAGTTCACAACACTTAGTCATTTTGATGATTGATTGAAGATTGATAGTTATGACAAGGTTTTGACACAAGATGATAAAGACTTAAATCAATTAAATAGAAGGCTAAATTAGATTGAAAAGGCCACTTTAGGAAAATGATTGGATTCTTAGTATTTTCTGCTTTGTTCCTGACACAGTGATTTGTTTGACAGATTCTGGAAATAGGCTGGAAAAGCTGGGTCTCTGATAATTCTAACAACTTTTGAAATTTCTCAAACAACTCTCTGCAGGCTCATACGATAGTGGGTATAGCATGAAACGACAATTGACAAGCTCGTACGATAGTTGACAACAGGGAAATTGACTTTTGAAAATGACTGGTAGCAAAACTTGTACAACAATATACCTAATACCATACGACAATCTGAGGGTTTTGAAATGACAATAGCCAAAAGTCATACAACTTTCTGACTTTACAAAATGACTGTTGACTCCAGAAAGGTGTTTTACTTCAATTTTTGCAAATTTTGGGTTTTCAGTCTCAGATTGTTTGCAAGTTTCAATGTCCAGATTTGAGGATTGTAACAGATTTGTTCATTTTCAGTAACCAGATAGATAAGCAAGCACACAAAATAGCAAGCAAGTGATTTCAAGCATGTCTGAAAATAATGAACAAGGGCAAAAGCAACCTTGTGCATGAACAATCAAGTGACTTATTTGTGCTAATCCTTAGAAGCGCTAATTGTGTATGTTCCAAAAAGTTTTTCAATAATGCACATATTCTTAGAAAATGAAAATTTGGCCTCACTAGGGTTTTTAGTAATGGTTTGACTCTGCAACTTTTATGATCCAAGAGGGCGAACTCCAATCCAGGTGCACTGGGGTTTTGACACAGTCCAAGAACTTAATCTTCAGGATCTGCTAGGGAGATCTGACAGCCCAACAAGAGACCACACCTGTGGAGATTTCTTCCAACAGGACATTTATATAGCGGTTGTCACTACCACGGTGAAAATGGCTATTACCGCTTGAGGTTCCATCAACGTGGTTGACCCAATTAAGGGAATGTCCACTACGGTTAACCCTCTAAAGGTGACTCACAAAATATACCACATGGAGATTGGTTCCAGATTCAAGGATTTGGGTTTCTGGTACTATCCAAAAAGGAAGTAGAGCATAATCCCCTAGCCTTTTCACTTTTAAACCAAACAAAGTAGACAGATTAATCTGACACGCTAAGACTAAGATTATCTCACAAAGATCTATGATGTCAACCCCTTATGATCTATCAACCTCTCTGGAGAGAGAATGCCTTGATCAAAAGTTGAAGACACACGGATCTAGTGGAACATGAGACTCCCTCAGTATCCTCCCTACCTACAAGGGTTCCTTTGTTGAGAAGAGTTTCACTGGAAACTCACTCTCTCAAGAGCAATGAATAGTGTTCATAGGGCCTATTTACTATGTGTAACAAAGATGCTTGAAAGAAAATCTATGTTCATTTTTAGAGCCCAAATGAAATGTGTGATATGGAAAAGAAAGGCACTCAAGCTAGACACGCAAGATGTTCGTTTTAATCCAAATCAAAATGTTATCAGCTGAGAAGGTTACCTGAATTCCTCACAACATGCTTAGTAGATTCTTACCTATTTTTAGCAATTCTTGCACCTTTTTCCAATAAAAAACCAGTGAAAATCAATCAAAAATAGAGAATTTCAATTGTTAGGGTTAGCTATTAGTCAAAATCTAAAAACCAAATCTGACAAACTTCTTGAAAAAGTGAAATGACAATTGAACTCTGGCACTAAAACTTGTATGACAGTGGGTTACCTTCCAGACGACAGTCCAAAAACTCATACGACACTGGGTACTAGATCAAACGACAATCTAGCTTCCAGACGACAGTGGGTTTCTGTCTGTGCGATCCTCGATCAAATCAACTGTCATACGATAGTGGGTATCTCCTGGTATGATTTTTTTACAAAACTCATATGAAAATTGTATGGACGGAGAATAAAAATCATAGCCGGGAACAGAAAAAGACAAGAAATGATAGAAATTGATAAAATTTGAAGGGAAACCTGTTTCAGGGCCCCATGGTGGGTGCTAGAAATGTGTGTGTGAATTTTGTACCTGATTTGTAGACACAACACTTCAGTAAAACATTAGAGGTTAGCTGAAATCAAAATCATGCAATGAAATGAAAACTAATCTAACCAGGCGATTTACTGCCTTCTAGTAGATGCGAGTATATATTCTCAGATTATACCGAGATCAATGACCTTGACGACACCTAAACGAAGGATTTGAATAAAAAATCTTTTTTTTATAAATTTTTCTATGCAATAATATGATAATGAAAACTTGATATGAATCTATGCTAACAATGATATGGAAAATTGATATGTAAACTAAGCTAAGAAATGATATGAAAACTATGCAATAACAAATGAAAATCTTACAACAACTCGAATTCTCAAGATCGATTCTTCGGTCTCCAATTCAACAGCGTGAGTGTGCAATTCATAGATGGGATTGATAATGAAGAGCTAAAGCCTTAATTTATAGAAATCTAGGGCTTTGGAGGTGCATGAAAAAAAGCCATAAATCACTCAAATAACTCAGGTTGATTTTTGAGTTATTTTTAAATAAAAGATATTTAACTCACAAAACATGCAAAAGCAGAGTTCAACTCAAAATAGAGTTTAGCTTTAATTGATAATTGATAGTAGTCTGCTTTTCTTGATTGTGCATGTTTTATTTATGAATTAATTTAATAATAAAGTGATTTATTTCCAACTTAACTGATTTTGAAAAATAAAACAATTGATTTATGGGTTAATCAATTATTTTTCAAAATTTTATTCAAAAACAATATTATTAAATATGACAACTTGCTTTAATTAATTAAATAAGAATTTAATCAATTATTCATAAGATTTTGGATTTATTGTCAAAATTAAATAATACAATTTAGGAACAAATATAATTAACTTTAATTAAATAATTAAGTGGCAGAATTAAATCTAATTAATTAAATATTGATAATATTCAATTAATCAAACTTTAGAATAAATTGATTTATCGCCAAATAATCATTAAATTAGAGATAATTATGATAAAATAGGAATATTCCCCGATGCAGAATTTATGATAATCAATTAGGATTCGATAATGTTTAGATGTGCCTTTGGTTAGGACTTCGATGTCGATTTCATTCGATGTGTCGATATAGGAGGTTAATGAACCTATAGCCCATTTTTGGGGTATTACAGTTGGTCATTACTGTGACTGAGTCATTATGTAAAGGCCAAGTTATGTAATGTATACTTACCGAGCAGTAGTACTGCCGCGTAAACTTATGGTCACTATGCATTTTTGTATTAGTTGAGCCAAGTTTTGCCAAGTCATGTATGCAATGATTACCGAGCGACAGAGATATCAACATATGCTGAGTATAGTGAATGCCGAGTATCAGGAACATCATTTCCCAAGTTAGCTAGAAATGACATATGAGTTTGTTATGGCATAGTGATCGAGGTAAATCATTTTGGCCGACATTCATGTTTTGTATTTTTTTTGTTGAGGTAATTACGGAGGTGATTATGCATCTATTTTGCAATCATTGATCCCTATGTAATACTTAGAGCCAATTAGAAATTAGTAAGGCTTAAGTGGCAAAAGGAGTTAATATGAACCGTAAATCTTGAATCATGAAGATGTTTCGTTGTTTATCTAAGTATAATATTTGAACCCTAAAATGTAAGAGAGTAAAAAGAGAGGATGTGAAGGGTATGAAGGAATGAGCGGAGAGGCACATTCAGTTTTGGTGAAGCATTCAAATAGAGTTCAGTGACTGAGTTAAGCAGTGAAAGGACATAATAGAGATAAATCTGATAGAAGAGATCAATACAATACTGTAAAGAGAAGATCTGTAATCTACATACAGTGCAAATCGAAGGATTAGGTACTGAGACATTCTAACAAGTGTATCAAGGTAAATATCTTAACCGAGTGGTCCTAACAGACCTATTGTAATCTCTTAACTGAGTGCTTACTTTGTTGTAAGTTTTAAATCCTTTAGCAAGGTAGACTGTATAAGTCTTTGAGCTCTTAACAGGGCAGACCCCTCATAGGGTAGATCACATTTTGATCAAATTTTGTAAGCCCTAACAGGAAAACTTATTACTGCAGTAGTGAAGATTTGTGGGTGTCATCCCCACCCCAGTTTTACCTTTCAAGAGTTTCTAGGTAACCAAAATTACTGTGTTATGAGTACTTTTATGAATGCTGCTTAGTATGTTAGTTACTTTGTTTTGAGGAAGTATTGTTGATGCTATGCAAAAGTTTTATACAATGTTAAACGTTAAAGTAGGTGATATTTGATTCACCCCCCCCCCCCCCCCCCCCCTCTCAGTATCTTTTCCCAACTATATTTCCAACACATCTCAATATCCATTTCTACAAGTCTTTTGGTGGATTCCCATTGTTTTGATTTTTGCAGATGATCATAAACAAAAAAATCTAAATGTATTTCATCATTATCTATAGTATTGTCAAAAATATGGGAAGAATATGAATCACTATCAGATATCTCAAAATTACTTATATCTGCAAGTTCTTATTCTCCTACCTCCTGGTTAGCATTACCAGGTTTATCCATGTCTACAAGGGTTGCCTATTCATCTTCTACTTAAAGTTCTTGTAACCAATCCCTTAATGTGCCCTTATTTTCTTGATTGGCTAAGCTATGTTCTTTTACGTAGGGCATTGGAATATGAGAAAAGGGATTTTGAGATTTAGAAGATGACTCTATCACTTCTTCTTTCTTTGTAAATTTTTTTGCACAATTATTTTCTTTTGTTTAGGGACTGATGGATCTTTATCTTTTCACTTCATTTCTCTTTCTTCTTTCAAAGAACTATCTCAACCAATTTTTTATTTTCTAATCCTTTTTGTAACTAGCCTAATCTTTGCTAACTTTTTAGCTATAGCATCTATAAGGAGATTTTGATCCTCCACATACTATTTTCTAAACATGTCATGATTCTTTTGGTTCACATAGATAGATGCTAGGTAACCATCTTGATGTGTTTGATTGGTTACCATGTTTCTAATATCCTAATGTACTTGGCACGCTTGGTAGCTTATGTACTAGTAATATCATTCATTAGAGAATAAGAGTATTGCTCAATTTTAGTACAAAAGAAACATTATTCAACTCAACATGGGCTTTTAGACAATCATTAATTATACTTCTAATATCTATAGCCATTTCATCAATGTTATCCTGAGCTAAAATCATCCAATGGGCTAACCAATTTCTTTGGGCTTTGGAGTTTTTTTTTGTTTAGTACCCATATCCATATGAAGTCTAACCTTATATTTTCCCCATAACTTTTTATCAATATTAACTATGGTGAAGGTTTCTAGGATTGGCCATCTGCCAAGTTCATAACAAGCTATCTCTTGTTCTTTTCCTTGCATTTCCTATTTGTAAATTCTTTTCTTTTCAACTCCCATTCTAGAAATCTTTTCTTTCATCATACAAACCCTTTCTCCCATTTTGGTCAATTTAATCCCTTTTTCTTTATTATCTGGTTGCTCCTCTTTAGGTGCGTTGCCAACTTCTTACTAACTTGTCTAGCTAACTTATCCATAAGTTCAAGATTACTGCTTAAATCAAAAGTATGGTTATGGAATCTCCAGAGGGATATGCATTTAGTACTTACTGGTTTTATTATGTTGTGGTGGAACTTGCATATATCCTTTTTAATTTTGTATATGGGTTGTATGTGGGCAGATTATAGATGTAATGATTTGAAAAAATATGTAATGGAGAATCTTGATGTAATAGGCTACGATTTGATATGGGATTTGGTAAATATTGACAGTATTAATGCCCATTGAGGGAAGCCTTTATTGACTTTGGGGCATCCTTTCTTCAGGGCAACCTTTCTTAACTTTGGGGCGTCCTTTCTTGAGGGAAACTTTTATTGACTATGCTATTCCATATTAATAATATGGTCAAGTATTTATTTACTTTTGTAGTTGATAGTTGCAGCTCTTTATTATTGTAATTTTGTGTTATTGGTGAATATGGTTGAGTTCCATAATGTCACCTCCATTTTGATTTTCTATAAAATAAATGCCCTGCCTCTCATTTCTTCAAGGCAATTTGGGGCTTTTGCATATTTCTTTATTTTGTAGTCAGCAAATCACTAATTGTTGATTCAGTTGCCTTCAAATAGTAAACTCACAATTGATATATTTTGTATCGTGACTTCTTGACAATTAATAGAAAAAAATAATTATTCAAGAATCAAACATTAATTAAAAAAATTCACCTTTCAAAATACTCATTTATATTCAAATAAAATCTAGGAATATTTGATGAGCATACTTCTAGAAGTGCAATTTGTATGATTTAGATTCAGAGCATATAGTAGTGGCTATCATTTATTTCATTAGTATCATCTTCCTTGCATGATTCTAGTCATTCGTTCAACGTGAAAAAGAGCTCTTTCAACATAATAACATAGTTAATGGAAAAGATGTTTTTATTGGAAATATTTTAACTAATCAATATAATTGCAGCTTTCACCTTTGAAAATGTATTTTATAATTTTATCCCATTTCAAACTCCTAACATCTTGCTTCATGCTTCCTGTATTTTTTACCTCTATCATTCCATTGAACATTGAGCTTAAATTTGTTGAAGGCGGTTTTATTAAAGCATTACACAAATTTGATGATGTTCAGTTATTAACATAATAGACTGTACTTGAGAAAGGACTCAAAAAATATGACATTATGTTATCAAATATTCCTACTATTATTTCTATTATATATAAGTGTTAGCGGGTTTTCACAATCTATAATGATTTACTAATTGTTTAATATATATAATCTAATTTTGTTAAAGTTGTATAGATCTCTAACTTTTTTGGTATTAATAATCAAGGGATCAAAGATTTAATACAAAGAGTGAGGGAGGCAACGCCTCAACCCAAAAATAGAGAAATACAAACCACTACATCTTCAGAAGTCTAACAAGTACATGCTTGAGCAAAGAAAATGAGATAAAGTATGTAACAAATCTTGTGATAAAACTCAAAAAAGAGCAAGAACAACAAAATGTGTCTCCTAATGAAGAACTTCATCAAGATTTCCAATCCAAGTGGTCCAGCTGAGGGGACCCTCCATCCAAGCCACCTTATTCCGCTCCATGATCTAGGTAAGCATCTCGAGCTTGTCAAAGCTAGGGCCTATGTTCTCTCTGATATCTTGGATCAACTTCTTGAGTGCATCATCGAACGATGTCTAATTATCCTCTATGCTGGCCCATTCAAATCCATCTTTCATCTCATAAATGAACATAGAAGCATGTCCATCTATGAGAAACCGTAACAAATTTTCCCTTTCCAAGTTCATCACGCAACAAACCTGGGAGGCAATTTTGAAATGAATGAGTTTTCTAAGAAAACCAGTAAGAGACCTACCATTACCTTGAAACTTTTCCTCATTTCTCAATTTCCAAATGAACCAAAGGATGAATGAGGACAAAATTTGCCAAAACAAGTTAGCATCTTTTTTAAGCCCATGTATGCAGCCAGTAATAATATCAAGAGTATAAGCATGTTCAGTAAGAGATATTCCAAACATCAACCAAATTTCTCTAGCAAAGCTACAATCAAATAAAATGTGAGCCTCATAGTCTCAGGCATTCTACAAATAGAACAAAGGTCAAAAGCAACCAGGTGATTCCTAACAGGCAGCCTATCAAGCATGAGTTGCCACTTGAAGCATTTTATCTTAGGCAGGATGGGAGATTTCCATAGTTTCTCAAAGGTTTTTTGTCAGTCGGACGAGCTGGTATTAACATACCAAATGAAATTAATATGATCAGTCACAGAGGTATCATGGTTGAGCAATTTATAAATATCCTTATCTTTGATTTTAGTGAGGAGGGATCCATCTTTCCAACGGAAGGTGAGGAAGCGATGAGAGTCCACATCAATGTTTCTAGGAAGATTGAGAGGAGCGCAGGCAGTTTTAGATCTCTAACTTCAATTCTAATTGAATCATAAGTCTAATGGTAAACCTTATCAAATGATAATCTTAATTTATGTCTTTAATTAAATGATATTTAAGTAAATTAATTGAGATAATACTAGGTAAAGTGTTTAATGAAAGTTACATTTGAATTAAGGTTGGACATTAGAAATATCTCTCTAGTACTTTACATATATTTATCTAAAGATAGGTATACTAGT
Source organism: Chamaecyparis obtusa (assembly GCA_027943335.1). NCBI lineage: Eukaryota > Viridiplantae > Streptophyta > Pinopsida > Cupressales > Cupressaceae > Chamaecyparis > Chamaecyparis obtusa. Next base: position 38,917 of record BSBK01005063.1, on the reverse strand, counting down.
TATAATTCTTATTTATATCTCATTAAGATCATAAAATCTATATTAAAATAGAAAGATCAAAGGGTTGGGTTTCATGGGAGTGACTTCCTTAACATTAGTAGATGTTGGTGGGATTTTTAAAGCATATTTTAAAGGGGATAGTTCCATGAATTTTGAAGTGTAGTTTAAGCTTAAAAGTTTAAGTTTGGTGGTTTCATAAATTTTAATAATTGCACATTCAATTTAATTGAGTAAATAAACTAAGAACTTAATTGGTGGGAATTGAAAAGATAATTTCTTTATTATAATAAATAAAAAAATTTAAAATATTTCTCTATTTAATAGAGCAACTACTATTTATGAATTTAAAATAAGTTGTAGAAAACAAGGGGCTGGAAATAAGTACAAGTGCACTGTCAAAAAAATGTCACTTACTTTTCACACTTAAACAAAACAAAATTTAACCTATATTTTTTTCAAGGAGAAGAATGTCTTATGAAAAAAATAAAAAAATGTTTATTTATTAAACTTCCCTAATTTTGAATAGAAAAAGATAATTTAAAATATTTTCCTATTTAAATGGAGCAACTATTATTTAGAAATTTAAAATAAGTTGTGAAAAATAAGAGACTAGAAATAAGTCCAACTAGGCTTGAAATTTGACAGATCATATGATTTTTTTATGACAGTTTAAAAAATATTGATTGTAAAATTTCTTTAATTTATGAATAATTTAATAAATTATTTTAAATTTAAATATTTTATCAATATAACTTGTAATATATATATTAAATATAGGAAAATATTTTATTCTTAATAAGCCAGTGCAAATAATCTAATTACTATTTTAAAACACATTATTATATATAATTGAAACTAACTAAATTTTAAATAGAAATTGTATTTTTTTAAAAGTCACTCAAAAGTAAAACATCTAATAATCTAATATAGAAGAAAAAAATATTTTATTTTATTCATTTAAAATTGGGATACAAAACATAAACTAATAAAAATTAATAATATCAAAGATCAAGAACTCATCTTGACTTTGTGTTCTTCCATATCTATATACTTCATTCCAATTTACATCATTTGTTTTAGATCAATTTAAGGATACTCTCATTAATGCATCTAGTGTATCCAAACCTAGCTTTAACTTTCTTACATCTTTGATGATATTTTGTATTGAAAATCCTCTTTCACAATTAGCAGTACTTGCAGGAATAGTAAGCATAGCTTGCCATAACTTCATCATATGAGGATAGCTTCTATGACAATATTATGTGTTATGAAAGACTCTTCATGCATCTTTCATTTTGAAACTCTCACAAGTCAAATGCAATTGATCAACAAAAGAGTTTATCTCCCTTTTGCAACCATTAATAAAATGTGGATTCAAATTCATTAACATTTCTTGAAGTAGTATGTTGCAAATGTTGGAGAAGCTTATCAAGCCAACGCTTTGAGATACTATCTCGAGTTTAATGATCTGATGGATAACAAGAAGGATGAAGATTTTTGCTGCATTAAAAAGAGGAAGATATGGAAATCTTTCATTCAAACAATCAATGAGAGACTGAATATAACTTTCCATCAAGTGTTGACAACATTTTTGGGTTCCGTCAACATGAAGTTTCATGTAATTCTTCCCTACATCCCCATACTGAAATCCCTCAATGGGAATAGAAATATATAGTAATTCATGCTTATCAATTACAACATCTTCTTCTTTGACTTCAATAAATCCAAAAAATTGAGAATCAATCAAGAATTTTGAAAGATAATTTATACCTTTTGCAAATGTACCTTTTCTCAAAAACCATCTATATAAATTTAATATTGCTTCATCAAGAGCCAAACCAATAACTATGATGTCTACATTTTCTTCTTGAAAATTCTTATTCAATTTATTTAGTTATCCCAAAACATCAACAAGAATGTGCAAACAAAACTGAACAAAATAAATTCTTGCCTTTTCATATAATGATGAACACTTCTTATCTTTTTTCCACAAAGTTAAGCTCATTGGCATAAGCTTCACATGTCTTATTATGACTTCTCTAGATAACCATCTAATTGTGTGGATCTCCAAAACATTCAAAACATTAATGCATAATTCTAAGTAAATCATTTAGCTCATTATTTCTTTTTGGTGAATTTTGGATCCACGAATGCACTTTATTTACTATTCTTTCAACAAATAGTAACTGGGCATCCTTTTAGAAGCATCAACTACTGCTAATGATTCACGATGAGCTATGCAGTGTACTGAAATAAGATTTGGAACATTTTGTTTCATAAGAGAAACAAATCAATTTTCACGACTAACCATTGCAGAAGCACCATCGGTTGATACAACTATTACCTTTGTTAATGGAAGCTCTCTATCATTCATTAATTGGTTGACAGTAGCATATATAGTCTTCCCTCTACCATCTGGCACATTCATTATCTTCATAAACTTAGAAACTAATGTACCATTACCCTCTAAAATCAAATATGTTGAATAAACAACAAGATGCTGCTCTAAACTTCGATCAGTACTTTTATCAATCATTAGTAAAAACAAGGTATTTTCAACATCTCATCTATTTGAATTTTCTCAAGATATTTTGATATGCAAAAAAGAAATTCATTGGTACCCTTACGATTTTTGTATGTAGAGTAGTCCTAATATTTTGGCATATTATGAGTTTTTAAATCCATGAGAAATTTACATGTTTTCTCATATTTAGCTAAAGATAAATCCTCATGACAAACAAAATAAGTTGTTTTCATTGTGGTTATTATTCTTTCTCTATTAGCATCTTCAATCTCTAAAATATGATTAGGAATAGACTTTATCTTTCTTTCTGATGCATTAATCCATCTGGCTTGAGCATCTTTGTGTACCCAAGGATTTTCATGAGTAACAAGAGCATCATGTTGGAAATCAGTACATCCATCCCCTATGCCCCATGGTCCTGGCATCTTATACTTCTCACAATAATTACATTTCATTACTATGTTACCATCATGATTAAGATAATTTAACCACATTTTTTTCTAGCCACCATTCAAAATTTTCTTTTAACTTGTAATTTTTCCTTCCCTTGCTTGACTAATAATATTTTGACCTGTCTTCAATTTCATCATTAAAACTATCCCCTTCCTCAAATTGATTTATTTCTTTATTTAAATCATCATCTGAAGAAGACCCAAAAGGTTTCTTTCAAATTATTATTACAAGATTGCGCATTTCAATTTAACAATGAACTACTAGAAGATCCTAAATCTTTCTCTCTAGACCACCTGTACATTTCTCCAATAGTTGCCTATTTCTCTTTGAAAGCATTTTTGAGGTACTTACAAAAACTAATATAGTACTATAAAATTGAGATGCAATTGTTGTTGATAAGAAATGAAAATTTTGGTGATATGAATTTTTTATATAGATACAAAGAATGTAAAATTAGAAAATAAGCATAAATTAATAGCATGTTTCTAAATTCACATATTTTATTTGAAAATAATTCTAAACACAATAATATAGAGTAAAATTTAAATGATATAAGTTTTTATTTGTGATATAAAATCACAAAAATATCAAATTAACTAGGCAAGTTTATAAGTTCATATATTTTATTTAAAAAGAATGCTAAATTAATATAAATATAAAAAAGTTTCTAAAATCATATGTTTTATGTAAAAAATATTTTTTTAAATAATAATATACAATCATGTAAAAAACTTTTATTTACCATAAAAATAATATAAAATATATATGGTAAAAAAAGTTTCTAAAACTCATATATTTTATCTTATAAAGACTCTAAATTAATATTAATATATAAAAAAAAACTGCAAACATGATATTCTGTTTTTAAAAAAATTTAAATTATTATTAACATGTTTAATAAAATAAAAACATATATATTACAAAATATCTTATATTTATTAGACATAGATTTTGACGGTTTATTAATAAATTGAAATGTAGATTTATCGTTTTATAAAAATTTAGTCTGTCAATGTGTAGGGTCCAATAAATTTCTAGCCTGTCAAAAATGATAAAACAGTCCAACCACATATTGTCAAAAATGTCATTAAATTCACAACCATATTTTTTAATATTTATAATTTATATTTTTTTAATGAAATAAAATATCCAATGAAACAATAAAAAATATTATTAATTCTGTATTTCCAATTTTTTTCATAAAACCACCAACTTAGATATATTCCCCCAAAAACACTGAACTCTTCCAAGACTATGAAAATCCAGACTCATGAGACTGAAGTCCTCCAAAATAAATCCAGGGAAGTGCAGCTAAACTAGACAAATTGGATTCAAACTCTCAAACGTGTCTCCTTCACAGAATTGAGTCTTTCTCAGCCACCCGCAACAAAACGCATCTTCTTTAATATAATCCTAAAAAATCTAAACAAACAACACCCTCGAGGAAGTTCCTTCCAAGGCTTTTGACCTAAACAGCGACATTGGAGTTCCTAATAGTTAATGTTGCACGACATGATTGAGTCTTTCTCAGCAAACAGCAGTAAAACATGAGTGTCAGAAAATAGGAATCCGTCCTATCGCTAGAACCTGTTTCTAATTCATTTATTTGTAAGGTTTCTGAGAGTGGATTCCGTTTTTTTTCTCAAACTCATGTGTTTTTGTGCATGCGTGTCGCCGTCTCTATCTCCACCTCTGCCTTTGTCGTCTCTGATGAGAAGTCAAGTTTACCAGATGGCATCTTGGAAAATAGCTGTAGTTGAAGTCTAAGTTCGTTTTTATACCCTTAGGGCCTTTCCTCTGCAAGCAATGCACAACTTTAAAACGGTGATCGTTTGTTCTAAATCTTTCTTCTGAAGCTAGGTGATTTAACATTCTTATGGTATGAAGATACAATCCAGCTTATAAGTTGGCTGATTGTAATTTTTCCATTTGATCAACCATGGAGAGAGGTGATTCAATTCATAGCCATGAACATGAGAATGATATGTTAGACCCACTTCTTTCCAAGGAGGACACAGGTGTAGTTACAGATGACCAGGATGAGGTGAAGTGCAGTGGAGCTGTAATATGGGAGGAAGTGAAGAAACAATGGTGGATAGCAGGGCCTATGGTGGCAGTGAATTTGTTACAATTTAGCTTGCAGGTGATATCTGTAATGGTGGTAGGCCATTTAGGGGAGCTTGCTCTCTCCAGTGCAGCCATTGCCACTTCCTTCGCAGGTGTCTCTGGCTTCAGTTTGCTGGTATGGTTTGTAAAACCTTTCTTTGCTTTTGTTGCAAGAGTTTTGGTTTGAATTCATTTCTGAGATTCTGTTCCTTCCTCAGTTCCCCAAAATGAAAAAGCTATAGAGAGGTTAAAAATATAAACCATTATCTCAGAATCTGGGGTCTTTTCCTTCCAGGGTGACTTGTGTCCTCAAATGCTTAGTTGCACTATCCTAGTGTACGTTTATTACATAGATCTTGAAATAGCAACTTGCCCTTGAGAAGGGTAGAATCATAATACATCAAACTGCTCTGTTTTATAGGTATGCCATCCCCTGCAACCCTTATTTGATAAAAAATTGGTCATGCAACTCAGAAGATATTTCATAATGATGCACTGCTGAAGCAGGTTGCTTTACTAATAAGGTCTTCATCAGGCAGACGTTGCATGTTCTTGTAGTGAGGCTGCACCCAGATCCTAAATATACATCCTCTTTCTGTTTTCAATAGTTTTCGCTGCAAGTTCTAAGAAATTTATGAGTATTTCCCGAATGCTCCAGTAAATTAACCTTGTTCTCGACTAGGATTCATCAGCAGCTACAAATATCTATACTATATTTGAACCTGAGCTCTAAGCCTTAGATTCCCATTTGGTGTCAGAACAGAGGTTATTTAGAGGTTTGTAATATGCTTTCGTGATGTAATATAAAGCTGTAAAGAGAAATTTATTATCCCAAACTAATTTTTTATCTCGTACCCTGGGAAATGAACAATACTCAACTTGTTCTCTACTCGATGAATTTTTCAAAAGATTTTTGTGGAAAACTGATAATATGTATGTAACTTGGTTTGGTCTGCATATCTGCCGCACGGAATTTGCCCTAATGAAAATTTCAACTGTTATTAATGTTCACTTCTTATCGTAGAGTTTTGAAGACCATTTTAACATATATATTCAGATGAAGTGAAGATTTAAGTTTGTTTAGAAGTTACGAATACATTGTTGCATGGGAGACCAATTGTTTTTCTCTTCATTGTGTACAGATGGGAATGGGAAGTGCATTGGAAACATTATGTGGACAGGCCTATGGGGCAAAGCAATACCATCAGCTTGGGATTCATGTGCAGAGAGCAACTTTTGCTCTTTTCTGTGTGAGCATACCGATTGCTGTGGTGTGGGCATACATGGGCAATATTCTAATTGCATTTGGGCAGGACCCTTTAATATCTTTTGAAGCGGGGAAATTTGCCAGATGGCTGATTCCCAGCTTGTTTGCTTATGCATCTCTTCAACCCCTTGTAAAATTCCTTCAGTCACAAAGCATTGTCTTTCCCATGATGCTCTGCTCTGCAATTACTTTGTGTTTTCATGTTCCCATCTGTTGGGCTTTGGTATTTAAAACTGGGTTAGGTAGTAAAGGGGCTGCCTTGGCAAACGGCATTTCTAACTGGCTCAATGTGGCACTTCTTTTACTGTATATTAAAGTTTCACCTGCATGCAAGAGGACATGGACATCCTTTACAAAGGAGGCTTTGCATGATATTAAAGATTTTCTCAAGCTTGCTATTCCATCCTCACTGATGATCTGGTATACTACTTAATCTCTTAGCAGCAAGATTGGTTCAAGTTATCTGTGTACTGCTTCATCACATTTTTGTGGTTAATATACTTCATTTAAAGTTTATCCGTTCCAGATATTCAAATTTCATAGCATGTAAGGAACAATTCAGCAAATCAACCAGATCTGTGTTTGTTCATCATACTTCAACTTATCTGCATGTTGTTAATAATGCATGGTAGATTATAACAGAGCGTTTTTGATAACTTACTTTGTCAGTTTATTATTCTATGGCTTTCAACAGCTTGGAGTGGTGGTCCTTTGAAATGCTTATTCTCTTGTCAGGTCTGTTGCCGAATCCAAAGCTTGAGACATCGGTTCTTTCAATCTGGTATGTATGTGTAGTCTGATGGTTTTAATTATGAAGTGTGATATCAGAAACTCAATTATAAATGAAATTATGAATTTAAATAGAGGCATTTTATAACATCTACTTCATTTTTTATCGGGGCTAGTTTTGATATTTTGCAGCCTTAACACTGGTAGTCTAGCATATATGATTCCCTTTGGTTTTGGTGCTGCTGTAAGGTTAGTACATTTTACAGCTAACTAGTAAATTTCTACTGTTTCTGTGATTCGTATAACATATTCAAGGATTAAAAAAAATCAGGGTATTAGATTGTCTAATCCAAGTTATTTTCAATCCACAAATTTCCTAACATTTGCATTGTAGTACACGAGTTTCAAATGAACTAGGAGCTGGACGCTCTCATGCTGCTCGCTTAGCAGTTTATGTGGTGTTCTTTATGTCAATCGCAGAGGCAGCCATGATAGGATGTCTTTTATTCTCCATACGAAATGTTTGGGGTTATGCTTACAGCAATGAAAAGGAGGTTGTTGATTATGTTTCAAGCATGATCCCACTGCTAGCAGCCTCATCAGTTTTGGATGGAGTCCAAGGCACTCTTTCAGGTTCAGATTTACCCTTTATACGTTATACTCATATTTGGAGCTGCAAACGTATCCGTCTTGAAGTCATGATAGCATAATGCACTTTCAGTTGAAGTAATGTTTTTTTGAAAATGATGTTTCAGGCATTGCTAGGGGATGTGGTTGGCAAAAATTGGGTGCTTATGTTAATCTTGGGGCATACTACATGGTTGGCATTCCTATGGCTGTCCTTTTGGCTTTTGTACTGCATATCGGTGGCAGGGTCAGTTACCCCAGTTACCCTTTCCTCATTGATTTGACTTACAAAGCTCTAAAATTTATGTATCCAATGCTTCAGACATAGATGAAAACTTTGGTTAAAAAAATTAAGTTCAGCTTACCTGTTAGAGTAAGATTTTTGGCAGATAAATAATACAAAACCCTGCGGTGTGAGAATATAAATTATTTTCCCTGTTGTGAAGGCATGCTATGAAGCTAGAAGTGGTTAATTATATTTATAGGAATTAACTAGTTGTAGGCATAAGGCTAAACTCATTTTATATTTCATTGTCTAGATTTCATCCCTACTCAGTTGTAGACTAGCTTCATCTGAATTCAAACTGTTATGTAGATGCAAACTATTTTCTATCACAAGCTTGACCTGGCTGTATTGAACATAAAAAACGATAGAGCAATTGCCAAAGTAATAAACATGGAAGAGACTTAATCAAATGTTTACAAATAAAACAATACAATATTACTTTTTAACATTTTAATTGTTGCTTATGCCAAATTTTCATGGATATATCAGGGACTCTGGCTTGGAATTATCTGTGGCCTTTTTGTACAAACAGTTTCACTATTCCTGATAACTTCATGTACAGACTGGGAACAACAAGTAAGTAGCTCCAATGAGTCTCTCCGTTTTAAAGAGTTTGACTTAAAAATTCAGCACTATGGGTAGATATGAGAAAAAAGACATGAATTGTATCCAAATGTTTTTCAAAGGAATGATGGTGTATAGGATCAACATAGTATTGTTTGAATGTAAATTATGCATGACAGAGAATAAGGAATATCAATGGCAAATAGCAACCTATGATAAATCTTATTTATTTAAGACTAATCTCAATGTTCATTTGAGGTTGAAATTTATGTACATGATTCAGCCATTTTGAGATGCACATTATGTGCATTAATGGAAAGTTGGTGTCCACATGCACATAGCATCTAGACAAACAGATTAGTTTGCTCTCGGATGCTAAATCTACTATCTTTCTCTTTACAGTGGATTTGTTTGGCCATGAACATGAATGCTTTCTTTGAATATTATCCGTGAATGTAGTAATACACCTACTATATTGTTTTCTTACATGAACACTGGTTGTCTTATGGCTAGGCAAGAAATGCAAGAGACAGGGTATATACATCATCATTACCCATAGTTACTGATGATATGATAAAGGTATGTGCTTTCTACTCTGCTCTGAAGATAAGGCTGATTTTGGGAAATTCCTATTAAATTAAGAATGAAATCTGTGAGATAAAAGACATGGAAAAATACATCTAAAGAAAATTCTTTTGATGTTTCTAAGCTGATCAAATACTAGAAAATTCAATCGCTGCTGTTCTAGAATACCATTAAGTTATTGTCATGAATGTTTGTCCTCAAACAGGATGACAAGAATTATCAACCTTGATGCTGATAAGTTTTGTAGTCAATCTTCAAACTCTTGAAGACACGGTTGGCTTTCGGCTGCCTCGAGCTCGAAAATGGATCAAAGTACTCCAGGTCTAATGGCAATGCCATTATTACATGAGACATTTTCCTTAATTTATTATTATTTGCATGATAGAGCTAGAAATTGCAGCATAATTTTTGGAGACTGGTCATTTGCAACTTGCAATTGAATAGCAAGCACTTTTGTTGGCTGACAAGAAAACTATTGTCAGTTTGTTTTCCAAATTCTGATCAAATTCAAATCAATGTTCACAAGGAGCTTTATTCATAATATGCTCAAGTATGTATTTACTTTTGTAGTTGATAGTTGCAGCTCTTTATTATTGTAATTTTGTGTTATTGGTGAATATGATTGAGTTCCATAATGTTACCTTCATTTTGATTTTCTATATAATAAATGCCCTGCCTCTCATTTCTTCAAGGCAATTTGGGCTTTTGCATATTTCTTTGTTTTGTAAACAGCAGATCACTAATTGTTGATTCAGTTGCCTTCAAATAGTAAACTCACAATTGATATATTTTGTATTGTGACTTGTTGATAATTAATAGAAAAAAATAATTATTCAAGAATCAAACATTAATTAAAAATAATCAATTTCAAAATACTCATTTATTCAAATAAAATCTAGGAATATTTGATGAGCATAATTCTGGAAGTGTAATTCGTATGATTTATTTCATCAGTATCATCTTCCTCCTGCGATTCTACTCATTCTTTCTATGTGAAAAAGAGCTCTTTCAACATAATAAGATATTTAATGGCAAAGAGATTTTTATTGGAAATATTTTAACTAATCAATATAATTACAACTTTCACCTTTGAAAATATATTTTAGAATTTTATCCCATTTCAAACTCCTAACATCTTGCTTCATGCTTCCTGAATTTTTTACCTCTATCGTTCCATTGAACATTAAGCTTAAATTTGTTGAAGGCGGTTTTATTAAAGCGTTACATAAATTTGATCGATATAAGTGTTAGTAGGTTTCCACAATCTATAATAATTTACTAATTGTTTAATGTATATAATCTAATTTTATTAAAGTTATATAGATCTCTAACTTCAATCCTCATTGAATCATAAGTCTAATGGTAAACCTTATCAAATGATAATCTTAATTTATGTCTTTAACTAAATGATATTTAAGTAAATTAATTCAGATAATACTAAGTAAAGTGTTTAATGAAAGTTACATTTGAATTAAGGTTGGACATTAGAAATATATATCTAGTACTTTACATATATTTATCTAAAGATAGGTATACTAGTTATAATCCTTATTTATATATCATTAAGATCATAAAATCTATATTAAAATAGAAAGATCAAAGGGTTGGATTTCATGGGGAGTGGCTTCCTTAATGTTAGTGGATGTTGGTGAGATTTTTAAGACATATTTTAAAGGGGTAGCTCCATGAATTTTGAAGTGTAGTTTAAGTTTGGATGTTTCATGATTTTTAATAATTGCACATCCAATTCAATTGAGTAAATAAACTAAAAACTTAATTGTTGGGAATTTAAAAAATAATATCTTTATTATAATAAAGAAATAATTTAAAATATTTCTCTATTTAATAGAACAACTACTATTTACGAATTTAAAATAAGTTGTAAAACACAAGGGGCTAGAAATAAGTAAAGTACACTTTGTCAAAAAAATGTCACTCACTTCACAATTTAAAAAAATAATAATATTTTTAACCTATATTTTTTTTCAAGGAGAAGAATATCTTGTGAGAAAAATAAAATATATTTATTTATTAAACTTCTCTAATTTTGAATAGCAAAAAGATAATTTAAAATATTTTCTTATTTAAATGGAACAACTATTATTTAGAAATTTAAAATAAGTTGTAGAAAACAAGAGACTACAAATAAGTCCAACCACATATTGTCAAAAATGTCATTAGCTTCACAACCACATTTCTTGATATTTGTAATTTATATTTTTTTTATGAAGTAAAATATCTAATAAAATAATAATAAAATATTATTAATTTTATATTTCCAATTTTTTTCCACAAAACCACCAACTTCTCTAAATTTAAAAACTTAAACATTTAATGAAATGATTTTAATGACGTCCACGAGGTCAAACAGCCTAAAGGACCACGGGATCACAGTTGTCAACTAGCTCCAGATTCTTCTCTAAGTCGGACCTCCTATTGTGAATCTTGACAATCAAATTGACAGTGAAACCACCCACAAAAAATCTAAACTCTTCCAGAACTATGAAAATCCAGTCTCATGAGACTGAAGTCCTCCAAAATAAATCCATGGAACTGCAGCTAAACTGGACAAATTGAATTCAAACTCTCAAATGTGTCTACTTCACAGGATTGAGTCTTTCTCAGCCAACTGCAACAAAACGCATATTCTTTTAAGTGCATTAATTTTTATTCACAACATTAATATAATCCTAAAAAATCTAAACATACAACACCCTCGAGGAAGTTCCTTCCAAGGCTTTTGACCTAAACAGCGGCATTGGAGATCCTAATAATTAATATTGCATAACAGGATTGAGTCTTTCTCAGCAAACAGCAATAAAACATGAATCTCAGAAAACAGTAATCCGTGGTATCACTAGAACCTGTTTCTAATTCATTTACTTGTGAGGTTTCTGAGAGTGGATTCCTTTTTATTCTCAAACTCATGTATTTCTGTGCATGCGTGTCGCCATCTCTATCTCCACCTCTGCTTTTGTCGTCTCTGATGAGAAGTGAAGTTTACAAGATGGCATCTTGGAAAATAGCTGTGGTTGAAGTCAAGTTCGTTTTTATACCCTTACGGCATTTCCTCTGCAAGCAATGCACAACTTTAAAACGGTGATAGTTTTGTTCTAAATCTTTCTTCTAAAGCTAGGTGATTCAACATTTCTTATGGTACGAAGATACAATCCAGTTTATAAGTTGGTTGATTGTAATTTTTCCATTTGATCAACCATGGAGAGAGGTGATTCAATTCATAGTCATGAACATGAGAATGATATGTTAGACCCACTTCTCGCTAAGGAGGACACAGTTGTAGTTGCAGATGACCAGGATGAGGTGAAGTGCAGTGGAGCTGTAATATGGGAGGAAGTGAAGAAACAATGGTGGATAGCAGGGCCTATGGTGGCAGTAAGTTTGTTACAATTTAGCTTGCAGGTGATATCTGTAATGATGGTAGGGCATTTAGGGGAGCTTGCTCTCTCCAGTGCATCTATTGCCACTTCCTTTGCAGGTGTCTCTGGCTTCAGTTTGCTGGTATAATTTGTAAAACTTTTCTTTGCTTTTGTTGTATGAGTTTATGGTTTGAATTCATTTCTGAGATTCTGTTCCTTCCTCAGTTCTCCAAAATGAAAAAGCTATAGAAAGGTTGAAAAAATAAACCATTATCTCAGAATCTGGGGTCTTTTCCTTCCAGGGTGACTGGTGTCCTCAAATGCTTAGTTGCACTGTCCTAGTGTACGTTATTCCATAGATCTTGAAATAGCAACTTGCCCTTGAGAAGGGTAGAATCATAAGACATCAAACTGCTCTGTTTTATAGGTATGCCATCCCCTGCAACCCATATTTGATAAAAATTTGGTCATGCAACTCAGAAGATATTTCATAATGATGCACTGCTGAAGTAGGTTGCTTTAATAATAAGGTCTTCATCAGGCAGACGTTGGATGTTCTTGTAGTTAGGCTGCACCCAGATCCTAAATATTCATCCTATTTCTGTTTTCAATAGTTTTCGCTGCAAGCTCTAAGAAATTTATGAGTATTTCCCGAATGCTCCAGTAAATTAACCTTGTTCTCGACTAGGGTTCATCAGCAGATACAAATATCTATACTATATTTGAACCTGAGCTCTAAGCCTTAGAAAACTAAAACCAAATTTGATCTTCTAGATTCCCATTTGGTATCAGAATAGAGGTTATTTAGAGGTTTGTAATATGCTTTCATGATGTAATATAAAGCTGTAAAGAGAACTTTATTATACCAAACTAATTTTTTATCTCGTACCCTGGGAAATGAACAATACTCAACTTGTTCTGTACTTGATGAATTTTTCAAAAGATTTTTGCAGAAAACTGATAATATGTATGTAACTTGGTTTGGTCTGCATATCTGCCGCACGGAATTTGCCCTAATGATAATTTTAACTGTTATTAATGTTCACACTTCTTATTGTATAGTTTTGAAGACCATTTTAACATATCTATCAAAAAAAGTGAAGATTGAAGTTTGTTTAGAAGTTACGAGTACATTGTTTTTTATTAAGGTAAAAGCAGGTTTTACATGGACCCAAAACCAGAGTACAAAACAACATAAAGATAGAGCATTAAAGTTCATAAAATGAAACACCTGCTGGAAAACAACAGCAGGGACCAACAACCGAACAGTTCAAAAGTAGAAACTAAAGGAAAAACCAACAGCAAAACAACTACAGGCCAGAACAAGCTAATTAACTATTATCATCTCCTCAGCCTTCTTTTGGAGGTCTTCCATCTTCTGGATAGTTTCTTACAGCTCCTTCAGCTCTTTAGGTTTTTCAGGGACCTTTTTGTGGGTGCGCCCTCTAGTTCTCATCCCCGGCCCAGTGTTGCCAGCATCCTCATCGATGGTGATAGTAGTTCTTTCCAGCATGTTCCTTTCCAGGTAGTTATGCAACATTTTCAGATTCATAATGGTCACCTTCAGACCCTCGTTGCTGTGGTTCAGAACACCTTTTATCATACTGTCATGGTTGCTGATTTTAGTTTCTAATTCTTTCATCTTGTTATTAACCTTCTTGCTCATCTCAGCAGTTCCATCCTCATTAGTATTTTTATTTTTAACCTTATCAAAAACCTTAGTTTCCATTTTTCCCAGCTTAGTATTCATGTTTTTTATAGTTTTTTCCATATCCTGGATGTGGATTTTCATTTCCTGCATTTCCTTTTTCCAATCCTTGTTCCTTCTCCTTCTGCTCAGAATCTTCCCTCTGAAGACTAACAGGTTCCTCTGTGTTGTTGATGATCTCCAGCATAGTCGTCTTGTCCTTACCTTCCTTCCCTCTTTTCGAGGTGTCCTCACTAGTATCACTAGCAGAAGGAGTATTACCAGCCTCCTTACCATCATTCTCTTGTCCACCCATAATTCCCTCAGAAAAACCTTCTTCATCTTTATTTTCCTCCTCTCTAGTTTTACCATCCTCCATATCTGGCATAACATTGATCATTTTTTCTTCCACAGGGGTATTCTAAGAAGAAATATCAGCCTCCATGGACTGAGTGCCTTATCCTTTTTCTCAACACCCTCATTATAATCAGGGGAATCTTTCATAACTTCATCATAAGAGTAAACCTAGGTTCCTTCCTCTTCCACTTCCTCCTTTTCTTCACCATCTTCCTGGCTAATCTCCTCTTTATCATCATTCCCCTCATCCAACCAATCATTTATTTCCTCTTCCTGATCTTTTCCATGCTCTTCCTCTTTCTCATTGTTTATCTCTTCTTCCTCGGAATCCTTCTCATTGTCTTCCTCAAGAATACCCTTTCCTCTAGTTTGATGTTTATTCTCTAACTCCTCTCTGATATCTTTGTCACTAGTAACAGTAGGAGGTTTTCCCTTATTTTTCTTTCTCTTCTTACTAGTCTCAGGTTCTATCTCCTCCTCAATCTTCACCTTTCTTTTGCACGTGATCCTTTTCGGGATAGGGTCCGGAATGTTGTCCCTGATGTGCTAAAAAATAAGAAGGATCAAGCCCTCATGCAACACAGGGTTAGAAGCCTTTTTCCTGTGTCCTGTAATGCTGCTATTCAAAGAACTCAAAAGATAGTAAGGGAAAGAAATTCTCCTTTTATGCCTGAAGTGGTTAGCAAACACAAAATGGAAATTGTAGATTTTGGAATACCACCTGTCCAGAGTAAAATATTCTATCATGGCCTTCAAAATTTTAGCCCAAAATTCATCAATATTAGTAATATCCACATAGTCACCTTTCCCCTTAGTCATAAGGGCTTTCTCATCATCAATTTTGGGAAAAATAGAAAAGGCTTCAGTTCCTAGCCTATGATTGCCTCTATGAAAATGGGTACCTTCGACAGGTAAACCAGTAATATCAGCTAAGCTAGAAATAGTGAGCGTGAAGGATTTGCCCCAAAGAAGCAGCTTACCATTATTCCAGCCTTCCGCAAACAAAGACGTGATCTGTTTGTCGTGCCCATGAAGCTTCTTCATAAACTGAGTAACCCCCCCTTTCTTCAGCTTCTTCCATACTTTTCTATCTTGTCTCCATTTGTCACAGTCGGAAGGTTCCTCCCTCTTCAAACCACCTCCCATAATTTTCTGGTTTTTCATGTGCTGGTTCGGCTTCTTACCAGAAATCTCCGCCTTACTTCTCTGGTTAACAATGCTTTTTTGGTTATTGATAATACCCCATTGTCCATGCCTTATTATCTGCAGAGTAAAGTTCCCACACTTCACCTTACATGCAAACCTCCTTGGTAAATGATTTGTCCTTGTCATAATTAAGTTAAGTGATTTTTCCTTCATGGTGATTAATCCTGTCATAGTTGATAAGACTTGAAATCTCACTCTTGAGATTTGCATCCCCTCTCCACTTTTGGGTGACATCACACAAGGTACCATCATTAGCCAACCTGTCTGTCAGTTTATTGCCTTCACGATAAACATGAGTGACATGGCTTTCTTCAAAGGAATTCATTAAAAATTTTATTTTGTTAATGATGTGTTCTATTGTCCAAGAGCTATCAGACTTTCCTTTTATAGCATTGATTATATTTAGTGAATCCCCTTCCAGCCATAATTTCGTGCATCCCAAATCTTTCGCCATCATAACCAAATAAAGAACAACTTCAGCCTCTGCCACGTGGCTAGTTTGGATTCCCAGCGGGACAGCAATCGCTCCTAAATAGTTTCCAGCAGTATCTCTTATAATCCCTCCACCTCCAGTCCTTCCAGGATTTCCCTTCGTCGAGCCATCAAAGTTCCCTTTAAACCATCCATAGGGAGGAGCGGTCCACCTAACATTATCTCTAGGATTCTGAATCTGGCTCTTCTTTAGTCTCTCCCACGAGATAATATTGTCCTTCTCAGGTTGAGGATCCCAAAGACTACCGTCTTTCCTTCCCATACTTCTATAGTTTTCCATTATACTTCTAGTTACGGAACTAGCAACCACAGACGGAGGGGCCTTTTTCTCTCTAAAGATTCTATTATTCCTCTCCTTCCAGATAAGCCAAGTAAAGTGGGGAAAGACAATTTTTTAGATATTCCTGGCATTTTTGTCATTGAAAGGACTCTACCACTGCTGGAAAAACTCCTGGATAGAGTTAGGTTTCACCCAATTGAGCTCAAGGAAAGACATAGTAGTGTCCCACACCTCTCTAGTGAAAGAGCAGTGTATCATAAGATGATTGCAATTCTCAGCTTCTTGACAACACAGGGTACATCTATTTGGCATTTGAAACCCTCTTCTCAAAAGGTTGTCCTGTGTGAGAATTTTGTTCTGTACAAGCAGCCAAAAGAACATGTTAATTTTAGGGGTAAGGTCCTTATTCCATACCTGCACCCACAAAGGCTGAGCCTCATTAGGGAGGAGAAGCAACGAAGTGGAAGCAACCGAGAACTTTCCAGAAGTCGCTGGACCCCAAATAAGTTTATCAACCTTATTTTCTCTAATAAACCAGTTATTTAGTTGTTTATTCACTTCTTTAAATCTAATATCCTTCAGCCCAAGAACTATCCACTCTTCATTTTTCCAGTAATCACTAACAAATTCTCCTATAGTATCTTTACAATCTTGGATAGCATTCCCCCAATCTTCATTCTCTATAAGAGACTTCTCTGACATCCATGTATCATTCCAAAATGAATTTTTCGGCCATTTCCTAGCTTCCAAATAGCACCTTTGCTTATGAGATTCTTGCCTTTACTTATACTATTCCAAACAAAAGATCCCTGGATATCATTTTGAGTTTGGAGCATTCCTTCAAGATTACTAAGATGATATTTCCTTTTCATTATCATATTCCATTCTTTCTCATCTTCAAAGATTCTCCAACATTGCTTTGCTAAGAGAGCTTTATTGGTATTATTTATGCTCCTTATTCCCAGACCCCCCATCTTTTTGGGCTTACAAATCTTCTCCCATGCTACAAGGCTGAGTCTCTTTTTCTCTTCCACTCCAGACCATAGGAACCTTTTTTGGATCTTCTCTATTAAATCAGAGAATTTTTTAGGTATTTTGAATAGGCTAAGGGTGTAGACCGGAAGATTTTGCAAAGTAGCCTTCAACAATTGAACTTTCCCAGCTTGACTGAGAATCGCCCCTTTCCAACCCGCCAATTTCGATTGAAATCTGTCGAGGATTTCGTTCCAGAAATTAGCCTCTGGTTTCAAGCACAACGACAGACCAAGATAGGTGGTCGGGAGGCTTCCCATCTTGCACCCAAGGATAGCAGAGATTCTATTCATTCTAGCTTCAGGAGTATTGAAGAAAAACAGGGCACTCTTCTCCCAATTTATGAGTTGACCTGTAGCATTAGCATACACATTTAACGCCTTTTTCATATTCCTTGTCTCTTTAACAGTAGAATCTCCCATCAGGATCATATCATCAACAAATTGTTCATGCGAGCAGACAATCCCTCCATAGATCGGATGTAAACCCGAAATCAAACCTTGAGACACCTGAAGGGAAAGGAATCTCCCAAGACTTTCCGCCATGATAGCAAAAAGGATAGGTGATATAGGATCACCTTGATGTAACCCTTTGGAAGGTCGTTACAAGTACATTGTTGCATGAGAGACCAACTATTTTTCTCTTCATTGTGTACAGATGGGAATGGGAAGTGCATTGGAAACATTATGTCCATTGAGCGATGGCCCTTCCACTTGGCACCGTCAGATCACTAAGGCCGACTTTCGTCCCTGCTCGACGGGTCGGTCTTGCAGTCAAGCTACCTTCTGCCTAGACGGGCCTATGGGGCAAAGCAATACCATCAGCTTGGGATTCATGTGCAGAGAGCAACTTTTGCCCTTTTCTGTGTGAGCATACCGATTGCTGTGATGTGGGCATACATGGGCAATATTCTAATTGCATTTAGGCAGGACCCTTTAATATCTTTTGAAGCAGGGAAATTTGCCAAATGGCCGATTCCCAGCTTGTTTGCTTATGCATCTCTTCAACCCCTTGTAAAATTCCTTCAGTCACAAAGCATTGTCTTTCCCATGATGCTATGCTCTGCAATTACTTTGTGTTTCCATGTTCCCATTTGTTGGGCTCTGGTATTTAAAACTGGATTAGGTAGTAAAGGGGCTGCCCTCGCAAACAGCATTTCTAACTGGCTCAATGTGGCACTTCTTTTACTGTATATTAAAGTTTCACCTGCATGCAAGAGGACTTGGACATCCTTTACAAAGGAGGCTTTGCATGATATTAAAGATTTTCTCAAGCTTGCTATTCCATCTTCACTGATGATCTGGTATACTACTTAATCTCTTAGCAACAAGATTGGTTCAAGTTATCTATGTACTGCTTCATCACATTTTTGTGGTTAATATACTTCATTTAAAGTTTAACCATTCCAGATATTCAAATTTCATAGCATGTGATGAACAATTCAGCAAAGCAACCAGATCTGTTTTTGTTCATTATACTTTTACTTATCTGCATGTTGTTAATAATGCATGGTAGATTATACCAGAGCGTTTTTGTAAACTTACTTTGTCAGTTTATTATTCTATGGCTTTCAACAGCTTGGAGTGGTGGTCCTTTGAAATTCTTATTTTCATGTCAGGTCTGTTGCCTAATCCAAAGCTTGAGACATCAGTTCTTTCAATCTGGTATGTATGTGTAGTCTAATAGTTTTAATTATGAAGTGTGATATCAGAAACTCAATTATAAATGAATCTAAATAGAGGCATTTTATAACATCTACTTCATTTTTTATCGGGGCTAGTTTTGATATTTTGCAGCCTTAACACTGCCTCTTTAGCATATATGATTCCCTATGGTTTTGGTGCTGCTGTAAGGTTAGTACATTTTACAGCTAACTAGTAAATTTCTACTGTTTCTGTGATTCGTATAACCTATTTGAGGATTTTAAAAAATCAGGGTATTAGATTGTCTAATCCAAGTTATTTTCAATCCACAAATTTCCTAACATTTGCATTGCAGTACACGAGTTTCAAATGAACTAGGAGCTGGACGCTCACATGCTGCTCGCTTAGCAGTTTATGTGGTGTTCTTTATGTCAATTGCAGAGGCAGCCATGATAGGATGTCTTTTATTCTCCATACGAAATGTTTGGGGTTATGCTTACAGCAATGAAAAGGAGTTTGTTGATTATGTTTCAAGCATGATCCCACTGTTAGCAGCCTCAGCAGCTTTGGATGGACTCCAAGGCTCTCTTGCAGGATTAGATTTACCCTTTATACGTTATAGTCATATTTGGAGCTGCAAACATATCCACCTTGAAGTCATGATAGCATAATACACTTTCAGTTGAAGTAATGATTTTTTGAAAATGATGTTTCAGGCATTGCTAGGGGATGCGGTTGGCAAAAATTGGGTGCTTATGTTAATCTTGGGGTATGCTGCATGGTTGGCATTCCTATGGCTGTCCTTTTGGCCTTTGTACTGCATATCGGTGGCAGGGTCAGTTACCCCAGTTACCCTTTCCTCGTTGATTTGATTTACAAAGCTCTAAAATTTAGCTAGAAGTGGTTAATAATATTTCTAGGAATTAACTAGTTGTAGGCATACAGCTAAACTCATTTTATATTTCATTGTCTAGATTTCATCCCTACTCGGTTAATGTAGACTAGCTTCATCTGAATTCAAACTGTTATGTAGATGCAAACTATTTTCTATCACAAGCTTGACCTGGCTGTATTGAACATAAAAAACGATAGAGCAATTGCCAAAGTAATAAACATGGAAGAGACTTAATCAAATGTTTACAAATAAAACAATACAATATTACTTTTTAACATTTTAATTGTTGCTTATGCCAAATTTTCATGGATATATCAGGGACTCTGGCTTGGAATTATCTGTGGCATTTTTGTACAAACAGTTTTGCTATTCCTGATAACTTCATGTACAGACTGGGAACAACAAGTAAGTAGCTCCAATGAGTCTCTCCATTTTGAAGAGTTTGACTTAAAAATTCAGCACTATGGGTAGATATGAGAAAAACGACATGATTTGAATCCAAATGTTTTTCAAAGGAATGATGGTGTATAGGATCAACATGGTATTGTTCGAATGTAAATTATGCATGACAGAGAAGAAAGAATATCAATGGCACATAGCAACCTATGATAAATCTTATTTATTTAAGACTAATCTCAATGTTCATTTGAGGTTGAAATTTATGTACATGATTCTGCCATTTTGAGATGCACATTATGTGTATTAATGGAAAGTTTGTGTCCACACGCACATAGCATCTAGACAAACAGATTAGTTTTCTCTCGGATGCTAAATCTACTATCTTTCTCTTTACAGTAGATTGATTTGGCCATGAACATGAATGCTTTCTTTGAATATTAATAATTATCTGTGAATGTAGTAATACACCTACTATATTGTTTTCTTACATGAACACTGGTTGTCTTATGGCTAGGCAAGAAATGCAAGAGACAGGGTATATACATCATCATTACCCATAGTTACTGATGATATGATAAAGGTATGTGCTTTCTACTCTACTCTGAAGATAAGGCTGATTTTGGGAAATTCCTATTAAATTAAGAATGAAATCTGTGAGATAAAAGACATGGAAAAATACATCTAAAGAAAATTCTTTTGATGTTTCTAAGCTGATCAAATACTAGAAAATTCTATCGCTGTACTGTTCTAGAATACCGTTAAGTTATTGTCATGAATATTTGTCCTCAAGCAGGATGACAAGAATTATCAACCTTGATGCTGATAAGTTTGGTAGTCAATCTTCAAACTCTTGAAGACATAGTTGGCTTTCGGCTACCTTGAGCTCGAAAATGGATCAAAGTACTCCAGGTCTAATGGCAATGCCATTATTACATGAGACATTTTCCTTAATTTATTATTATTTGCTTGATAGAGCTAGAAATTGCAGCATAATTTTTGGAGACTGGTCATTTGCAACTTGCAATTGAATAGCAAGCACTTTTGTTGGCTGACAAGAAAACTATTGTCAGTTTGTTTTCCAAATTCTGATCAAATTCAAATCAATGTTCACAAGGAGCTTTATTCATAATATGCTGTGATTATTTTCTAATATGCTGTTATTCATCATCATTTTCCTTGAGAAACTTTGAGCATTGGCAATCTTGTTATATATCTTTATCATAGACCAATGCCTTTGGAAACAAGCAGATTGCTCTTTTTTTTTTTTGATCAGTAAAGGCCGAAGCCAAGTTTTTGTATTATGCAGAAAGAAAGTATACAGTATCTAACATCTAGTAACCAAAATATTGTTCATCTAGTATCTAACATCTAGTAACCAAAGAAAGTATACAGTATACCTTGTCGCATGATCGCAAGGCAGCATTCTTACCCTTGCGATCATGCAACCATTCAACTACCCTGGGTCTATCCTTCTGCCTTGTCGCATGATCGCAAGGCAGTTTTTCCACTCTTGTGATCATGCGAGCAGACCACATTTCTACCGCAATTACCCAGCTGCAGCATATAATGTAGTTTTTTTTTAATTTATATTATTTTATTCCTTTCTCTCTGATGTTTCATCTCTGCTGGAGCCGTACCGCCGTCGGGGCTGAAGTGGGGATGACAGCTATGAAAAGTACTTTCTCTCTGATCACTATCTCAACCAATAGCCAAGTGGACCATTCTTTTTACCTCCCTTTATGCCTTGTCGCATGATCGCAAGGCAGCTTTCTTACCCTTGCGATCATGCGACCACTCAACTACCCGGGTCTTCCCTTCTGCCTTGTTGCATGATCGCAAGGCAGTTTTTCCATTCTTGCGATCATGTGACCAAACCACATTTCTACCGCAATTACCCAGCTGCGGCATTTAATGAAGTTTTATTTTAATCACAATAACCTAGAGAAAGAGATCTCAAACAAATCTTCAATCATGAAAATCTGCCAGATTCAGTACAGAACACCAGAAATAGCCATAAAAACCAATACAAATCACCGCCTGCAAAAAGCTTCTCGAGCTCAAGAACACACTCCTCCAGGTACAAAATCATCACGCAATCGATCACAGGGACCCTGGATCACATCACAACAACCATCACCACCAAACCAGTTGAAAACCACCGTTAAAACCATAAATTCTAGTACTTCATGTCGCTGGGTAACCTTCTGTAGATTTGAATTTGAATTTGAACGGTCACATCATTTCACGGGCTACACCTCTTAACTGTTTAACTTTAGTCATCTACTTAGCCACCACAGGAAACCTGGCTTACATTTATGCTAGGTTGCATGATCGCAAGACATCCTGCTCATCCTTGTGATCATGCGACCGCAACCACTTAGCCGCACAGTTGTGAACATATACCCCTCTGAGAAGTCCTCAGTCATAGTACCGGCGAGCAACCAATTAGAAACTAGCACCTCAACAACCCTAGCAACGTGGACCCACCAATAACTCCGCAGCGGTGACAACTTAATGGTTGTCGCATGAGCGCATAGCCAGAAACTGGCTCATGTGAACATGCGACAAACCGACAACACACACCACCTTTACCTGCCCTTGGCAAGTGGTCCCACGATCCGTATCCACCTCATCTCTCGCCGGTCAGTTAGAAAGAGACGTGATGGCAAGACCCGACACACAGACCCACCTCTTAGTTTTAACTCTGCCGCTAAGTCTGGCGGTTAGTCGCAAGATCGCATAGCCGTGAAAAGGGCTATGCGAACATGCGACAGACCGCATACACTTACCACCGTAACCGCCACACCGACCAAATATTCACCACCACTGTTTGCCCAAAGGGAATGTCACATAACCACGTCAGAAAGACCTGACAACCGGAAAAAGCCTTGAGAGCCAACTCCTCTCTGACATATTTAACTCAAAAAGGTGACGGGACGATTCTGAGAATGAGGGTTGGTTTCTGAATATTTAACTTGTTCAAGTTGACAAACTCATATGTGCGATGTGATCAATTTTGAAGTTGTACTCTGCACAATACCCTTATCTGATTTGACTTGTGAACGAGCCGTTGGAGATCCATCTGACGTGTATACCATCTGCTACCTTATTTGCCAACTCGTCTGCTTTACTATTACCTTCCTGGTAGATATGATTAGCCATTGAAGATTCAAGTTTTGAAATGAGGCTTAATATATTTTCCAAATAGGATTGAAGTTTCCAATTTGAAATAGACCCTGACCTTATTGCATTTATAATAATCATTGAGTCTCCTTCTATTTCAATTCTATTCATATTAAGTTCTCTGGCTAGAACTAAGTCATGATAAAGAGCTTTTATTTCGGCAACATTATTAGTATCTGGGTCTAATGGCTGTGTTAGTTGGACTATAATTTGACCCTCAGCTGAATGAATGATGCAACCCACTCCAGAAGGGCCTGGATTTCCTCTTGAAGCCCCATCAAAGTTTAATTTAACCCATCCTAGAGAAAGAGATTTCCAAACACATGTTAATCTGTGAAGAGAGCTCCCCTTGCAGCCTCTACCAATAATGGAAGGCGTTTAATTCAAACCATGCCAATTTTTTCAATCGGCATAAATGTTCACATAAAAGATGTCACACTCAAGTAACTAGCATGATTTGATTTCCTATTATAAAGAAGTTCTTTTAATAAAGAAAACCATACATAATAGATCTCACTTATTACAAATAAATCTGAAAGATGCAATCAACATAAATCACTATTGCACTATGCATGCATTCAAGTTGAGTGTGTTCAAAGTAAAATAAAACTGGGTGCAATGTAGTGGGAAGTTCAATTCCCTCTAAGGATTTGGGAGAGCACTCTAGGTTTGGCTTCCCCATGTTTGATGAAAAGAAGAAAATATATTGATCACATAAACAAAGCTAAGAGTGATAGATATAGACTAAAATGCCATTCATATGCACATGAAGGGGTCCCGTGCCTTTAGATTTTCATTGACAAATGAACTTTTCGGTTGAAGGGAGAATATAGCCTGTACAAAAGATAAAGAAATACAGACAATAGAAAATAAAACAAGTTTTGGCTAAAACATCTTAATTAAAGAGAAAATCTACAACAAAGAATTTTGGCTGGTGCCATTATCAATGAACTTTTACATGTTTACTACCCTCTTGAAGCATTTATGGATTTTCTTTATGTGAACAAAATACCCAAACCTATGTACAAGCTCTGTGACTTCTCATAGAACTTCTTATTCATAGTCCAACTCTCTAAGACACTCAAGGATGTGGCAATCCAAACCTTTCTCAAGTACATTTAATCCAAGATATATTAATGCTAGTATATTACCTATCTAAAGGAATTCATTTTGCATTGTCATCCCAAGTAAAAGAGTTACCACTTGTTATAGAATTTCTAGGATTTGATCTCATATGGTAGAGGAAAAATTGATGAAGTTTTTTTAATACTAAATTACCTACAGAAAGCTCCTTCATTCTTTCTCATTCGAAGATGTGTGCTATTTTAAAATGATTTCCATTTTAGACAAGAGATTGTATGAGTTATTATTGGAAAATCAAATGTTACTAAGATATGTTAAGATTGTGATCCTTACAGGAAAATATGTAAGGGAAGGTGAATTTAGGTTTAGTTCTTAAAGAGTATAATTTTTTAATCTTAGGTTGTGAAGCAATAATCTCGTTTAATAATTAATAATTAGAGTAGGTATTAAGAAGTCTTGTTTATTTATTTATTTGTATATATAAATTAATTTTAATTAATCATAAATTATTTATTTTTGATAAAGTAATTTAGAAAAACAAGGGCATTGTCCCTTTATAATCCAGTTTAGAGGGAGATTAACAACAGAAACCACATCAACAATAGACAAATGTTATAGGACAATAATATAATCAACGGTTATACATTATCAGCATATTAACCACCCAAAGAGAATCAAAACTAGCCACACTAGCATCAATATCAAAAACAAAAAGGAACAAAGTTAAACCTTTCAAAGCAAAAAAGAGTAAACTATCACTAGTGTTATGCCTAATAACTAGATTCTTATTGTAACTCATACTAATAGAGATCAAAAAACCACCATAGATCAACATAGTATCTAACATAGTAACAATAAACAAATTTAACCAAGACCATTTAGGGTCATAACCAACAAAAGAGAAAGCACTAGTCCAGACGAAACTAGATAAACATAAACAAAACATAACAGGGCCAAGCAGGCCGAGGCTAGCCAAAATGAAGAAACTGGAGAGAGGGCTCCACCCTAGTTCATTTTCCTTTTCCATTCATTGGAGAGCATCATAGTCGGTCTATCTTTCGTCAAAAACTTGAAGAGCTCCTTTTGGTCTTCTGCTTCCTTGGCACCTTTGTTGTTGTCAAATTGGAGCATGCCCAACATAATAGCAAAGTTGTGCATAACCTTAAAAGAAAAGTGGCAAGCACTGTAGAGCCTTTCATCCACCTCCATCATCATTTTTTTCAACTTGTCAACCTCCTCCCAAACCGGGTCTTTCTTGCTATAGTCACCATCCAGTAGGGCCTTACCTTTGTCGACAACCAAAAGAATCATTGTGGTCTCCTTAACCTACACATGAGTGGGATCCTCAAAATCTGATTTAATGCTTGTCGAGACATGGGCCGAACTGCTAGATCAAAAGCAGAAAGGGACTTGTCTTCATCATATTTTTTCTCAGTGGCCTTGTTTTCACTATCATTTATGTTATCAAAGTCCAAGGCCTCTTTGAAAGTAAGATCCTTTTTAGGTTTAACCACAAGTTGGGTGGACCTACGAGGGGTGTTTGTTTCCTCATTAATTTCAATATCAAAATCAATAATGAATTTGACATTTTTGTTGGCTTTGGCCTTGGATTTAGGAGGTGGGGCAGCCATCTTTTTGCTTTTATCTTGCTTACCCTTGTACAAAACAATGGAGGTCTCCTATTTGATTTTAAGACCAGGGTTTTTGAGGCATTGCTTGTTGCTAGGGTCAGGATTGTCCATGAAACTAGCAGAAGGGGGCTAGGAGAAGTAGACACCTCTTGAACAGTAATTTGGCGAGGAGGGCAGAGGGCCAAGTGGAAATGATAGAGACAAAACAAAAGGCCCTGGTGTAGAATGTTGAATTTTTTATCATGGTTCTTGGCCTCATTCACATCTTTAACATTACTCTCAATCGAATGTAGAAGTTAAAAAGGAATGAAAGTAGCAACATGATTTCTAAAGTGATTTAAAGAAGGTAGGTGGAAATAGTAGTAAACACCAAACCTTCCCTCCAACATGAGATACTTCATTACAACCAGGAAGACACGATCTCATGGCTCTGACAATTGATTGGGATCATAACCACTCCTAAGCTTGATGAGCTCTTCACCAGCATGGAAGAACTGGTTAAGGCTAGTAGTGTTAGAAACCTTCTTCCATTTGTGGCCTTTAGTGGAGAGGTTTGTGGCTTGCACAATCACATCTTCATTGAGCTCAAAAGAGATTTTTCCCATAGAAACCCTTCTAGCCACCCAAGAAATGACAAACTATTTAGAGATACTCTTGTCGTGGCCATTCATGAACTCCATAAACTACGAAATATCACTTTCCTTGCAGATATGCCAAACTGTCCCATCACTTTTCCATTCATCGCACTTGTCGGGATCAACATGCACATGGTCTCCACCCATAGTGAAACAAAACAAACTGGGGTAGTTGTAGAGAGTAGGGCTTAAGAAATTCTCAGAGATGTTTTGAGAAAAAAAATCCCAAGTTAGAACTTTTATTATGAATAATCGTGAAGAGGTGAGATAAATGGTCATTATGAACACATTTTTTATAATTAGTGCCCTTAGCATCGCCCAGCTCAAAACTGGCAGCTTCCTTGTGTGAGAAGTCCTTTAAAAGGTAAGTACTAAAGGGAAATATATTCTCAGATATGGTGTGGGTTTTAGTAATATTCACCTACTTAGCAAAACTCTCACCTTTATTGAGGTGGTACAAAAAATGATGAGTCCTTCACTCCACCAAAACATAATGGTGTAAATAGGGGACACGTAAGCACAGTAGAGGATGTCCAAGTTGTCAATTTAAATCATGACAGAGAATGGTCTCTGACCGGCAAAAAATTAAGAGCCCTCCAAAAAGCTCTATTAGCATCACAAAGGTATGCACTAGAGTCCAGTCTTTAGTTTTGTTAACCATCATTAAGATATAGTGGGGCATCTTTTCTCATGAAAGTGAGATTCCTATGGGGAGAGAGCTCTCCTTTCACCAACATTTGATACCAGTGAAAACTAACCTAGTAGAGGCTAGATGGTTAGCAACAGTGTTGCCTTATCTGTAGATATGGTGGATGATGAAATCATCAAATCCATTAAGAAGGGAATGAATATCATCAATTACACCTTGAACAAACCAACCAAGGGAGCGAGTCCCTTTGGTAGCTTCAATAATAACTAAGAATCCTCTTCAATCACAAGAGTACAAATGCCAATCGAAAGGGCATTTTTGATTCCCCATAATAGGGCCATACCCTTATCTTGGTTGTTGGTAGAGTCATGCAGATGATCTAAATAAGTAGCAATGAGCAAGCCATTGTGATTTCTGATGATCCCCCCTCCAAAATCCAACCCATTTCTAGCAGCACCGTCGAAATTGATTTTACACCAAGGAGACAGATCAAGTTTCTAGTAGGTGTTTTCTCTCAAACTATTCTTGGAATTATCAAAATTCTTGAATTCCTCTAGAAGCTTCCATAAATTAGTTGAGAAGTAATCCCACCATGAAGGAGGCTCAAGAAGGGTTGTCCATCTATTGACATAGATATTGTCCAGAAGGATTTTGTTCAAAATGATCAGCACCTCATCAACACTCTTCTCCTTATCTTTAAACACCATGTTGTTTCTTTCCTTCCAAAGACACTAGAAAATATGTGGAGGTATATGT
This sequence comes from Chamaecyparis obtusa, assembly GCA_027943335.1. Taxonomy (NCBI): domain Eukaryota; kingdom Viridiplantae; phylum Streptophyta; class Pinopsida; order Cupressales; family Cupressaceae; genus Chamaecyparis; species Chamaecyparis obtusa. Next base: position 10,471 of record BSBK01005063.1, on the reverse strand, counting down.
TGCCAAAGTTGTTTGAGAAGGGGGTGATGGGAGGGGCTTCTCCAATCTAGAGAAAACTAGTGCAGGTTATTTTGAAAAAGTATTGCAAATTTAGTTTTTGGAGAATGTTGTGCCAAACTAGGGAAGCAAACTTGCAATGGGTGAACAAGTGGGGAATTGTTTATGTATCTTTCTTGCAAAGAAAGCATCGATTCATAAGTTGGAACCCTCTCTTGATAAGGTTGTCAAGGGTTAAAAAATTTCCATGCAAGGAAGCCCACCAGAAAAAATTAATTTTTGGGATGAGTTGAGCATTCCACACTCTTTTCCATCTATTAGAGTTGTCATTGAATTTCAACAGCGAAGTGTAAGATGATCTAACCAAGTAAGCACTAGAAGGTTGCATAGTCCAAATAAACCTATCCTCCCTAAGAAACAAAGGAAGTCTAACTTGCTTCAAGAGGAGCTAGAGAATAGAGACCTTGGGGAGGAGGTCATGTCTATTGGAAAAACACTGCAAAAGGTTTTTCCATCCACCCCTTGGGATGAAGTAGTCAACAAAATTATCCCCTAAGGAAGCCTTGGCATGCCTCATGAGAGTAGCATAATCAGTATTTATAAGGGGCTTATTTCACAACCATTTATCATCCCAAAATCTGATAGTATGCCCATTGCCAATAAGCCATTTGAGGTCATCCTTCAATAGAGATCTGCACTTGGTAGTATTCCAAATTTTTGACCCTATAGGAAGACCATTCAAGCCAAGGACCTTTTGGAAGTGCTCATGGTTAAGATACTTATCTTGCATTATCCTACACCAACTTTCCAATAGCTAGGTTCTAACAAATTTGGTAATGGGAGATTTGTTCAAGTTAATAATTTTCTAACTCCTAGCCCCTCTTGGAATTTAGGGTGACAAACTATGTCCCAGTTAACAAGCGCAATTATTTTCTTCTCTTCCATGCTAATCCACATGAAGGTCCTCTGAATTCTCTCCAATTTATCAACCATAGCTCCAGTGACTTTAAAGATGGAAAGAAAGTAAACAGGAATTCCTTGGAGGTAAGCAATGAGAAGTTGAAGCTTACCAACATTACTAAGAATCTTACCCTTCCATCCGGCCAAATTTTTATGTATCCCCTCCATAATGTCATTCCAAAAGGTAGGGGTAACTTCCTTGATAGTTAGGGGGAGGCCCAAATAGGTATCAGAAAGAACAACACTCTGCCAGCCAAGAATATCCATGATTTTGAGTTAAAGATCATCCATGGTGTTGAAAAAGTAGATTTTATTTTTTTGATAGTTGATACGTTGACCAAAAGCACAGGTGTAATCCTACACGAGACATTTCCACTCTTTGACCTCCACCACAAAATACTTTCTAGAGAGGAAGGTGTCGTTCACAAACTGATGCAGAACATAAAGAGGGAGAGAAGAGGAAAGTCTAATACCCTAAATGCGGCCAATAGTGGAAAGATTCATGAAATCTTTGATAAGAACCTCTACAAGCATGATGAAAAGATAAGGAGATAAAGGATTGCCCTACCTAAGGCCTTTGCCAGCTTTAAAAGGTCCCTAGGGTATACCACTGACAATAAAAGAATATAGAATAGTCTCAATACATATCTTAATTATAGTAACCAGTTTGTCACAAAAGCCAAACTTCACTAACACTTTGTAAACAAATTTTCAATTAACCTTATCATAAGCCTTAGAGATATCAAGCTTAAGGGTCATACCTTGATTGTGGATTTTGTCCATTTAATGAATTATTTCATGAGTAGCAATGGAAGCATCAAGAATCTATCTGCCAGGAAACAAATCCCTTATGGTTTCCACAAGTGCATTTATCCAGAAGAGGTTTCAATCTATTAACCAGGACTTTAGAGAAGATCTTATAGATCTAGTATTACAAAGACTTATAGGTCTAAAGTCATGCATGGACTTAGGCTTTGATTTCTTGGGAACAAGAGCAATGTAAGTGTTGTTTAGGTTCTTTGACAGTTTTCTCATTTTGGAAAGGTCCCTGGTCACCATGGTCGCGTCATAGGAAACAATACCCCAAAGCACCTGGAAAAAAGATAGAGGAACGCCATCTAGGCCAAGGGCTTTGCAGCCTACCCCCATGGAAAAAATTGCAGATCTAACCTCCTCCATAGTAATAGGGTCCACAAGGAGGTTATTATTATTTTGATTCACCACATTAGGGAGGTGGACTAACAAATTATCTTGGATTTTTTAATTGGCACTCCCATGTTCATCTAGGTTTGTCTAAAAAAATTAGTCGCCATTTCTCCAATTTTACCCCATCATTAATCGGCTAGTTAGAGTCATTGAGGAGATAGGTGATGGTTTTTCTTTTTTTGTGAGTACTAGTTGTTCTATGGAAAAAAGAGGTGTTGTGGTCCCCTTCCTTAAGCCATTGGATTCTACACCTTTCTTTCTGATAAATTTCCTCCTTGTTGAGGTTATCTTTCCATTTTTTCCTCCACATATCCTCTTCATTATGAAAATCATGCGACAAGTCTCCATGAGCCATCACGTTTTGGAAGCTGGCTAGTTTCGATTCAATCTATTTTTTTCATTGAAAATGTCTCCAAAAGATAATTTGGACTAGCCTTTGGCTTCTCTTTTAATGATATTCATCTTGTGTGATATTCTTTACATAGAACAACCTTCGAATGGAGGATTCCACCAGTGATTTATGCAATCACAAAATTTTGGATGTTTAGTCCACATGATCTCAAAACGGAAGGGGTGTGGACCAGTAAACTGTTTATGTAACCACTTGATCAAGATGGGGTTATGGTCTGATGTCATTCTAGGAAGGGGGGAAAGGGAAGCATTGTATCCAAGATCCTTACTAGAAGAAACAAGATCCCTAACAAGTCTAACCTAAATAAGATGATTACCTTTCCTATTATTTGACCAAGTATAGGGGGAGCCCTTCAAATCCAAATTTAAAAGACCTGAGTTGTTGATGAAGTCAAACAAGTCATTCATGCTATTAGTGTAGTCCATCAATCTACCCAACTTCTTAGAAGGGAAAAGTGAGGAATTGAAGTATGTAGTCATCATGTACAAAGCATTCTTGTCACTCGGAGTTCACCCCAAAGAGCCTTTCTACCACCCTTGGAGTTAGGATCATAAATGTTAAAAACATGCCAAGAATAATTATTCGGTTTAAAAGTAACAAGGTAAGACTAAGAGAAAATGAAAGATTCCCCAGAAATATTATCAGAGTCCCACGTAGTGGCAATTCCTCTGAAGGCCCCATCACCTTCACTATAGTAGAAATAGGACCCTTACCAAATTCTGCTAGCAACTAAAGAGAAAACCTTGAAAGTCATTTTCACTTCTTGAATGAGGAGGACATCAATCTTGTGATCATAGATACATTGATTCAGAGAAAATTGCTTTGGTTCTAATTTTTCTTATTTGTGTCTATCATTCCTCCTTTTCCTCATTAGACTGAGGGGTGGTTGTCTTGCCATTAGGGGAAGAAATTACCGACTTAGTAATTTGTTCAACCAAAAAATCAACCAGAGGAATTTGGGGGGTAGGTGTAGGGGGGTCAAGTGGTCTCCCAAGTTTGGTACGTGAACAATGTTGTAAGACCTCAGTAACATCCTTGATAGAACTAGTCTGACTTAAGTTGTTGTCAGTAAGACTAGGGGAAGAACACAAAGCATTCTTCTCTTCCTTGAACACCACCATAGTACGTTTGCCTCCAATAGGGGAAGAGCCCTTGCTTTCCAGATGTTGTGGAAAAATTTCCCATTCCTCTAGGGTATCCTGGGGTCCCTCCTTTATTTCCTTTTTATTAGTCTCCTACAATCCAAGCCCCGAGGATTTTAGTAAAGAAAACTTATCTTCAATGAAAGGTATTCTTCAAAGCCCTTAGTGATTAATTTGGAGCTTTCCTTAGTGGGCTCAAGAAGCTCCTAAGAATTGGTCATAGCCAATGGGGAGGAGCATTTACCCTTCATTTTAGAATCCTTAGGTGCAAGAGCTTTGCATTCTGCAATAGTGTGGCCTTTCTTTGCACACCTTTGGAAGTAGAGGGTAGCATTTTTCACAGACAAGTGCCTAGGTCCATTTGCCCCATTTTGACTTTAAAGTAATGAAGTTGGGGAGAGATTTATTATTAGAAACATTCACATAGAAGTAGGCGAATATTAACCTTGTCTTGGCAAGATTGATTGTATTAGTGGTAACATACTAGCCAAAAGAGTCTCGCACCAACGCGAAGATTCGTTCATCCCAAAACTCAAGTGTGAGGCTAGGAAAATGGACCCAAATCGGGGTCGATATGTTCAGCTCCGCAGAAGGGTTGAAGCCAGACATTATTTATTTTCAATAAATTATGATAATTAAAACATAACTTATTAAAGGTTTGTAGTTCAATTGGTTGGGGTGAGAGCATGTTTCTTGATTGTCATCCACCCAATGTCAAATCTCTTAAGGTGCAATAAATTAGGGATGAGGCTAGGATCATGTTTGAAGCAATTTTGTTGGAATGAATACCCATATGTCTTGGACTCTAAGGTGAAAGAAGTATATTATCATACAACTAAGATTCATGGTCCTTGCAAAATGAATTAATATTGTGATTAAAATACTCATAAATATACACATAAGATACGTATATATGACTTGGATTTATAATATTCTTAGATAATTAATTAAATTGATTATATTTTTTATTAATTGGGATTTCTCATTAAGAAGAAGAGAGAGTGTGACTTTTTAGAAAGGAATTTTTAATAAAAACTACAAATCCATAAAGCATATTATACTTTTATAGTCACAAAGATTTTGGTGATTTGAGTTTTGTGAAAAATTAAAAAGGATTATTTTAAGATTTGAAGAATTTTTTCTTGGAATGGGTCAATCATGGATTCTATTCCTACATGAAAATGTTGGAACTTGTGCTTAAAATCCTTTTATATTTTAGTTATATGTTCAAATTTTATTTTTGAAACTAGGCATTGAGTGAATTGGAAACTAATAAATTCAATATAGATAATTCATCTAAGGCAAAGTATAATTAGACATAATATGTGTGGGAATATTTGATATTGTTTAAATTAAGAAATAGGAATTATGTTTAAATCCTATATATATAGAATTAGGTAAGAAACAAAAAGTGAAAGATTATTGTGATTTGAAACAACAAGAAATCAAATCAAAATGAAGTTACAACATGAAAATATACTTATGAACTCTTTACTTGTTGTTTGAATGCTTATTGTATATTTTGATTCAGTGAAATTATATTAAAAGAGATTTGAGGAAAATAATAGTCTAGACAAAGTTTCCTTAAATAAAGATAAACTCTAAGAAAATAGTTTAATTGGTTACGAAAAAATGTTCCTTTCACTTAATATAATATAATATTTGGATGTATTTTCTTTCTTGAAATTTCAATGTGTTTTTGTCTATTAAGTCTTGAAAACTTGTAAATTTTCCTCTCTCTCTACTGTGATTTTTGTAGCTACTTTTGGGTCTACTACCTATTGTGCCTTAAGACCTTCGAGGTCGTTATTTGCTAAGATATATATGGCTAGAAAATGAGATTATGCTTCGTGTGCATGTGACCCACTATTCTAGGGCTTTTATGCATGAGAAGGTCCCTTAAAGAAGTCTTTCATACCAACACCTATATCATGGAAGGCATCCTAGGAAACAATATACACGCAAGCTTAGCACTAATCATTCAAAAGTTTTCCCTTTCAATATGAGTATTTTAAGATTAAAATTATTGATTGTTATCAAAATTCTACCAATAAAATATGCTGAGCTTATTTCATGTTTGATTAAGATGTCTTATGAGGGCAAGGTATAGATAGACAAGTATCGTTGTAGTGGATAAAGAATTTTGATGTTATTTATGTGCATTGTGCCTTAAGAACCTACGAGGTCGTTATTTGCTAAGATATATATGGTTAGAAAATGAGATTATGCTTCGTGTTATATATAGGACACATCAAATGGACCATAGTGGAGTAACTTTTCGCTATATATAAGATACATCACATGGACTATAGTGGAGTAAAAGATAAAAGGAAAACAAACTTTAAAAGTGTATCACACTTTTATATAGGAAATAGTCAACACAAATATAGTTTCTCAACTTGTGCCTGAAATTGTGTTTATGTTTTGAGTTCAAAATAAATATAAACTAATGAAATGTAGAACTCTTAATAGTTTATATTTATAATTTTATTTGATTTTTTAATTAGTTGGATATATTAATTTTATAAATTTTAAGAAGAAATATAATTGCTATTTTTCTTTTGAAAAGAGTGATGTCAATAGGACATTACAAAAAGAAAAGAGCAAATCAATTATTTCTCTACCATTTTTTATATAAATAGCTTGAAAATCTAGTGCACGTAATTTTTTGGATGAATGTTTATTTTGCTATTATTATTATTATTTAAAGCCAAACTTAATCAAAATGTAATAGTTTCATTAGATGTCTACTTTAGTTTGAATTTTTTATCATGTAAAAAATATGTGCTCTCTTGGAAAAGAATTTTTTTTAATTAGAAAAGGAGGGGGTAAAAATTAACTCAATAAAATTAGGAAGTACAATGTAAAAGGCTAGAAGCCCAACCAAGATAGAACCCAACTAACAAGAAGTTCCACAAGGAACATCCAAAAACACCCTTACATATATGTTTGTCCTTCAAATTAATCCTCTCCAAAGACCCAAAGTATCTAGGGAGAGCCCTTAGCAATCCCCAACATCCCAATCCTCCAAATTATTTGAAGCCCACTTTGTCAAACAATCAACCACTCTCTAGGAATATGACAAAAAGAAACATAATCCAAGGAGTTACACAAGTTTGAGATTTTTTTAGCCACTTAAGGTGTCAACTAACATCATCCATCATTTTCTCATTCAACATATCAATCACAATCTGAGAAAAAGACTCACTAATAATCATCTTCCAACTAAGGGAACATCCTCTCTCAAGTGCGAACAAGATAGAAAGAGCCTCCACCAATACATTAGAATGTTGCCCTTTATAAATAGAGAAGAAGAAGACAACACCACCATCATTGCCTCTCCCAATGCCACCAATTCTTGCATGCCTCATATTCCCTCAAGAGGAGCCATCTGTGTTAATTTTGAAGACCCCAAAAGAAGTATGGAACCTTCTTCCTTTCTAGTGAATCTTCGACTTGTTTCATTGAGAGTTTTTGCCAGTGTAAAGCCCAAACTGTTGACCTCTAAATTTAAATTCATTATCACATATTAATCACATGGATCTACTATCATAGAAAGGTCACACTTTGCAAAGATAGTCTCTTGAAGCCTACTAAAAATGTTTCACCATTATATGAATCCCTCCAATTGATCTTGAAATATCTTGTAGTTTCTCTCCAAATAATGAGAGTGGGACCAATAATCAGGCAACCTAAAGAAACAAGGCCTTAGCTCAAGGTCTACCCAATCTCTCTCAGAATTTGATTGAATAGGTAGCATGAACAAATGCATTTTTTCATGCCTCCCACCACCAATATCAAATCTATCTAGAGTACGAGCACTGAAAATATAGATGTAAAGTGCATTCTTCACTCTTATCCAGAAAATAACATAGATAGAGGGACCATGAGAACCCATCTTATGTATATTATCCCATATGAAACATTTATTTTGAACCACCATCCATAAGAAAAAATTACACTTAGGCCAAGAGAAATTATTCCAGACATGCTTCCACTAGATTAAACCTACTTGTCCATTCAATTGTTTGTTCAAATATGCATAACCTACCACAACAAAAAATTTACCTTTTGGGTCACCACCCCAAGAAATAATATATTCTCCCTTGAGGGAGTTGTATAACCTTCCCACAAAGATCTTAGTGAGTTCTATATGGTCCTCTAATGAGCCCCCCAAAAGCCAATCTTGGGGATCCTTCCAATAGGCTACTTCCATCTGACCTCTGTGATTAACAATTTTAGAATCCTATAGCTTATTCCATTTGGCCTCCTTTGATGCATAATTTTTTTTTGGATGAATATTTATTTTATTATTATTTAAAGCCAAACTTAATCAAAATGTCATAGTTTCATTGGATGTCTTCTTTTTTCTAATTTTTTTATCATGTAAAAAAAAATATGCTTTTTTTGGAAAATATTATCTCTTCAATTCAACTATATATATATTTTTTTAAATAATTTTTTTAATTTTTATTCAATTTCATGTTTGATTATAACAACAAACTTTCAATAAAAAAATTATGATAATATTAGTCTAAATATATAAACAAATATTTTTCATATTCTACACTCTAAATCTATAGAAAGATGTATCTAGATTTAAAAAAATAGTCAAGTGAAATAGAAAGTTTTAACAAATTGTTGAAATGGGGTATGGGGGAGTGGGGGGTGGGAGGAGGGAGAGGGGCAAGGGGCAAGGGGAGGTTGGCTAAGACATAGGTGAATACCTAAGTAGTTTTGTTTCAAACCCTTTAGTCAAAAAATATTTTGATTGGAAATGTTTTAGGTCAAAAAGTTTCAAGAAAACACTAAAAATCAATGTAATTTTTATGACAACAAAATGAAAAAATAAGATACAAACAAATTCTTATGTAAAAATATTAATGGATTTATTTTTAACAAATGTAATAGAATTGTTTCATTTTTGTCTTTAGATTTGATATAATTATAACTCTATTTTTTATTTTTTATTTCATATGGTTTGGATTCGTTTTATTTACATATGCTTATTATGTTTTGATTAGATTTTGAATACACACAATGATATACCTTATAAAGTTCCATTCCACCCTCCCATTCTTATATAATCATTTTTCAAGACTTCTTGTAGGTCACTTTTATTGGTAGATATATGTACATAAATTTCATATTTTCCTCATGAAATTATTACATGTCATGATGATATTTCTTCCGCATTCCATGATGTGTGTACATCCATAGAGCCATATTTTTCTAACCAACATATTTTTTTCATACATCATGTTGCAAATCATGATAATTAGTCTTTTACATCTCATATTATCTTTACTCATACATACCATAATAATGCCATATGATTCTCCTCTGATGTGGATGATTTTGATGTTACATACATATTCTAATTCATTACATGATGGTATTATGAGCCAAGCTACTAAAAAATCTTATTGATAAGCATTATTCATTTACAATATCTCTCTCCCTCTCCAAAATATAAAGTATTCTTCGTTTAATCATATTATTATCCTCGTCATTCACAAAATCTCATTACTTTTCTAGTTTCTTTTAATTAGATCTTTGGATGAATAGTAACAACCACTTCTTAATTGGTAATACTTTTTATCACAATAATTAGTAACTTAATCTACCACCTTCATGGCAATGACTCCACACCACCACTTGAAGGTAAGTAACCCTAACTGAATCTTATCCCTAGCCTTAACCCTAATTGAATCCTAAGCCTAATGAAACCCTGACCCTAGAATCTAATTGAAACTTAATCCTAATCCTAGTGTTCAATTTAGATTTGGATTTAGTAGAGGTTATGAGCATTATTTAATTAAAGTTAAGATTAGGTTTCAGTTAGAGTTATAGTTAGGTCTAGGGTTTAGTTAGGGTCAAGGTTTGATTAGGATAATAGGAGAAATCTTTGATCTATTGTTAGGATTTATTTATCATTAGGGTTCATATGGGATTAGTGTTACAATTCAATTATGGTTAGAGTTCATGTCCAATGAGGATTAGGGTTAAGTTTAAGTTAGGGTTTGATTTCAATTAGGGGGAATCATTGTGTTGGGATTAGGATTAGGGTCATAATTTAATTAATGTTATGATTCATTAAGATTACAATTAGTGTTATGAATAGTATTATTATTACAGGTTAGAGTTAGACTTATAATTTTGTCTCTAACTCTAATCTTTTGTTTAACACTAATCAAATATTATCATAACAATTATTATTAATTATCTAATATTAATATTAATATTCTAGAGTTATTAATAATATTATAATATTATATTATATATAGTCATTGTAATATACAATAATATTTTAATGTTAAATATATTAATATAATATTACTTAATCTAATAATATAATAATATAATAAAGTAATAGTTTAATTATATTAATTCATATAATGTTTGAATGATGTATCATGACTACTACTAGCATACATATATTAATCATATAAAATACATCGAGATATATCCTTCTTGAGGGGCCTATTCAACATTAGGCTAAAAATTGAATAAAAATAAGTGCCTCAAGAAATATATCTCTTGACATATTTTATTTATTAATATTTGATATATGTATGCTAGTATGTACTACAATATTATAACATAAATACACACACACACACACACACACACATATATATATATATGTGTGTGTGTGTCTATATATATATATATGTGTGTGTGTGTGTGTGTGTGTGTGTAGATACATATATGTAGATATATATATATATATGCTAGCATATATATATAATTA